>VYVB01000446.1:0-328692 GCA_009761775.1 Ficus carica
AGGAAAATTAACCCATATTATCTCATCTTCTCAAGACAAGCTACTATTTGTATTATTAAAAACAGGTTTGCCCCTTAACTTTATTTTTTAATTTTTTTAATCCTTTTTGGTTTTAAGATACTTTATTTGTAAATTTTCAAATAATCTTTTAATATTTTGATTTTAACAATGTTACAGGTTCTTCGTCCTCTATTATTTCAAAAATTAGAACAAAGCGATATATATCATTAAAAACAAAAGGATTCGAAATAGTTTGTGTCCTAATATTTCAATTAACGCTGATTTCATCTGAGTGAGTGTTGGTACTATAATGTTTATGTATATGTGAGTATATAAAGTTTTACAGCGACTCGTTTAAGTAGATCTGTTTTAAATATATGTATTTGTAAATTTTTGACTGTAATTCGATTTGAACTTTGTATTTCTCCAAAGAACATCCATGGTCAACTCTGTTAAGTGATCATGTGGATATTTTCTTTTATGATAAAGGTATATTAACTTCTATATTCAAGCATAGGTGCAGGAATAAGTTAACTTTTTAGAATTAAAATATAATATTTTATAAATTATTAAAACAGTTGAGTTGTAAAACGTTTAAAATTTAATGTTGAATTCTAGAAATAGGTTGGTATTCCACAATTTAAATTAGATGTTCTTAATTATTTTACACACACACACACCACACACACACACACACACATACACACACATATACATATATAAAGCATTATGAGAAGAAGAAAACCAGCGCTTAAAACAGCTGCTGAACAACATGGATACATATGGAAATACAACGACATTGGAAGAATTGAAAATTGGATTATCCCCACTATCTTTTACACTTTCTGAATCACAGATGAAGGAGCTAAACGATGCTGTGAGTACTATATTTCTATATATATAGAGTGACGTAACTTGCATTATATATATATATATATGTATATAACGCAAGCTACCTCACTCCTCCACTTCCCTTTTATCTTTTCCATATCATATGTCCCTCTTCATCATATACGTTTAATTTGTTGACAAGTGTAATTTCTTTTTCTGAGTTAAAACATGTAAATCTTTTATAGTATAAATAAGAATTATTTATTTATTTTCTTTCTCTTGCCAGGTCGAGGATTTATTTACTGCTCCAACTGTTAGTAAAATCATGCATCGTCGTCAACTTGAGAATGAAAATATTCACAAGGCTTTCATGTCTTCGACAAGGATGGCGACGGATAATTTATTAGCTTAATTAATATTCACGAAATTAGTTAATTTATAACCAATCAAAAATCAAAATCCATGATTATATTAGTATGATCGATCTTGATCAATTTAATTGAATAATTTTCCGTAGAGTAGTAAATATATTTTTATGTCATATGCTAGGTTCATCACAAGAGACGATCTAGGACAAGTTATGGCCCCATAACGCATCACGGTGAAACTGCTCTAGATGAAATCATTGACGATGTAGACACTGACGAAGTAATTTTTATAGTACTATCTAATTACTTTTAAACCTAAATAATCCTTTTTTTATTTTTCTTTTTCCTTGAGATTTCTGTGTCCTTTAATTATTTGTGATGATTTTGTTCATAAACTTATTCTTTGGCATACTATTTTATATTTTGCTGGAAATAGTCCTTGATTTTATTACACTACTTGCTTACAGAAATTTTCTTAATCCATCGTCAAGTTTAGCCTAGAGACTAAAAACCATATTCAAAGAAACAATTAGGACTAGTCTGCCTAAACCAAAAATAGGAATAAAATTGTCACAAGTTACAATAACTCAAGGACTAACAAGATTTGACACCATTTTTTGTTGTTGGGTTTTTCCTTTATGCAGGATGGGAAGATCGATTATGGGGAGTTCAAAGCCATGATAAAAAAATAAAAAATAAAAAAAATAAAAAAAAATGCAAGATTATGATGAGAAACAAAGACAACTAGAAGATATTCTGAGTTACACGGAACCAAAATTATGTGTGTTCTTGGGGCAGTAGCGAGAGAGGCAGTCGGCGGAGCGAGGGGAGAGAGAGTGGGGTGGAGGAAGAGAGAGAAAGAGGTTGTTGAGAAAGAGTGAAGGGGAGAGAGAAGGGAAAGAAAGAGAAGAAAGATGTGAGGATATTATGGTATTTATAATTTAATTTATTACATAGGTGATAATCAACATTATGGCATATTTTACTAGAGTTTTTTAATTGTGAAAAATATCAATTCACATCTTATTTTTATGGCATCCACCCTAATTATCCTAGAAACGTTAACCCCAAGCCACTAAAGTGGTGAAGCCCAAGTGACTTCATTTGTGTGAGTTTGGCAATTTGGAAAATGGAGAAAGAGCAAATAGCATTTTTGAATAGATGGATAATAAATTATAGTATAAAATTTTTATCATAATAATAAATTGTATAATTAAATTTATGATTATATAATATTAAAAAAAATCATCATTCTTCTTCTCTCTAACATGAAACTATAACATATAAATTTGTTATTAAAAATTAACTATAAATCTAAAAATTTTAAGAAAATTCAAGGAAATCTAAGGATTTACGAGAAATATATGTTATAATTCATCATCTTTTAAAAAAAAATACTATAAACTTCAAATGTATTTATAAATATGCTATTGGCTATAATTTTCTTTTGAAGAAGTTGCGTCATATTATGGACGACTTTTAGATATATAATATGTTGAAAAAGTGCACATGATTATGATATGTTATCCCCAAATTATTTTTATTTCGTATTTTCGTCACTTTAAAATAATGCAAATAAGATCAGAAACACCATAGATATCATCCACCCGCTACCCCGCATCATTTCTCGAGCAGTACTTTATCTCATTCTCTACTGTCTCCCGGAGGCCTTAGAAGGAAATTTATATATATATATATATCTCGTATTTTTGTGGTCCCCCGCAAGCCACGCCACTCTCGATATCTTTCTCGAAATAGATCTCTTCACGAATGAAAATAGCATCAATGTCCTTTCAACCTGGCAAATCTTTTGAATTACCTCCACAAATTGATTATTTCCTATCTTCTTTGGAAGAGAAACAACACCCTACTCAACAACTTGAAGTTTTGAAGAAGAAACGTTGGGAATTTTAGATAATTGCCACAAATACATACCTTGGATTGATTTTTGTATTAAACAAAAACAAAAACAAAACTAGCAAACACTAAAACTAAAACTGCAAAAAAAAAAAAAAAATGCCATAACTTGACATCTTAATTTAGTTATTTATTTATTATCATATTTTAAAATATCAACTTTACTCTTCATTTATCTGTGGTCTCCATAGTGATACTGGTAGATATCCATTGTGATACCGGCCAATCAATAGTCCTCAGTTGGTAATTAGTTGGAAACCAAGATACCGGTTGGTTACCTACTTATACCTATCTTCCCGACACGTTACGACCACCTCCATGAAAAGGAAACTAGATGGTTACTAATCGATAACCGCCATCCGTCAGATTTTCTCACCGAAGTACTGAAAATAACACACATTTACTTAAAAATCACAAAAATCCAGGCAGCACTACAAAAATAAATAAACAAATAAATAAATCCAACATTTGTTTCACAAATAAAAAATAAATATCTTTTATATTTACAAAATTACCTACAATTAATTGTTATTATGAAATCGTCCCAAAAACCCACAAAACCACCAAAAATCAGCTCCATATCATCCCCAATGTCCAAACTCTAACCCTAATCCAAACACCCATATCTCACTGGCTAACCACTACGGCTCATCGAAGCAAACACTGACAGACCTCGATGAAGAAGCACCTGCAGAAAAACCAACAAAACCGCAGAAAAACCAACAAAACCACCTTGGAAATGGATTGGGGGTACCTGTAAATACAGACAAATTGCGGGCGATCATATATTATAAAACAGATACATAAATAGAGAGAATAGTGCAAAATAATTTTGAGTTAAAGAAAAAAAAAAAACGTTTGGAAGTTAGATGTCATATGTGCACCAAACAAGCCCAAAGTGTCAAAAGGTTTGTGGTAGTAATAAAGGCTTAAGATGTTTTCATGGCATTCTTATGAATTTCTCGTTTGTTATTGCACTTAAAAATTGGCTTAAAAAATTGAGATCCCTTAGCCCACATTTATCAAGAACCTGTCTAGAATTTAAGAGTTCATTGTTCGGACTACTTGGGCTGACGCCCCAGCCTTTCGTCATTTGTGAATAGTGAATCTCGTTGAAATTCCCAAAACAAAGCCTAGTGAGTTAAGGGCTGAATTTTCTTCTAACTTTAGCCCCCATTTGATTCATAAGGTTCGAACATACGGTTCAAACTTTTTTTTATAGTATTTTCTCTTATAAAAACTGAATTTTCTGTTCAGTCCTATAACCAAACAAGCCATTAGTATTCTTGTTTTAGTGGCTGAAAATCATACCCTTGATTATGATATTCTATTGGTTAATAAATGGGTTTGATTATAAAATTTGAATGTTTTTTTGTTCAAACAAACATTGTAAATTCAAATAGTTATTTAAGAGAGAAAAAAATGAATATGTCATAGATTTCAAAAAGGAAAACTTATATGATATCCAAAATTAAAAGCAATGCTTTCTCTTAACAAATACAAATGCTCAAGAAAAATAAGAATATTTCTCTAAAGATTATGTATTATCTTGTATTAAATTTTTCTCACGAAGACAAATAGTTGCAATAACATATTAATCCGCTTTCAGCTATCCTTCAACAAGATTAGTTCTACATATTTAAGATGTAAAAGTAAATATGTTAAAACAAATCGTATACAAATAATTTAAAAGATTAAAAAGGTAACGTTTCACTTATTTTGTATAACGTTGTTACACCATTTAACAAGTTATTATAATAAAAAATAAATACCTCATTAAACCTCAACAAATATATATAATAATCACAAAAATACTTTAACGACGCACATAAAAACATTTATCTTATGATAAATAAAATAAAAGATCTCTAAATTGCATTCATCAATTAACCTGACTCAATCAATATAAGACGATGTTTTCCAGACAAATTTTGTTCTATCGCCCACTCTTTTAAGAGTCACTGATAATAATCGCGCCATAATCCATGTCTTCTTTCTGCGGTATATTCTACTAATAATTCGTAAGGTGATTTAAAAATTAAAAAAAAAAAAAAAAAAGTCACTGATCCAATTTACTATTGATTTTCCATGCATTACCTAATATTTAAATAATATCCTATACCAAAAAAAGGTTGTATACATTAACTTATATATATATATATTACCAATCCTAATAGAGATTGAAAAAATAACCTATCCATGCTGACTTTATTTTAAACAGTTAGATTTAATTTGTATATAAAGTCTTTTATATATATATACACACATGAACAGATAGGGGTGCGAGTGGGAGCTGTAGTCCCCACTGAAATTTTTTGTTATTTTATTTTTATCCCAAAAGTTTATAATTTTTTAATTTACCTTGTTGAATTAAAAAATTCTCATACTATTCTTACTTTGCCCTCATTAAAAATAAAAAAAATTCTCATATAATCTTTACTAAAATTAATTTTCTAAAAAAAAGTTTTTACTTTTATTGCTTTGCTTCACTAAAATTAAAAATTCTCACATAAACCCACTAAAATTAAAAATTATCATATAGCCTCTTTAAAATTTATTTTATCTTAAAAAAATTTAAAATACATCCCACTGAAATAGATTTATGGCTCCGCCCTTGTATATACATATAATTATTAGGTGATTTTTACCCGTTAAAATATTTGGAAATATGCACCACCGGTATCAAGTACTTTTTTGTTGAAAAATTCAATCTAAAACGTAATTTGAAAATTGGAGATTTCTAGGATAGGAATGGTCATTCTTTACTATCGCTAATAATTGTAGCTTTAGGTTTTGTTTGACATTTGAGTTTAAGTCTAATTAAATTATACTTTTTCATTTCAGTTTTTATCTTTTTTTTTTTTAAGTTAACAAAATTTATAATTAGTTTTTGAAAAATCAACCAATTACAATTTAAAAAATTCATCTCTAACTAATGAACCAAACACAAACTTAATTGTTAAATTAATCTTTTAATTGTATGTTTATTAGTAAGAGCTATTTTATGTAGTGCATTATAAATTTTTATATCAACACTCATAAATCCGATAAAATTACGGTTTTTACCAAAAAAAAAAAAAAAGAAGAAGACAGTTTTGAGTAATAATAATAACACGCTATGATGTGAAAATGCAAATGGGAACTTCCGTTCCCTTTGGATCTGGAGAGGGAATCGCACATGGGTCAGAAGTCAGATCTGCAAGGAACATATGAGTACAATAAAGAGAGAGAGGCCTTTTTCCATGATTGATAAGCCGTAACATGTGAATGAGACATTTGGACAACTCTTTTAATTGTGACAGAACACCATTCTAATTAGTAATTACCCTCTCAGGTATCGGATGGGATGGCACATAAACGAAGTCTTCTGTTAAGCATCTTCTTTTCATTTATTAGAATTTGATTTTTATTGTCTATTTTTAAACAACATTTTAATTTCAACTTTTAAAATTTAATTTGATGATGATAAAATAAACTTCAAGTTAATAATTAAAAAAAATTATTATAAAATATGTGTCTATGCTATATTTAGAGTAATGATATTATTTGTGAAGTTGAAAATCCTGAAATAATAAGAGTTAGATCCTTCTTTTTACCCATAAAAAAAAAAAAAAAAAAAAAAAAAAAAAAAAAAAAAACCTTCTCAAGTATGCACAAGATCAACTTCTGACAATTACATTTAGCTATATCTTCCCTTTAAACGACAATTTTCAAGCAAAATTTCTTTCATAATAAGTTTTTTTTTTTATTTTTTTTTTTTTGCCCTTTTTGAAAAAGAGAGGGTTAAGGCCTAAAATCATTGGAGGTCCCTCAATTGTTAAAATAAGAAACCATTTGGCCTCCCATCTAATTTTAAAATTCTAGTAACAATAATCCAATAAAGATATTGTGTACTTTTCTCGACGGGATGTATCAATCGCCATTAATATTCAATCTATTAATTGGATTATTTCTTTATTAACAAAAGAAAAAAATACATATACATGATCTGACTGATAAAACAAACACAATTACTTAAACAAATAAATAAAAAAATCAAGAGACAACAGAAAAAGATTTATAAGCCCACATATATATATATATATATATATATTAGTTCTAACAAAATGAATTATAATATTGGTGGTCTTTGGTATTGTTTTTAATTTTTTTTAAATGATTTTGTTTTTGGTATAAAAATAGAAAGGAAAATACTTTGGGACAGATTATGAGTTCATTTATGAAATTATGTTTGATTGTATTTTGAGAGAGACTGTGTTTGGATATTATATCATTTTCCGTTTTCTTCACAAAAACCATTCTCATCATTTTTTATTTTTATTTTCGTGTTCAAAGAATTTGTTAAACAACTACTATTTAGAAAGTATTTTTGTTTTTGTGCCTAAAAAAATGTACAAAACTTTTTTGAAAATACTTGGAAACAATACCAAACACCACCGATATATTTCCGGTCCCAGTCCCACTTCTAATTCGGAAAAATGATTTCGCCCCACCCCTGTCTCGTTCATAGCAAAGCCTTACAGGGCTCCATCTCCATAGTAAATATTGTCATCTCGAGGAGGAGAATTATTATAGGATCATTTGATTATTTGTAGTAATGATTTTTTAATTGTTCAATTATTTTAGGATTATTTTTGTAATTCACTTCAAAAGATGGTCACGGTGATGCACGTACCACATTTTATCTGCAAAACAATGGGCGTTTACAATTAAAGCACTATTTACAATAATAAATTTTGTGGATATTTACTCCCTTAAAATTATATCGAGGACCAGATGGTCACGTGGAGGCTTGTGGCATTATCTATGCTATACCCCTCAATCTAATCCAATAATAAAACAACGAGTCAATGCTCCATGAATAATGTATTTTGGTCAATAAAAGAAAGAGTCAATGCTCTATGAATAATGTTTTTTGGTCCTTCGTTGTCACGTGATAGCCTAATTATCAATTATGTATATGTTCAATCATTGTCATGTAATAGTTCAATCATCATTATATGTTTTTTTTTTTTTTTTTTACTTTTATATTTCGTTTTGTTTTGTTTATCTATTCCACGTACACTATACAACTAGTTAACCCTAAAAGAAGGAAAACCATACACCAAAATGATTGCCAACATGTTATATCCTGCTGTTATAAACTCTTGTAATCAGATTATAATAGCAATTATAATCATTTACTCTTTCGGTATATTAATTATTTGGAGTACTAAGCCTCGGTTTTAAACCTTTTCTTTTTGTTTATATATTTATGTATATAATTAATAACTATTATTTATTAAAAAAATGAAAACGCTGTCAAATTTTGAATGAAAAATATCCACCTAAATTTCTCCTCCTTCCACCCACTTCAAAGGAGTTTTTTTGGTTATATATGATTAAGTCTCTCTAGTATATAGCATTGTATAGCCTTCTAAATTTATCAACTTTTGACAAATTGTCCCCCAAATTTTTTTATTTTGATTATTTACCCCTTGAACTTTCTAAATTATTGCATTATGTCCATTTTTAAATTAAAATTAAATTGAATATTAGGATATGTATTATATTTGAATTTTTTTTTATATCGAAAATCAAGTTTTATATCTTCACATGAGGTATAAGTAGATTTTATGTGATCAATTTAACGGGAAGTTATGCCAATGAGATACATTGCAACAGTTTTAAAAATTCAAGTGACAAATTATCAAAATTAGATATTTAAAAGATGTGTTATATACCCCAAGCCTCTCTATAGCGCTAGAGAAGGTGGTTTTTTGACGTATAAATGTTATTAATTTTTCATTTTCTTAATTTCTAAAATTCATCGACAATTGAACTGATCAAACATGTCCCTTGTCATTGTTGTCATTGCAACATCAATAGTAATAATAATAACACTACAATCAATAACAAGCAACAACCAAGCCGGTTAATTAAATTATTTAAAAAAGAAATAAACATCAAATGAAATCTTGATTAAAATATTGTGTTTTCCATGTTACGAAAGATGATTAGCATTATTTTAATAAACCTATAATTTTAGATTATTGAGTTTGACCCAAAGGAAAAGCAGAGAGACATTTGTCCAAATATGGGTAGGGAAAGAGTAGTTGCAGGCCGGTCACATGGGTACACTGCCGACTCATGTGTGGCTATGGCCCTCTTTTGCAATTTTGCTTTCCTCATCTATTATTTTGTCTTTCTACACTACACTTCAAGTAAGATCGGTAAGATCTAGATTCCTTTTGATAGATGAGATTAAAAAGAAAAAAATATGGTTGTGTAATATTTTCCAATTAACTATTTTTTTTTCAATGATTAACGAAATCCCCCCCCCCCCCCCCCCCCCCCCCCCCCCTAGTTTGTGTTTTTATCACAAATGCCACCATGTTCATGGAAATAATTTTGTAGCATTCGATTTAAGCACCACTATTCATAATTATTACTGGTAATGCATTATGTATGACCATGTCTTAGTTAAAGAGAACCGTTACATGCAAAAAGTTTTAAGACTTTGTTAGCATATTAGTTTAATTTTAATTAAATTATATTTTTTCATTGGATTTTGTCTCTTTTTTTTTTTTTTTTTTAAGCATCTGTTTGAATCGTTAGTTGGAGTTAAAAATTTTAAGTTAGAATGGCTGACTTTTAAAAAATTAATTATAATTTTTTATTGACTTTTCAAAAAAAAAAAAAAAAATAAAATAAAATAAAAATCTAGCAAAAAAAAGTACAGTTTAGTTGGAGTTAAACTAATATGCCAAACAAAGCATAAGGCTTCGTTTGACATTACTCTAACTAAATTGTATTTTTTTATCACAGTTTTTATTTTTTTCTAAAAAGTCAACAAAAATTATAACTAATTTTTGAAAAATCAACCAACTCTAACTTAAAATTTTTATCTCCAACTGGTGAACCAAACACAAGCTAAGGCTTTGTTTGATATTAAAGTTTAACTCCAATTAAATTGTATATTTTCATCTCAGTTTTTGTTTTTTTTTTGAAAAGTCAACAAAAATTATAACTAGTTTTTGAAAAGTCAGCCAACTTAAATTAAAAATTTTCATCTTCAACAAGCGAGTCAAACACAAGCTAAAAATAAAATAAATAAAAAAACTCATCACGTTATTTGTGAGTTTGCATTTAGACATCAGGTTTGGACTAAAAATTTCAATTTAGTTTTAGTTTTTTTTTTTTTTTTCCTGAAAAATCAACAAAAAATTTAATTAGTTTTTGAAAGTCAACAAACTCCAATCTAAAAATTCAATTCCAAACCGACGCACCAAACACACCTGTTACATATGTTAATTGCATTATTAATTGTGAAAAATAATATTTAAATAAATTTAATTAAAATACTTAAGGAATTTTGCAATAAGTAAAAAAAAATTTCTATTTAGTGATTTTTTATTAATTTAGATGCTAATGTGTTTTTTTAATTCTATGAAATTCTCATACTTTTGTTTTATGAATCTCCTGAAATGTAGTGATTGTTAGCGGTAATTCTATACTTGATTCTACCAAAAATTGAGAAGAATTCGAATTCCCTCCACATCTAAGTTTTCTTTTTTGTTTTTGTTTTTGTTTTTTTGTTTTTTTATCACGTTAAATGTACAATTTTTGCTACTAACTAAAGGTGGAAATTGCCTAAAAAGAGAGAGTAATCTGCATGCCAAATTTTATTTTGGTTATTGACTTCTAAAACTCCTATGATAAGCGTTAAATTAAATTAATCATTATATCTATCGTTATAATCTCAATAAAAAAGCTCGAGAACCATGTTAAAACTTCAGACATAAAAGGCATATGAGAATCATGGTTGTTATGTGAGAGTTAATTTTATAATTTTGTAGTTGCAAATATAGTTTAGCGGTAATTTAACACCTGATTCTATTATGAGGTGTAGAGTTCGAACTCTTTTCACTCCCAAGTTAAAAGAAAAAATATTATAGTTTTATATTGGCATGAATTTTAAAAAGGAAATTATGCTTCTTTGCTGAGATTTTAAAGATAGATAAAATGACTAATTTGTAACAAGTTGCGTAAATCAAGTATTTATTGTACGGAGTTTTAAAAGTCAAAGATCAAATTGAGATTAATTTTTAATTTGAGGACTAAAAATAGAATTAACCTAAAGAAAAACATGAAAAAGATTTAAAAAAATTTGGGGTGGTTGAAACACGCCCAGAAAAAATTGGGTGTAATTTGCGATTAACCCAAACAAAAAAAAAAAAAAACAAAAAAATGTATTCAAGATATCTTATAGGGCAATAACATAAATACTATATAGATACATGTTTATTATGAAAAATCTTCAATCACGGCTTTCATTAAAAAAATAAAAAATAAATAAAAAAAATAAAAAAAGCGGGCCCGCCTATACTCCAGATTTTGTACATTTGAAAAAGGCCATTCAGCAAATCTCTTGTCACTCACGTTACAGAATTAAATCCAGGCCGTCCAAAAAACCTTTGCATCCGACGGTTACAAGCGGAAAAAGGAGGGAAACAATCTTGGCCGTACGATCTCACATCCTTGCCCTTACACGTAAGCTTAAATATCTGGGACATCTCTCCCTCTGCTCTTCACTCTCTCAACTCACTCACTCACTCCTCTTCTTCGTCTTCCGACAGCCTCGGTCGTCGGGAACTTCGTCGGAGTTCCGCTTCTCCTCGTCGGTCAGATCCTCTGCACATTCACCGGTGAGTGACGAGTTCTTTGATCCGATCTGTGTTTTCACTTATTTGTTTTCCGAGAAAGTGTAGGAAATGAGTGTTTTTGAACTTCGATCTTATGATATTTTCTTGTGGAGTGTTAGATCTGGTTATCTGTTTGGAAAATCTAGAGAAATGATGTCTCGATTTTGTGACTAGTGTTTGACCAGAATGCTGCGATTTTAGTTTCTTTCCTACGATCTTTGGGAATATGTTTTTCGGATTCACCTTTGATAGATTTCATATCATCTACTTGGATTTTCCTTTCTTACGGCATGTTAGATCTGGTTGTCTGTTTGTTTCATGAGAAAATTTAGAGGAAGCGATGTTTCGCTTCTGTGTGTTGGGTTCCTGACCAGATTGTTGCGATTTTTAATAATATCTTTTGTCTGATCTTTCGAAACAAGTTTTGTCGAATTCACCTTTGATTGTTTCATCTTTTTTACTTGAACCATTCGATTCCTTTCTTGCGAAACGTTGGATCTGGTTCTCTGTTTGTTTCGTAAGAAAATTTAGAGAAATGATGATTGGTTTCGATATTTGTGGTTCCTGACCAGAATGTGTGGGGGGTTTTTTTTTTCCCCCCCCCCCCACCCCCCCCCCCCCCCCCCCCCCATTAATTTCTTTGCTTTGATTTTTCAAAATTTAACTTTGTCGATTCACACTAACTGCAAATTTTCTCACCCCACATTTTTCCTTGATCAATATGTTTTTCTATCTGCCAATCATAGTTACTGCAAGTTGATTGAATTATGGAACTAATTTTCACTTGTCGGCTATTTCTTCTTGTCTGCAGAGAGAAAATGAGAGAAATCCTTCACGTTCAGGGTGGACAATGTGGAAACCAGATTGGATCCAAGTTCTGGGAAGTCGTCTGTGATGAACACGGCATTGATCCCACCGGACGATACACCGGAAACTCGGAGCTTCAATTGGAGCGTGTCAATGTCTACTATAACGAGGCATCCTGTGGTCGATTTGTGCCGCGTGCTGTGCTCATGGACCTTGAGCCTGGTACCATGGACAGCGTTAGGACTGGTCCCTATGGCCAGATCTTCAGACCTGATAACTTTGTGTTTGGCCAATCTGGTGCTGGTAACAACTGGGCCAAGGGTCACTACACTGAGGGAGCAGAGCTTATTGATTCCGTTCTTGACGTTGTTCGAAAGGAAGCTGAGAACTGTGACTGTCTTCAAGGTATAAATCATCCATAATTCCATATTTAATGTTCCGATGAGCTTTTGTTGTGGGATTGCTTATTTATTATTTTGTTGGGTTTGTGTAGGTTTTCAAGTGTGCCACTCGCTTGGTGGAGGTACTGGTTCCGGAATGGGTACTCTTTTGATTTCAAAGATCAGGGAAGAGTATCCAGACCGGATGATGCTTACATTCTCTGTGTTCCCATCGCCAAAGGTTTCTGATACAGTTGTCGAGCCCTACAACGCCACACTCTCCGTTCACCAGCTCGTTGAGAATGCAGATGAGTGCATGGTTTTGGATAACGAGGCTTTATATGATATCTGCTTCAGGACTCTCAAGTTGACCACTCCTAGCTGTAAGTGTGCTAAATTCTCCTATATTTTGATTTTTCATGCAATCAAGCGTTATGATGCTTCAACTGACCTGCTTATCGAGTTAGCAATATGACATCCTAGTTTTGCATTCGATATCTGCTTTGAAGTTTGACCCTGTTATTTTATCTTTGATATTGCTGCTTTCAGAAATCTTTTGCTTAAACTTTTTATGGAGTTGTCTACTTATAAGTTTTTCCCCGCTTTGCATTGAGATTTCACTTGTGCAAATTCGGTTATTCTGCAAAAGAAATTCAAATTGATCAAATCTGATCTTTTATATTTCTTGTGGCAGTTGGTGATCTGAATCACTTGATTTCTGCAACCATGAGCGGAGTCACGTGCTGCCTTAGGTTCCCAGGACAGCTGAACTCTGATCTCAGGAAACTTGCGGTGAATCTCATTCCCTTTCCGCGCCTTCACTTCTTCATGGTCGGATTTGCTCCTCTCACATCGCGTGGATCTCAGCAGTACCGTGCACTGACAGTTCCAGAACTCACTCAGCAAATGTGGGATGCCAAGAACATGATGTGTGCTGCAGACCCACGCCACGGTCGCTACCTCACGGCTTCGGCCATGTTCCGGGGAAAGATGAGCACCAAGGAAGTTGATGAACAGATGATCAACGTGCAGAACAAGAATTCCTCTTACTTTGTTGAGTGGATTCCTAACAATGTGAAGTCAAGTGTTTGTGACATTCCTCCAAAAGGACTCTCCATGGCATCGACCTTCATCGGAAACTCAACCTCCATTCAGGAGATGTTCAGGCGTGTGAGCGAGCAGTTCACAGCAATGTTCAGGAGAAAGGCTTTCTTGCACTGGTACACCGGCGAAGGTATGGACGAAATGGAGTTCACTGAGGCTGAGAGCAACATGAATGACCTTGTCTCCGAGTACCAGCAGTACCAGGATGCCACAGCTGATGAGGAGCTTGATTACGAGGAAGAGGAGGACGTTCCTGAGGATGCGTAATGATGGATTGAGAAGATTCGAAGCCCTTTGCTACCGCATTATGGGTTTACTTTTACTATACCTATATTGTCTCCTACTTTCATGTCTGAGTGTTCTGTTTCTGATTTTGTTCAAAGGAGAGTTGGAAAAAATGCCTGTTTTTCCTTTAGTTAATAGTTGTGGGAGATGGGAGAAAATTATTTGTGCATGTCCGAGTTCTAGCCGTGTTTTTGCTCGAATGTATGAATTCCGATTGTGAATTTCTTTAGTGTATGTTGAAAATATCTACATTCCTATCTTTGTCCTTGCCCGGAGTTGGCAGATTCATGCTTGGGATTGAACGATATTTTCCATGATTTTGATACATTTAAAGCCTTGACGATTTAGGCGCAACCTCCAACGTGACAAAACACCAACTTCTTATCTGGTGGATGGTGCTTGGGACTGCAACCTTTTAATGTCTGTCGTTTCGTACTCAAATGGGGTAATGTAATATAATGATGGACTTCAAAAGATGGATGTCTTTTTGTCAAGTAAAAAAGATTGGTATTGTTTAAACTAAGGTCGAGATTGCCTAAGTTAACACACATTACTCTTTAAGATATCTAACAAGGATGCAAATATCGGAACTGGTGGAAATATCAATAGTCTGGTTTTATAGAAATTTTGAAAATATTATCAATAATTGTAAATATCGAAAAAAAAATTTTACGAAAATTATAGAAATTTATTTCAAATCATATTTGTAATATTTTAGTACAGCATAAAGAGATAAATTAATTACGCAAGTTTTATATATAAACATTTTACATCTTTTGTATCTTAATATCAAAGGAAAGTCCTTTGAGACTCAAATATGGTTGGAATGTTATCTCTATATCAAACAATATTGGTGCCATGACAAAATATATTCACCTCATCTTTCGTTTGCTTGTTTTTATTTTTTTTTTATTTTTTTATATATATAATAATTATTATTATTTCCTTTGTTTTTTACCAAAATTATAGAATGTTGAAAAAAATAACAAATAACAATCCAAAATTTTTAACTGAAAATTCAATTGAAATTTCCAGATGTTTTGTTAAAATTACACTAAACTATTCCAATAGCTATATTTTTACCAATATTTCCCAAAATTTTCCGATATTTCCACGATATTTTGACAGAAAAGATTTTATTTTTAAAAGATATTTCAGTACCCCTTAAATACAGAAATTGCACCCCACAAATAATTTTGGTAAAAAGTTTTGAAATATCATGGATATTTTTGACTATGATATCTAATTCATCTAACTACGATTTAGGAATAATACTGGTAATACTAACTTTAATATCAATTTTTAATACTAAATTATGTGATATGTGAATTTTATTTCTTTTATTGATAAAAATTTAAAAGATTATCACGTTAATTTAATATATCTATCAATAAAAGATAGAACTTCCATTATTAATTGATATTGAAAAGTTGATATTTATAATATTATTCCCTATTTTGTGTTCGTTTCATCTGCTACATGTTTGAGGAAGTCAACATTTGAGGAAGTCAACAGAAGTATTCCAGGGCCAGTGGGCCCAGTACATTCGTCATAGAAATTGGGAGTTGATGAAATTATTGAGACAATAATTGAGAATTATTACACTCGATAGGAGAGAAAATGAAAACGTAAGAAAAGTATAAAATCGAGGTGAGGAAAAGGAGGAAAAGGGTGGCTTTTTTTTTTTTTTTAATATATATTTTAAATATTGTGTTTGATATGTATTTATCGTTTATCGTTCTAATTTTGATTAGAATTTTAGGGTTTTCTTAAGGATTGAATCCCTCATTTAATCTGTTTTTACTCATCTTTTCTCTATTACCAACTAATTATAAGTCTTAAAATTCTTTCACTAATCCATTCTCCATCTTTAACTTTTTCCTCGTACCATATAATTTCTTAAAGGGTTAAAAAGGGAAGGAAAAAAGAAGAGGGAAAAAAAAGGATCTTATCATTGGCATTTTCGTCATTCTAGTGTGTTGAAAAGAGCAGATTTGCTGGCAGGTAATGCATGCGCATTGCCAACTCATATTGAACCCTACAACAAAGCTCTTCCAACCTTTTTCTTTTGTCTTTTATTTAACGCTAATGATGTAGAATAAACAAACAAAATAAAAATAAAAACAAAACAAAATAAATGATGATGACGTGATCATCATATGACGATGATATGGCAATCACGTGATAAATAAAAAGGGGAGATGAAAATAATAATTGATTCTTCTACAATATAAATAATAACATATATAATACATCATGCCTTTTAAATTTGGTGTTTTCTTTCTTCCCCTTCTTTTTTCAAAGGCCGCATGGCTATGACATAGATTTATTAAAAATATAGTATTTATCTTAATAGATGAGATGAGAGGATTTAGATAAGAGCTCTCATGTATAAAATGAGACATTTGGTAAAATTATAATAATGGTTAGATAGCATTTGGGACAACATTCATGAATAACAATTATGATCTCCTCATAAAAATTAAAAAATTAAAAAATTAAAAAATTAAAACTGTTTACATATTAACGTTGGATTCTCAACCTTGAAGATCAACCCTTTAAAGATCCGGATTCGTTTTTTAAGGGAAAAGTGAAGATTATTAGTTCGCTGGACTAGAATCAAATCATTAATACGAAAAGAGACTTTTCTCCATCAAAAAGCGATGAGAAGACATCACAAATTTGTAAGTGTGGCAGTCACCAATTGAGCCGAATAGACCATGATCCAAGAGAATTGCAAGTTGGGAAAAGACAATAATAGTTAACAAGTTGTGCAATCTTATGTGGTCTAAATTTGGTCACAAGTGATATTTCACACACACTCAAAAAAGAGAGAGAGACTTTTTAGGATAAAGTTTAGGACTAAATTCATTTGAATTTTGATCGCCAAAAATGAACCATATCATAAATTTAGGTGTGGGTCCTTACAATCTGTCATATTTGAATAGGATATGTGTTTTCGCTCAAAACTTTAAAATTTAAATTTTCAACTATAAATTTTTAATGTAATTTTAACAGTATACCCAATCAATAAGAAAATTTATAAATATCTTTTTAATCACTGGCTTTATCTTATTATTATAACGTTTCTTATTAAAACGAAAAACTCTCTTATTATGTTAGTATTTTTCTCATTGAAAAATTTAACAGCTTTACTACTAATTAGATTCACATAGTTACTTAGCATATTATGCATAATTGAATAACAAGCATATCAGTCACCACTTATGTTCTAGAATTCGAAGAATTTAAAAAAAAAAATTCATCGGTATCTTATGATATGTAGCACATTTATAATTAATTCATAAACTTTTAATTTTGATAATTCATATCCTAAATTTATAAGTAATAATACTAAATTTTTTTTCTTTTATAGAAGTTGACATGTGATTTATACCTGATCACTTTTATTTATTTTAACTCAAATTTATTTTGTTTGAGATCTTTAATTGAGTTTTATAAAAATAAAATCAAATTTTTAGATATTAATTTGGGTTAGCAGTAATTAGTAAAAGAAAGACTTTTCATGTTCTTAATTAACAATTTATATACAAGTTATCTGTCAATATCTTTAAAAAAAATTAACATTCTTATTATTGAAGGACATTTTGCTCCAAATTTATAAAATTTATAATGTAAGTTACAAAAATAAAAAATTCAGAAAATAGATGATTATTAAGTGATAAATTTAGGAAGCACATGTGTAATTTTTAGTCCTTTAAATTCTCAAGACACTAGATAAACTCGAGCCCACTCGACAAAATAGCCTGAATATTGCCATGTGGGGTTGCTCATGGATTTAACTGCCGTCTGCCACAATGCCCGTAATCAAGATGCGTCTCATTGTGCCTTCTAAATTGCATTCTAAGAAATTAATTCAACAGCTTTGACATTGATTGAATATTTTTCTTTTATTTTTGGCAGAAAATTATTTATAAAAGACTTGTTGTAATAGAAGGAAAAAAAAAAAAAAAAAATTCTAGAGGCCATGTTAATTTCTAAACATTAGATTATAAGGAAAATTTCACTAAAAAAAAAGATTATGCATAAAGTTAGGAATGCAAACTGAGTAAGATTTGTAGTTGTAAATATAATATAACGAGAACTATGCAGGTGACTTTTTGTAAGATTAATAATCATATACGCACAAGTTCAAATAAAATAAAAAAGAAAATGAACAAGTTCTAATTAAATTTTTCCAAAAATATGATGTATTAAAGATAAGTCTAAAACGACACCAACTTAAAGACGATTAAACAAGAGACCTCAAATAATAGTATAAAACTTAGATCTTTAAATCATTCATTGTCAATTTCATTATGTTTAACTAAACATTATACTAATATACTAAAGAAGAGGGGGATTTTACTGTTCTTTCTACAGTACTGAACAATACCTTTTGCTTTTTTATTTTTATTTTTTTTTCTCTAGCTGCTTTTGCTATAGTAATGTACAGTAATGTACATTACTTTTTGCTACAGTGATGTACAATATCTGTTTTTCTATAGTAAAATGATGATTTTGTCCCTATCCCATGTGTTGATTTTGACTTATCTACAGTGGAAGGACGGTTTTGTCCTCACATATTTTACTGTTTTTTCTACAGTGCAGAGTCTTTTTTGCCCCTCTGATTTAGTTGGTTTTCCTCCATCTACAGTGAGTTGACATTTTTACCCCTATTATGTAGAAATTGTCGGCTGCCCGCACAGTATAATTACTTACTACTACCCGCACAATACAATTACCATTTTACCCCTTTTTTAAGTTGCTTTTCTCTTTCCTACAGTGTGTTGCCGGTTTTACCCCTATTTAGAGTTTGTTTTTTTTTTTTTCTTAATATTGTTTTTGCCATTTGTTTTTTTACGCTAAATTTTAGACAATAGATTCTGATCTATTGTTGTATTGTGTTTTTGCTCACTTTGTCTTTTTTTTTTTAAACGAATTTTTACTTTGAATTTTTATCTTTATTTAGGATTTTTTTTTGGTGTCTTTTGGTTTCTTTTGTTCTATTCTTTGAAGACCCATTTTTTTTAAGAATTCTGCGTGCATTTTTTTTTTTGGTGTTTTTTTTTTTTGTTTTGTTTTATATTTTAAGTTTTTTTTTTTTAAATTACGTTGTTTGCATGTATATAACCTGATAAAATTTTTTTTTTTTTTGGTTTAAAAAAAACAGTAAATAAAGGAGAAAATGGGATATATATATTTTATTTTGTTATAATTTTTTTTTTGTTAGGGTTAGTTTTTTCCGGTTCTTTTGAGTCTAAAAATCTTTGTTCTTTTTGTTTTTTGTTTTTTGTTTTATTTTTGTTTTTGTTTTATTTTAATTTTTGTTTTATTTTTTTTTCTTTAAATGAGTATGACTACAGAAGAATTTTTTATTTTTTTGCTTTTGTTTTCATTTTTATTATTGTTAGTACTATTGTCATTTGATTTTGCATCTTCACTATTGAGAGAGATTTTGGGAAGAATTATACTTATTGTAATTATAATATTTATCTTAACCAATTACTTTTATTATATAATACTTAGTTTTTTTACTTATTTTTTTCTTCCTTCCCCGTACAACGCACGGGTTAAACTCGTGTTTAACTAAACATGTGTCGTGTCAATGTAACATACCTCACATAATAGCGATTTTTAGGGGCATATGCCCCCGTCAATTTTTGAAATTTTCTACATAGATTTTAAAAAATCTAATAACTAACTACCTATAGTTTCTTTATATGATAAAACATTTACAACTTTTTCCCTTGTTTGCTCTTTTAAATTTTTTAATAACTTTTTTCACATAATTTTTTTTATAATAAAGAAACTTTGAATTTCACTCTAAATTTTGATTTTAAATACTCATACTTAAAATTTAGTATCCAAATAAATCAAAATCAATTACACTATTTTATAAATTCATAATTTTTTTAACACTAAACTTTAATATGAAATTAACTCTATTACAAGATTAGTTCATCTAGGATATGAAATTAACTCTATTACAAGATTAGTTCATTTAGGGAAAAAAGTCAAAAAAAAAAAAAAAAAGATAAAATATGGTAAAAGATATTAATGTTGCAGTTTTGCTTCAAATTTTTAATTTGATACACGCATCATAAAAAATATTTATGGCTCCGTCAATGTTAATAAGAGTATTGATTATCTTCAACTGGATTGACATTGCTCACTACTCACTAGATGTGTAAATTTTAGTACTCACGAGTTTGGTATTATTGTTGAAGCTTTCTAATTAGATATGAGAACAATGTTTTTGCGAGCTGAAACTAGATTCATAAAATCCACACAATATATATATATATATATATATATATAATACTTTAGTAGTAAGATTAAGCAGTAGTAGTACCCCAAAACATATATTTTTTAATTAGAGTTTTTAGCGTTGTCCTTTAAATTTGTCAACATTTGACAACTTACGCTAGCTCCAAACTTCCGATTCAACAATTACCCCCCAAACCTTTTGATTTGTTGCAACCATTTAAAACATATATATTATTAATTATATAAGTTTTGAAGTACAGGTAAATTTGAGAAAATATTTCAAAAGGGAAATCAAGAAAAAACAAAAAAAAAATTTAAGTAGAAACATTTGAACTAGAAAGCATATATTCTGTTAGAGATTATGATATATATGCTAGTGACACAACACAGGTACATTTGTGACTTGTGGAGAAGAGAATATGGTTCGTGCTTTCCATGATGGCTCTCCTCCGACGGATGCCACCTAGTTCACAAGTCATTGGTGCCCTACAGTATCTTTCTCTCACTCGCGCCGGCGTCTCCTATGCTGTCAGCAAGCTTGCTCAATTCATGCATTGCCCGACCGAGACCCACTGGATTGCCGCCAAGCGTGGTCTTTGGCATCTTAAGTCTACAATTCATCATGGTCTCTTTCTCAAGCGCAATCAAGGTCTTTGTCTTACGGCCTTTACCGTTGCTGATTGGGCTGGCAATCTGGATTATTGAACCTCTACCGCAGCGTATGTTGTCTATATTGGTGGCAATGCAATATCCTGGTTTTCTATGAAACAAAAAATTGATGCTCGCTCCTCTACAGAAGCTAAATATCGTGCATTATATTATCCTTCCCATTTTTTGTGATAATATTGGTTTAATGAATTTATCAGCTAGAATTCCATTTCAAGAATGAAGCACATTTAGCTCATGGCTCCTTTGGGTTCTATATAGGAATGCCATAGATTCATGCCGTGGGTTGAGTTATGCACAAGGGGCCAAAAAAAAAAAAAAAAAAAAGAAGCTAATGCAGAAAAGTATCATATAACTATTTTTAATATGCCAAATATGTCATTTAGTTATCGGTCAATGACTGGCCGCCGGTGGTTAACCTGGTAGTTTCGGACTGGTAACCATGTGATACAAGTCATTAACCACCGCCACCCTTGGCATTCGTTAGTATTAGCAAAAAAATCACCATATATCAACCAAAATTATCACTAATACATGACAGTTTTTAACTGTCGTGAAATCCAGGGTCGTAGAATCTATTTAGATTCCATTATGGTTTTTTAATCGTAGTGGAATAGATGAAACTGGCGTCAAAGATAGGATAGAGAGGGAGTTTCCACGACGGTTTTTACTGAAAATCATCATGGAATATATTAACATAACATGACGGTTTTCTCTAAAAACCGTCTTGTTATGTCAATTTACCTTGATCGTTTTCCAAGAAAACGGTCGTGGAAAGTTTTAATGAATTTTTTTTTAATTCTTGTGATTTCCTACAAGTGACAAATCTCGTGTGTTGTCCATAAAAAACCCCATATTGAATTAGCTCGTCCGTAATTAATTTTGTGTCACAATGTACAACAATTATTACAAAAACATACACTACATTACAAAATTTATAGATTGTCTCATAACTATACTGGACGAATCGCATTATAAAATGTTGAAAAAATCGGATCGGTAATCAGAGTTACGGCGCAGCGGAAGTTTTAAAAATTTTATGCCGTTTCCGGAAAAGAATCTCATGATGCATATAACAATAAATTAAATTTATGATCAAGCGTACCTTTATTCTTGGATTCCGGAATTACTAGAGCGCTTGACCAACGTGTCTTCTCTATTATTCTCGAGTTCCACGTCTCAGAGTGTGTGTGGTCACACGTTCTATGAATCCAAGCGACCGGTAATGCTTTTCGAAGTCTAGATCCCCCCTTCTCAATTCCGATGTACCTCGTTGAGAATATGATCAACCTTCTTCCTTCAAAACTGCAAAACAGGAACCGGTTAACCTTCTTATGAAAATAATCACTCGGTTTAACCTTCCTCTCAGTTTTGGTTCAATAGAATTTTCTCTCTTTTTCTTTCTCACAAGATAGCCGAATTTTGATGTTCCGGAAAAACTAAATTTTTTTTCCTTTTCTCCAAAAACGTTTTTTGCTCTTGAAAAATTACCAAAATTTTTTTTATTCATGAATCCCTAGCCTTTATATAGAAGTCCAATCCTTTTCAAAATTCATCTAAAAAAAAAAAAATTATTATTTTTCTGGATAAATTTTGAATCAAAAGATCATACAACTTTAGGGCTAGATTCATTGAACCTAAAAACGTTTTTCAAAGAGGAAATCTTCCTCAAAAAATTCGGCCACATTGAGATTGTTAAGCTAGATTGGTGATTCAAATTTTAAATCAAGAATCTAGACTAGTCAAAAGATCCTAGTCCTATCTAGATTCAAATTCCTTTTAAACCTTCTTGAATTTAAATAAGATTCACTTATTGAATTAATATTTTCCATAAACATTAACCATATTAATTAATTTAAATCAATGAAATATTTCAAATTTCCTTTCCTCAAAAAAAACGTGAACCACTTTTAATTAGGAAAGAAAAATACATGAAATAATCTCCATTATTTAAATCAATTAATAATTTAATGTTAGGAATTTATTTGAATAATTTTGAAACAAAATTTTTCTTCCCTCCACCTATTTAAAAACCGTGCACCTTATTGAGATTAGGAGAGAAAAATTTGTTTTTCCAAAATTAAATAATCCAAACACAATCTTATTTCCAAAATTTAAATTAACCAATCACATGTTGACAAATCATTTGTCTACAAATTTTACATGTCCAATCCTTTCTGGATTGCATGTTAGAAAGTAACATGTCTTAATAGACATTACTAAATTATATTTAAATTTACCGATCTCATAAGGAATAAATCCCGAGACGCTTTATGGAACTATGCGAGCTAATAGAGGGACCCGATGGAAATATGTAAAGAGGCTCCTATAATTGTGAAAAATTAATCCCAGATTAATTATTCATCAATTATCAACTTCAAAACTATTCCACTAAAAGTTTGAAGCTGAACTCCTGTTTACATACCGTATTACGAAAGCTCTATTACGTAGTGCTTCTTCCATGATTTATTCATCGCTTGCTTAATCCCCATATGTCATCCATGATTGAATTAAGGACTTTTTCCGTTTTACCTTTTCAATCATTTTAACTTAAAATTCCATTATTCTCTATTGAAAGAATCACCAATTATAAATTATACAATTGGTAAACCACCAGAGAACACAAAGTAAACCGATGGTCAAGATCTTATTATACTATCTTTCAATCCCCGAATAATGCCTTTAAGTAGATAACATTTACTATCGTTAAGATAGCTATGGATTCCGTATCTATGAATCTTGATTTCTCCATCCATAAGTCATGCACCCAAAACACAAGTATATTGACCATGAATTAACAGTGTCTCACCTTTAGTGCATTAAAGTACAAAAGTCATGGATGCGAATTCAAGTAATCATTTCAGGATTAAGATTAATGCAGGATGATAATCAAAGTGTCATTGATTCTTATAAACGGAATTATTAAACCGAATCAATTAACACTTTAGGTCCAGTCCAATGTCATACCTCAATACTGGTATACATTAAAGTTTCTACTCGAAACCTATCCGATGGTCAAGACAAACCATCCCTCCAAGGAAGTAGACAACTTGTACAATCTTATCATGAATAAGATCCCCAAATCTTATTCCATCGATTGCGGACTATTTATTTAGACTGTTATCAAATTACCACGTATTCTATGTATACCCCGTATACATATGGTAATCTGATATATTACAAACAGTCAAGGAGTATTTTATGTTTGCTCAAAATAACCATACAATCAACAAATGAAAGTAAATAGGACACATCTTATTAAACATGAATAACCTCCTCTTATTAATATCAAAATGTCATATTTACAGAAAATCCCTAATATTGATTTTCTATCCTTAGGGCACATTTAGATCCCAACAATCTCCCACTTGCCCTAAGCTAGTAAATGTGACATATTACGCATCCCCATGCCTTCAACGTGTTCTTCGAATCTTCTGGCCACCAAAGTCTTCGTGAACGGGTCAGCAAGATTGTCCTTTGATGCGATTTTACAAACCGTCACATTTCCACTCTCAACAAAGCCTCTGATGATGTGATATTTTCTGTCAATGTGCTTACTCCTCTTATGATGCCTAGGATCCTTGGTATTAGCTACTGCTGCACTGTTGTCACAGTAGAGCACTATAGCTTTATCCATACCAGGAACGACCTCAAGATGACCAAGGAACCTACGGAGCCATACCGCTTCCTTTGATGCCTCACTGGCTGCCACATACTCGGCTTCCATGGTCGAGTCAGCAATGCAAGATTGCTTAATACTCCTCCACACAACGGCACCACCTCCAAGGGTAAAAACAGATCCTGAAGTCGATTTCCTTGAATCATGATCTGATTGAAAATCAGAATCAGTGTATCCTCTAGGAACAAGGTCCTGACCGGAATACACAATCATATAGTCCCTCGTTCTCCGTAGATACTTGAGTATATGCTTGACTGCACCCCAATGGTTCGGTCCCGGATTCGACTGATATCGACTTACCATACAAACCGCAAAACAAATGTCAAGCCTAGTGCATAACATAGCGTACATAAGACTACCTACTGCTGATGCATAAGGTACGTTTTTCATACGCTCCCTTTCTTCCGATGTCTTGGGACAGTCATCTCTAGAAAGTTTGATTCCAATCCTGAAAGGTTGGGCACCTTTCTTGGAATCTTTCATAGAAAACCTCTCAAGTACTTTGTCAATGTATGAAGCTTGAGAGAGTGCTATCGTTTTGTTCTTTATATCTCTAAAGAGTTGAATACCAAGAACATAACTAACCTCTCCTAAGTCCTTCATGTCAAACTGTAACGACCCGCCTAGCACAGGCCGTTACCGTACATACATACATATTTCTCGTACTTATATCGTAAACAGCGGAATTTTTTTTTTTTTTTTTTTTTTGTATACGACGTGATTCGCACATACAGATACGTACGTAAACATAACGAACTTTAAATAAAGTCGTTCGAGCATAACATGAAACTCATAATATAATTACTTAATAATTCAAAACGCGTAGCGGCTTGATCCCCACATTTCACAGTTGCCAGACCACGCCCCTCCATCTTGCATCAACAGTTGCTGACAGGTTGTTTACCTACAGCATAGACATAAAACAGTGAGCTTTCGCTCAGCAAGTACAACTACTAATTACCGCAACATCACAAACACCACATATCCTAACATATTATAACCTATCGTAACATAATCTTTCATAGCATCTCATAATTTATCATAGCATAACATAACTTATTATAGCATATGCATGAACCATTTATGCTTCATTATGCTTTCTTATTTCTTCATAACATTCTTTCTTAACTTATCTTTACTTATGGGCCCCATAACATAAGTGTCCGTACCGGGTGCACAACTATGGACTTACTCTTGCCATAGCTCAACCCGACCTCACGCGGGTCGGTACGACACAGGTAAGTTCGTTTGCTATCATAACTTTCATCGTTTCATATCTTTATCTTATTCTTATTAATTGGTGAACATGTTTCGTGATGTCTCACACAATTAAATCATGATCCTATCTTAACCATACCATAGCCATAACATATCTTATATCCTATCATAACATGATTCTAGCATATAGCATATAACATAACACTTTTCATAACATTCCGTAACCCATAGCATATAACACTTCATAGCACTTAGCATATTCCATAGCACATTGCATGTAATATTTCATAGCACTTACCTTATTTTATAGCACATAGCATATAACATTTTATAGCACATGGCGTAACATAACATATAACATAGCGTTCATATTTCATAGCATCTTTCATGACATTTCCTACCCTATTATAGCACTTAACATATAAAGCATAACAATTTCTATCACTTAGCATGTAACATTTACGTCACATAACATTATCATACTTAGGCAAGTATACACAACAAAGCCTATGCTGTAGGCGGAGTTTGTACTTACCTTGTTTTTGTTCACTGTGTCCGATATCTAGCTTGATTCCGCCGGAACACTGCTGCGTGCTATACTCTGTTTTCAAATAAAGTAAGGGTTAGAAATGTTGGTAGTGTAACCAACACTCTTATATAACTTTAGTTATATATCCCTTACTTAATTTTACGTTATCCTACTTGGTTACATTTGAGTAACCCTATGGTTTAAATCTATTCTAATCGGATGGTTTTAACTTTAGGTTTCAAAATCCTATTTTCTTGTAAAACCTTATGTAAATTCTTTGTTAAATCTTTTGTTTAACTTAAAAACTGGAAATCATAAAATTAGATTAGTAAAAATTATTGACTATTGGAAACTGCCTTTGGAACAGCTTTCCATAATCAAAACAATAGTTTGTAGTAGAAAACAGTTTTCTAGAAACATTTGTAAAGCTAGTGGTGCAGGAATTTTCGGATTCCCTGCGCACCCTTCGAAAAACGATCCCAGTTTAAAAACAGGTTCGTAATCTGAAAAAGTTTTCTTCATGAAAGTTGTAGCTCTCAAAAAATGCTAAAACTTTTGTGTTTTGCAAAAATTCCAATTCGGCCTAGATTTGTCCCAGTTTTTGTTTGAAACTGGCTGACCCCGAAAACTGAGTGAAAACTGGGTCTGGGGATCAGCCACGGGTTTTGGGGTAAACGGAGGCCATTGGGGTCTCATTTTGGGAAACGGTTCACGTTTCCCTCTAGGAAAACCTCTTCCGAACAACTTTCATGTTTTACGTTTTTCTAAATTCGGCCTCTAAAGGCCCCAAAATCGGCTTTTCCTGAGACTGGCCAATTCCTACCCGAATTGGCAGTTTTCGGTTTCGATTTCGTTTTACGTCCCATTACGTTCACCCTACCTCAACCGAACACAGCGGGAGCCTAAATCAAACATGCATTATGTTTCTAACGTTCAACATTCATCATACACATCAACATACGCATCAAACATAAACTTAGAAAACCCTAATCAAACAATCAAACACTTAGTATGCAAAAATTGAAACCACCAAACCCTAACCATAATTAAATCAAGCACATGCTCTAATTTCCTATTTAAGGCAGCAAATTAAAGTGAGCTTATGCTCTTACAAACCTTGCATAAAATACATTTAAATTTCACCAAATGAAATTTAAATGAAAAGCTTAAAGTTTAAGGGGTTATACCTCACATAAGACCAAGAATTTGGCTTGTTTTTCTTTCCCTTTCTCCTTCACCACAGCCGGCTTACCAAGGTTGGTTGGCTCCCAAAATTTCCAGCTTTCTTGCCCTAAATTGCAGTCACCAACCTGCTTAAAATCCAGCCACACCTTGGCTCAAAAATCTGGTCTCCCAAGCTTAGATTCTTCCTTGTTTCTTCCCCACCATAACCAGCCCCTTGGCCAAGATTGGGCACCAAATTTTCTTGGGTTCTTGGGTGGTATTCAAGGTAGAAATCCAACACTCAAGACCCTAATTTCCCCTTAGTTTCACAATTTTTTTCTTGGTTTCCCCCTTGGCTCCCACAACCGGTTTTGGCCTAGAAAATGGGTCTCCAAATTTTTCCAAACTTTTTGGCTTGCTTCTCCTTCAAGAACCAATCCTCACACTCTCTCTTCTCCTTGATCCTAGCTTAAATTTCTCTCTTTTCCTTCCTTCACACTCACGGTTTTTGGTGGAGAAATTTTGGCATAATAAGGTTGCTTTTCTCTAATTTTTTCTTGAATTATGACAACCCCTATTTATAGAGGTTGGAACTCTTTGTAATTGCAACATTTAGTCCCTCAAAAATCAGAAATTGTAGCCTGGGGGGGGGGGGGGTATGTGGCGGCTACCTTGGCTTGGTGAGCAAGGAAATCTTTTCCAATTTTTCTATAAATCAAAAAATGATGTCATTAATAAAAGTAAGGTGACGTCATCCACCTTTAGGCTTGTTTGGCTCCTTTTCTTATTATACAGTCCACTTTGAATTAACACAGGTATTTCCAATACTGGATTTATTTATACTCAGTATTGGTTAATTGAACTGCAGTCCAAAATTCATCTGTGTAAAACCGAACTGTATAAAAATTTCTCATAACTTGAAACCACTTGGCCAAAGAGGTTCTAATTAATGTGCTTGATTTTCTATGGTGGTTTTGAATCCTAAACATATCGTTTTAATCATAAAAATGACTTTATGCAGTACAATTATATACTGCGAATTATTAAGTCGTACAGCCTTTTTCATTAACTTTTTGGGTCAATCTTTGGCTTTCTCGTCCGCCATCGACTTTCTTGTCAACCGCTGACTTTCCCGCCAAATTTTGACTCTCGTGGTCAACAGTTGACTTTTTGGTCAACCGTCGGCGTTTTTCGGTCAAACTTTGACCAACATAAAAATTTTGACGATTTTGCTCCTTTTTGCCTAAAAGGTTATTTTCTTGACTAAGCAATCATTTTCGAGTCTTATAAAATCATAAACTCACAAAACGTAATAAAAACCCTTAACCAGGCTTTTTCATGCATATCTTCATATTTTGTACAAATTTCTTAAAACAAAAGAAATTGTATTATTACGGAAATACTTGGTATTACACAAACTGTTTTGGCTAACCAAACTTTGACAGATGATAATGTTGCCACATCGTTTCCAATAAGCAATATATCATCCACATAAAGTATAAGGAAAACCACTTTCTCATTCTTGATACATTTATAAACACATGGTTCATCAATGTTTTGTTCGAATCCATAGGTTTTGATCGCTTGATCAAACCTAATATTCCAAGAACGAGATGCTTGCTTTAATCCATAAATGGATTTAAGCAACTTGCATACTTTATCTTCTTGGCCTTTTGCCTTGAACCCGTCTGGTTGTATCATATAGATATCTTCTTCAAGAGAGCCATTCAAGAAAGCTGTCTTGACATCCATTTGCCAGATCTCATAATCGAGAGCAGCCGCAATGGATAAAAGAATGCGGATTGACTTGAGCATTGCTACAAGGCGAGAAGGTTTCTTCATAGTCGATTCCTTCTTTTTGCGTATAGCCCTTCGCTACAAGTCTTGCCTTGAAAGTTTCCACTTTCCCATCCACACCTCTCTTCCTCTTGTATACCCACTTACACCCAATCGGTTTTATGCCTTGGGGTAAGTCTACAAGTATCCAGACCCCATTGGAATCCATAGATTCCATCTCGGTGTTCATAGCTATTTGCCAAAAACTAGAATCAACATCCTCCATAGCTTCTTTGTACGTAGCCGGATCATCATGTTCTATGGATTCTGCTTCAAAAACTTCACCATTGAACATGTACCTATCAGGTTCCCTGATAATCCTCCCACTACGACGAAGCTCCCCTGGTTGTTGATTCTTTAGCGGTTTTTCCACAGGGTTTTCTGTGACTTTAGGAACATCCAAACCCGAAGTCATCTCCTCAAGCACTACTTTGCTACGAGGTTTAAAGTCTTCTATGTAACTTTCCTCCAGGAATGTTGCATGTGTAGAAACGAAGACTTTATTTTGCTTCGGATTATAGAACAGACCACCTTTTGTCCCTTTTGGATAGCCAACAAACAAGCACACTTCTGATCGCGACTCCGACTTCTTCGCTTCCTTATCCAGGACGTGTGCTGGACAACCCCAAATTCGAATATGATTCAAATTAGGTTTCCTACCCGTCCATAACTCGTTAGGAGTTTTAGGAACCGATTTGGAGGGAACGTTATTCAAAAGATAGCATGCAGTTTGTATAGCGTGCCCCCAAAATGACAAAGGTAATGTGGAGTAACTCATCATAGACCGGACCATATCCAATAAAGTCATATTCCTTCTCTCAGCTACACCATTCTGTTGAGGAGTATCAGGTGCAGTTAATTGGGATTGTATCCCATTCTCTATCAAATATCCTAATAAACTCATCCGATAGGTATTCCCCACCTCGATCCGATTGAAGTGTCTTAATGGACTTGCCTAATTGTTTCTCTCCGCTTCAGCCCGAAATTCTTTGAACTTGTCAAAGGCTTCGCTTTTGCGGATCATCAAATAAACATATCCATACCTCGAGTAATCATCAATAAAAGTGATATAATACTCATACCCACCACGTGCTTCTATGTTCATGGGACCACAAACATCCGTATGCACTAGTTCTAAAAGTTCCTCAACACGACTGTCCTTGGCAGCAAAATACCGTTTAGTCATCTTGCCCTCCAAACAGGATTCACATTGTGGCCAAGGTTCAACCTCATACAAGTCAAGACATTCCTCCTTTACCATCCTTTGAATTCTGTTAAGGCTTATGTGACCAAGTCGTAAATGCCAAAGATATGATTTGTTAGAGTGAGAAGACTTATGTCTTTTAGAGTTCTTTTCCAATTCTGTATCAAGCAGTGAGTGCATCTTAGGTTTGATAAAATAAAGATTTCCATGCATCCATCCATTACAGATAAGAGAATTATTTTTCCTAATAACAACTTTATTATTAAAAGAAACTGAATAAGAATCTTTAATCAAACAAGCTACCGAAATTAGGTTCCTCTTGAAACTAGGAACATAAAAACAATGTCTCAAAACAATAAACAAAAAATTAATCAAAATAAAGATGCACTTCTCCCACTGCTTCAGCTCGCACCAACGTCCCATCACCGGTTCTTAACGTGAAGTTCTCCTCATGCAAACTTCTCGTTACCTTGAACCCCTGTAGAGAAATACAAACATGGTTAGTAGCTCCAGAATCTATAGCCCAATTGTCCTTAGATTCTTCCACTAAACAACCCTCAAGATACAGAACATCGAAATTATCTTTTTGCTTTAGCATGGACAGGTATTCTCGACAATCCTTCTTGAAATGTCCTTTCTTCCCACAGTGAAAACACTTAACCTTTTTGGGATCCACCTTCCGCTTCTTAGTCTTAGTAGACTTCTTAGTAGCAGGTGCATCCACAGCAGGTTTCTTCCCCTTGTTCTTCCCCTTTTCCTTCTTCCTTTTGGGATTAGGAGCAGGCGAACTAGGTTCAGCCACATTCGCCTCAGCCTTAGATCCAGAACCCTTAAAAATGTTCTCAAAGGCTTGCAACTCTTTCATTAATTCCGTTAAAGACATCTCCTTCCTGTTAAGGTTGTAAGATGCCTGAAACAAATCGAAATCCTTGGACAAGGTTTGGAAAACCATGACCAATTGAGTTGCAGAATCGATCTAAGCCCCATTTGTCTGAGCTTCAGACAAATAAGCCATGACTTTCATCATGTGCTCCTTGATGGGAGTTCCAACCTTCTGCCTGCAGTTCATGAGACCTTTGATAGCATCGGTCTTAGCCTGGATAGTTTGTTCACCAAACATTTCCTCCAGGTTATCCATGATCTGCCTAGCAGTTTGATGCTCTTCATGCTGTTTCTGGAGCACGTTAGACATGCTCGTCCGAATATAGCACATAGCACTTAGGTTGGAATTGTCCCAGCGCTCAAGCGCTACAAAATCCCTATCAGGAGCATTGATCGCAGGCGTGGGTGGTCTAGGTTGGGTTAGGACGAAACTGTGTTTCTCAAAGTTTAGGACGATAAGCAAGTTCCTTTTCCAGTCATTAAAATTTTCGCCGGTTAATTTGTTTTGCGTAAGTATCACAGATAAAGGGCTCGACATTTTGATCTATAATAAGAAAACATGTAATAAGTACGAGCAAACATCCTATTAGTTTATAAAATATGGTTTTGTAATTAAACAAAAAGATCTATATGCAATCTAAATGTTAATGTGTAAAACCCTTAAAACACATACCTTACAACGATAATTCCTAGCTTCCGCTTTCTAAGCTACCGAGGGGTAGTCATAGAATAACTAGCCAAGAACACGGATCCCTTCCGATTAATACATATTTGTCCATGAACAAATTCCATTGAATATATATTAATTATCGTTTATTTGGCCACTACTTTATATAACAGAGCCTCGAGGGAGGGTTAATAAATAAAGTAGCATGAGTGTGTAACCATCGTTTCCAATTTTGAATCCATATTTTACATCCGCCACCGAGGGGTGATCTAAACATAAAATATGCCCAAAACCGTTATCCTTTCGGAAATCCAAATCAGTGTGCGCTCTAGGTAAGATACATATCCGAAGGGAATTCCTGGGTCAAAACCGAGTAGTAGGCACTACCATGCGTAACTATTGGACCAACGATGGAGGCCGTAGGTCTTAGTGTGTAAAACCTTCTCCCACTCAATATTTTAAATTAGGGTTTTTGTTTTTTCATGCATAAACAATATTTATTGAGTGGCACTCCCTAGTCTATATGGCATGTTATCAACACATCATGAAATAGTATAACATATTCATCTAGCAATTCATCATCTATGGTTTGCAAAATATGTAAACAGCCGTGGATCATGATTCCATCCTAGAGAAAAGAAAATTGCAAAATTTACAAAAATTAACCGAAACATATATCGGCCTTCATTTGTAGATCCATGCCTTGTATCCTTCTTCAATGTGTCTTCCTTCTTCAATGTCACATCTTTTTAAATTTAAATTTAAAATTTAAATTTCAAAAAAGATTATATTTGATTTTTAATTTTAATCAAAATTATAAAATCTCAAAATTTAAATAAAAAAATCCGGTTATTTAAATTTTAAAATTCAAAAATTTGACATTTCAAAATTTCAAAATTTTAAAATTCATAATAATATCCATTAAATTTAAATTTAAATTTTTAATTTTGATTTCCAAATTATCAAGATCACATATCATTGGAAAATTAAATTTTCAAAAAGATTTTGTGATTTTTTTTTATTTTTATTAAAAAAAACGTTTTTTTTTTAATTAAAAGATTCCAAAAAACAAAAAATCACATCCTTTGAAAATTTCCATACCTTCGTTCATCTTCAATCTCCTCGAATCCATTGTAGCCCGAATTTTACAAAAAAATTCCTACGCCGTTTCCGGCTTACAAAAATTATAGTAATTGAAAGAACGACCTATCGGTGATAATAGACCGCATCTATTACACTTGAAAAACCTAGATACAAATTCTAACCTCTATGGACTCATGACCAGCAAAATTGAACAAGCATCAAATATTATAAAAATAATATTAAGCATTCATTCATAATATATTTAACATACTCAAAATAAAACCTAGAGTGCCATCTCTCTAAAATATTTCATTAATGCATAGAGAGAAATTTATTTGGTCAAATAATTTATGTTATATACATGATCATGAGTTGGCTCTGATACCAGTTGTTGGAAAAATCGGATCGGTAATTAGAGTTACGGCGCAGCGGAAGTTTTAAAAATTTTATGCCGTTTCCGGAAAAGAATCTCATGATGCATATAACAATAAATTAAATTTATGATCAAGCGTACCTTTATTCTTGGATTCCGGAATAACTAGAGCGTTTGACCAACGTGTCTTCTCTATTATTCTCGAGTTCCACGTCTCAGAGTGTGTGTGGGCACACGTTCTATGAATCCAAGCGACCGGTAATGCTTTTCGAAGTCTAGATCCCTCCTTCTCAATTCCGATGTACCTCGTTGAGAATATGATCAACCTTCTTCCTTCAAAACTGCAAAACAGGAACCGGTTAACCTTCTTATGAAAATAATCACTCGGTTTAACCTTCCTCTCAGTTTTGGTTCAATAGAATTTTCTCTCTTTTTCTTTCTCACAAGATAGCCGAATTTTGATGTTCCGGAAAAACTAAATTTTTTTTTCCTTTTCTCCAAAAACGTTTTTTGCTCTTGAAAAATTACCAAAATTTTTTTTTATTCATGAATCCCTAGCCTTTATATAGAAGTCCAATCCTTTTTCAAAATTCATCTCAAAAAAAAAAAATAATTATTATTTTTTTGGATAAATTTTGAATCAAAGATCATACAACTTTAGGGCTAGATTCATTGAACCTAAAAACATTTTTCAAAGAGGAAATCTTCCTCAAAAAATTCGGCCACATTGAGATTGTTAAGCTAGATTGGTGATTCAAATTTTAAATCAAGAATCTAGACTAGTCAAAAGATCCTAGTCCTATCTAGATTCAAATTCCTTTTAAACCTTTTTGAATTTAAATAAGATTCACTTATTTGAATTAATATTTTCCATAAACATTAACCATATTAATTAATTTAAATCAATGAAATATTTCAAATTTCCTTTCCTCAAAAAAACGTGAACCACTTTTAATTAGGAAAGAAAAATACATGAAATAATCTCCATTATTTAAATCAATTAATAATTTAATGTTAGGAATTTATTTGAATAATTTTGAAATAAAATTTTTCTTCCCTCCACTTATCTAAAAACCGTGCACCTTATTGAGATTAGGAGAGAAAAATTTGTTTTTCTAAAATTAAATAATCCAAACACAATCTTATTTCCAAAATTCAAATTAACCAATCACATGTTGACAAATCATTTGTCTACAAATTTTACATGTCCAATCCTTTCTGGATTGCATGTTAGAGAGTAACATGTCTTAATAGACATTACTAAATTATATTTAAATTTACCGATCTCATAAGGAACAAATCCCGAGACGCTTTATGGAACTATGCGAGCTAATAGAGGGACCCGATGGAAATATGTAAAGAGGCTCCTATAATTGTGAAAAATTAATCCCAGATTAATTATTCATCAATTATCAACTTCAAAACTATTCCACTAAAAGTTTGAAGCTGAACTCCTGTTTACATACCGTATTACGAAAGCTCTATCACGTAGTGCTTCTTCCATGATTTATTCATCGCTTGCTTAATCCCCATATGTCATCCATGATTGAATTAAGGACTTTTTCCGTTTCACCTTTTCAATCATTTTAACTTAAAATTCGATTATTCTCTATTGAAAGAATCACCAATTATAAAACCATACAATTGGTAAACCACCAGAGAACACAAAGTAAACCGATGGTCAAGATCTTGTTATACTATCTTTCAATCCCCGAATAATGCCTTTAAGTAGATAACATTTACTATCGTTAAGATAGCTATGGATTCCGTATCTATGAATCTTGATTTCTCCATCCATAAGTCATGCACCCAAAACACAAGTATATTGACCATGAATTAACAGTGTCTCACCTTTAGTGCATTAAAGTACAAAAGTCATGGATGCGAATTCAAGTAATCATTTCAGGATTAAGATTAATGCAGGATGATAATCAAAGTGTCATTGATTCTTATAAACGGAATTATTAAACCGAATCAATTAACACTTTAGGTCCAGTCCAATGTCATACCTCAATACTGGTATACATTAAAGTTTCTACTCGGAACCTATCCGATGGTCAAGACAAACCATCCCTCCAAGGAAGTAGACAACTTGTACAATCTTATCATGAATAAGATCCCCAAATCTTATTCCATCGATTGCGGACTATTTATTTAGACTGTTATCAAATTACCACGTCTTCTATGTATACCCCGTATATATATGGTAATCTGATATATTACCAACAGTCAAGGAGTATTTTATGTTTGCTCAAAATAACCATACAATCAACAAATGAAAGTAAATAGGACACATCTTATTAAACATGAATAACCTCCTCTTATTAATATCAAAATGTCATATTTACAGAAAATCCCTAATATTGATTTTCTATCATTAGGGCACATTTAGATCCCAACATAAAATTAGTCCACTCATGCCTTACTAAACTCATCTCAACGTCGGTATAAATATCCTTAGTTTGAAGTAAGGATAATCCATCAAGAGTCAACGTTATTTCCCGCATAAAGGCTAAAACAAAAAAAACCGCATTCAACAAGACCTTCTTGTAGAGGACATCGAGGAGTATCGATCAATGTTTCATAGTTGCGTTGCTTTCTTACTCCTTTTCCCACTAAAATATTCTAGTCATTAAGCGCCCTAATAATTTAACAAAGTTTAAAACAATTAAAATAAGAATAATGTAATGTCAAATCACAATTTGGAACATAAAAATATATTTACAACTTAATTAGGTCTTGAAAATCATCACCCGGATTGTTTCCAAGAGGATTAAAAAACATGACCGAGTCATCCTACAGACCAATAATTGCCAAGATCTAATGTTTCTCGATGTTATATGGCATGGGAAGCAACTTTCCTTTCTGTGCATTAGTGAAGAGCCATAAAATATTATTGGCTCTCTCTCTCTATGATAGACTTTCGGATCTACTTTTTGTTTAACTGGTGAAACAAGAGTTGGAGAAATAAACCCGAACTATTGATCAATGCCTTCTTTGGCACAACATTCCACTAAATAGCTGCAAAATAATTAGTCAAACTTGTCATGAAAAACATCTTAAGAGTAATAAGGAAAAATAAGTAATGTTTAAGGATATATCTATTACCTCATGTATACCATTATACTGTTTGTACTAATTTCTTAGAATGTAATGAAATGGTAGACATCTTCAAGCCCAAGATAGATAGGAAAGTCATTGCCACTTATGGCCGGTTGTGTTGGGCAATCTATTTGTAAGCCGCCACGCATGGAACACTGTGCATAATAAGCCAATGGTCTCAAGTCGAAGGAAATTTCACTAAAGTCGAATGAAGGTAGTTGTTGTTGCGCATTTTGTTGTTGTACCTCCTGTTGTGACTATAGTTTTTTTTTTTCTCCCTACTCTTTTTTTGATGCGTTTGTTTCCCTCAACTACCTGGTTGGTAACGTGACTAGGACCCCGACTTGCTGGCTCAGACTCGTGTCAATGATGATTAATCTTTTCAGCCACGCAACAAACCTACTGACAGCTTCTTCTACAATTGTTGCTTTATTTGTCGGAATATGTAGAAGTGCATTTTTTAGTTTTAGAATTGTAATTGTCACTCGCAGGTTCTCCTCACCAAAAAGAATCCCCTTGACTGTATTGATTGGAACACACTCCATGTATGCCCTGCCTATTGCAACAAGCACATTTCCACCATTAATTGAATCATCAAGAAAGAGCTGGCATTCCTTACTTGCGTTCGGCGTGGGTTGCTGATTCGACAACTTATGTTCTTTTTCATTAAGGGTGCAACTAGCCTCGAAGTTGTTGTGTTGATCAATAGTCGGTATGGTATGATCATCCATACTCTTTCGGTCAATACCATGCTTTGCACAAATTTCCTGTACGGTTTTTCCAACGCAGCAAGCTGGCATTTCACTACCGATACTTCAGTATTATCTTTTGAACTTGACATTATGTTGAAGTACTGAGACTGCCTGCAAACTTAGACTGACCATAGGTACGTCCCGAATGTTCGTCATTGCCTAATGACTTTATCAATATGTCATTAGTTCCATCAGATTCGAAACTCCCTTGTGTCCGCTGTAAAGTATAATCTCCCTGTAAAAATTCAAAAACATGTCATGAACATGTAAATAAGGATTTATAAATAAGACTAATTAGCAAATGACAAAGTTTTGTACTTACTACCAACAATCTTAAATGATGGATTCTTGTACTCTCTTCTAGGTTTGAGGCGCATGTCCAACCACAAATTATGTTTCGCTTGCCATTCTCCCATCTACTCAAACTGCAGTTTATTAATTACCGTTAGTAAACATAAAGGTTAAAATAAATGATTTATTTACTGTGAAAAAACCAAATCAAGTTATTTACATAAGAGTTTTTGATCAAGTTTCTTATATCCGTCTTGGCCTCCCGTTGATCTGTATTTGCTTCTCTTTCTTAAACACATCCCTGTTGTGATAGTTTTTTGAATTCCGGCGAACATCGATATGTAGGAATCTCTCCCAATCAGTCTGAATTATGGAGGGATAATTTTTCACCACTTTGGGAGGCCGAGTTCGCACACTTTCATCGTCAATATGATTATTGATGAAAGTATGGTAAAGATCATGTCTAAAATTTTTGGCTGAGTCTGCGCATGATTTCAAAGTTGGTTTTTTAAATGAAAGTTCCACAGAGAAAGAAGTTATGACTTCCACCCACACTCTTTCTTTCCTTGGGGCTAAATCAGCACTTCTAAAATCAGCTATCCATGTGGGAATGTGCTGTCGAGCAAGCACGCCAATCGAACTCTGTAGTTCATTTCCTTCATTCCCTATGTAACGACTCGCCTAGCACAGGCCGTTACCATACATACATAACGTACTTATTTACTTAGCGTAATTAGCGGAATTTTTTTTTTTTTTTTACTAGCGTACTAACATATAGGGAATAAATACGCGAAGATGTTTATCGAGCATATAAACAATAAGTAAGTAACGATGTTCTAACGTTAAATAAAATATTCATGAAACAAAACGCGTAGCGGTCAACATTCCCACATTTCACAGTCGCTCCGCCACGCTCCTCCATCTTGCATCATTGGTTGCCCATAGGTTGCTTACCTACAATATAGACGTAAGACGTGAGCTTTCGCTCAGTAAGTACAACATAATTGTCCGCGACACAACTAACATAACTTAATATTTCACAATCTTGTCCTAGCATAACATACTTTATCATGCATGAGCCATTTATGCTTCATTATGCTTTCTTATACTTTCGTAACATAATTCTCATCTTAACTTAACTTATCTTGCTTATGGGCCCCTTACATAAGTGACAGTACCGGGCGCGCAACTATGGAGTGGTTGGGGCAGCTGGTCCATTTCCAACTCAATCCACAGTCCAACCCGACCTTGGACGGGTCGGTACGTCACAGGCAAGCTCGCTTGCCATCTTACTTGGTCTTGTTCTTATTTTTAGAATTAGTGAACATGCCTCATGATGTCACATAATCATACTTTGTAATCATCTTAATATAATCATGCTTTAAAGTTGGCATATCATAATATGTATCAAACCATAAACTTAGCATACCATAAATTAACAAACATCATATCCTAGCATCACATGTTTCTAGCATATGTTACACATCAAACATACTTGGGTAAGTATCACAACAAAGCCTATGCTGTAGGCGGAGTTGTACTTACTTGGATTGCTATGTCCAAAATATGTCTGTTCCCACTTAGGATGCCAGTGCAGGTTGACTCCTGCTTCATTAAAGGACATAGGTAAGAAGCCTTGATCATTATATGATATTGATAACCTAACCAACATTCGCACATAATCCTAATTATATGTCCCCTTCATATCATATGATAGCTTATTGGGTTACTACAAGTAACCCTAGTGGTTAATATTACCCTTTTTATTTAACTTGTTAAAACTTGGGTTTCTTAGAAAGGTATTTGAAAAAACTTTGAAATATTGGAACTGCCTTTGGAACAGTCTCCATAGTCAAATTATCAGTTTTTGAGCAAAATACCATATTCCTGCATTGTTTTCAGAAAATCCTGTACAGGAATTTACTGTTTCCTGCACAATTTTTAGAAACCCTATTTTACTTTAAAATCCATACTGAATTTGAAAAAGTTATCTGTTTGAAAGTTTTAGATCTCGAAAAATCCTAGAACTTTCATGTTTTATGAAAAACCCAGTTCGGCCTCTAACCCCTTCGTATTCCCCCTTGAAATTCGACTGGCCGTGTATGAAGTCTGGGCACGTCAGTTTCGGGTTTTCATGAAAACGGAGGCCATTGGAGCCTCATTTTGGAAAACTGTCCGTGCTGCCCTCTAGGAAAAATTGTTTTGAACAATTCTCAATTTTAAGTTTTCTCAAATTCGGCCTCTAAAGGCCTCAAAACCAGCTCTCAAGAAAACTGGGCAATGCTCCGAATCTGGCAGTTTTCTTGTTTTAGGTTCATTTTACGTCCTATTTGCGTAATCTATCTCAACCAAACACGCGGGAGCCCAAAATTCAAACATGCAACGTTTTTCTATCGTAAGGTTTCTTTAAACCCAATTTCCATCAACTCCATGCAAACCCTAATTGACTTTGGATCAACCAAAGTTTGCATGGTTCTAATACTCCAATCAATTTCTAGCAACCTAACATACCATATCCATCCACATCCTAGAGCTTACTTTGGGACATACAACAAATTGAGTATTTAGTATGCAAAATCACAAGAACTAAAGCAAGCATGCAAATCAAAATCAAACCACCCTTAATTCTAGATCAAGCACAAAACTCTAAATCCTAAACTTGGGCACAAAATAAAATTGAGCTTAAGTTCTTACAAATTCAACTTGAAATACACTTAAATTTCAAATTGAATGCTCAAAGGAAAGAGTTTGGGGTTTAGGGATGATTACCTTGATTAACCCCAAAATTTTAGGGTTAGGGTTTGGCTTTCAAAATTTCCTCCCTCCTTGGCTCCACCAACCGGTTCCTCCTCCAAAATTTGGACCAAAGTTTGAGTTGATTTCTTGGTTCTTGCTCACCCTAGGATTTTCGGATTTTGAGAGAGAATTTGGCAAGAATTTGGCTACTTTTTCCCAATTTTTGAAGCCAAAAACCTCCCCCCCTATAGGCTATTTATAGGTGAAAGTTTGGACCCTTTTGCAAATATTTTTAGCTCACCATTTGCTTATAAGTCCTTGGAGCAAAACTAATCCTATTTTGACCCCAAAAGGACCGGCCACCTCATCTTCTAGAATGGTCCAAGATTTTTTCAATTTTTGCTTAATTCCAATAATGATGTCATAAATGGGAGCTTTGGTGATGCAAGCAAAAATTAAGGCTTGTTTGCTTTGCTTTTTTTTTTTTTCAAAAGCAATCCACTTTAATGCCAACAAAGATATTTCTAGTACTGTGCTCACTAATACACAATACTGTTATGCTCCAATGCAGTCCAAAATTTATCTGTGTAAAAATGGACTGTACGAAAAAAATTTCTTTTTGCTTAGAACTTTTTGGCCCAATAAATTCTATTTAATGTGCTTGATTTTTCTATGGTGGTTTTAATCCTCATTTATATTATCTTGTCCGTAATTACGGCTTTTGCAGTGTATTTTCCATACTACTCATCATATATTTGCATAGTCAAATCTTTGACCATTTTTAGTCAACCTTGACTTTTTTTTTTGTCAACTTTGACTTTCTTGGTCAAACTTTGACCAACATAAAATCATGAATTTTCTTCCCCTTTTTCACCCAAAAAGGCTATTTGCTTCACTAAGTAATTCATTATTGAGTCTTATAAGGTCATAAGAGCTCATAAAATTAAATAAAAATCCTAATCAGGATTATGCATAAATACCTTCATGGTTCAACTTGAAATTCTCTACAAGAAATCGTAACATTGAAAAAAAATTCAGTTATTACACCCTATCGGTTGCCCTTTAGGGTCCAATGACACTTGAATTCTTTTTCTCCTTTTCCTAACAATATGGTCTTGTCTCATAAGAGTCGCTCTTCGTTTACCATCTTCATCGGGATTAAATTTGGGTGTAATTGTTCGACGTGGTTTTGCAACTTAGGAAGTCGTTGACACATTATCCTCATCTTGTGACATTTTAAATCAATCTAAACAAAATCCTCACCCAAACACGTAAAAAACACAAAATCATACAATAAGTCAACTTATACTCAAACTTCAATGTTCATGATTCAAAGGTCTTATACTTATTTTACATGATCACAATACACACTTTTTTATTTATATATTCTCACATTTGAGCATTTTATCGAACAAGTAATATGCAAAAACAAAAATACACATATTATACTCCAAAACAATATCAAATACAACTCTCAACCTTCACTATCCATAATTCAAGTTCCAAACTCATTTCACATTGTCACAATCCACACTTTTTCCCAAAAAAAAAAAAAAAAAAAAAAAAAGTAGTCATAATAGCTTAAGAAATTGTACTTAAAACAATTCTTATGGCACATTCGCAAACACCAAAGAACAAAGCAACACTTATTACCGGAAAAAAAAAAATCACCAAAAATCACTCTCACAATTAGCAATTGAAATTTGCAAAACCAATTTCAAACAATCAACCAAATCAAATTCCATAACACGTGCGGCACAAGAGAGAGAGAGAGAGAGACATATACCAATTCCATAAAATGGGTTCATGTGGCACGGCAGCGGGGTAGGCGGCGGAGGATGGGTTCCGAGGGAGAGATTGGAGGTGAGAGAGAGAGAGTGAGAGGGTGCGAGAGAGAGATGAAGGAAGGAGTCGCGGCGGAGATTGGAGGCGAGGGAGAAAGGGAGAGGCACGAGAGAGAATGGAGGGAGGAGTCACGGTGGAGGAAATAGGTTTTGAGGGAGAGATTAGAGCCGAAAGAGAAAGAGGTGCGAAAGAGAATGTGTTTTGGGAGGGAATGAGGATTTTTTTAAAAAAATTTTAACCTCTAAGCCATAACTTCAGCAAAAATAAAATAAAATAACAATCTACGAACTTTTTTAAATTTTCATTTTTTTAAAACATACCACAACCGTTTTTTTGGAAAACGGTCGTGGTATGTTAAAAAAAAATAGAAAATTTAAACGAAGTTCCCACGGATGGCCAATCCCTTGTGTTATGCATATAGTAGCCAATTATTAATTCTTGTTCTCATTATCATTTAATAAATGTCCATAAGTAATATAATGTTCATAATTAATAACTAATAAAGGCTATAAATTATATACGAAGTCAACAAAAAAAAAAAGCCAACAAGTTTTTGTTTTGTTTTGTTTTGTTTTTGTTTTTGTTTTTTTTTTTTTTTCTCGTTGGTTTCTCAACACGTGTCCACTTGACATCTAAATGAAGATTCCACGACGATTTTTAAAAAACAGTCATGGAAGCCGTAGTTTCTATAACCATTTTTTAAAAACAGTCGTGGTATCCGAAACTTTCACAACAGTTTCGGAAAACGGTTGTGGAATTCAACGTTTCCATGACCGTTTGTGAAAACCGTTGGAAGCTTCGGCTTCCACGACTGTTTTTGGAAATCCAATTTCACTCTGTGTTTTTGGCGTACTTTCCACAAACATTTTTAAAAAACGGTCATTAAAACTCCGTCGTGAAATCCACATTTTGTAGTAGTATATTATTAAAAAAAAAACAAAAACAAAAACAAAAACAAAAACAACAAAAACTAAACCAAACAAAGAAAAAAATTACGAAAATAAAATATCCCTTGCTGGAGATCATCCTCGCAGAGCCGTCACAGTGGTGCAAGGGGAGATCGCACTTGTGTCTGTCTTCTTCGAAGCGTGTGACTAATGGCATAGTAGGGCTTCTCTCGAGCAAGAGCTGGCTCGTGTGCCAGGTGGTGGTGTAGACCATCCTTCCTGGTAGAGATCTATGACTGAGTTCCCTGGCGGCCGTGTCGACTTTGAGGAGAGGAAGAGGCAGCGTCAGGAAAAGAGAGAGGAAACATTGTTTTTACAGTGTTCAAAGATTTACATGTGGCAACCTTTATGTCATAATTTAGCAATAGTTTTGGTTTCTCTCACATATCTCATCTCCTCTAGTTTCTCTCCCATATCTCATTTGGGTATGTTTACTTTGCATCGAAGGGAAATGAAAAGTGAGTAGTTATTTTTTTTCCTACTTACTCATGTGTTTACTTACAGAATAAAGAAATGAGATTTTAGTGGTCCCCACACATTATTGTGAATGAAGAAGGGGAATGTCAATCCTTAGACACCCTTGATATTGATTTTTTGTTAAAGGAAATACATATCTAATTTATTTATTTACCCTTGACAAGTTTTCATGTGCTAATGTTGTTTTTGTTATATTATTTTAGTAATTACAATAGTAAGATTAACATTACTATAGTTAATAAACACTACAAAGGGAATGAAATTGTTTCCTTTTACACTATCCAATAGGTAAGTAAACACTGGAAAGGGAATCAATGATTCTCCTTCCTATTCCATCATTTTGCTTTCCAATCCCATTACCTTGCCCATTAGATTTCTTTATGGTTTAATAAACATGCCCTTAAGGATCAACTCGCAGACGTTCTTACAAAACCCCTCTTGTCTTCGACCTTCCAAGAGTTATGAATCCATATCGATCGGTATCTCCCATGGGAGTACCGTCTTGCAGAGGCATGTTAGAGATTAAAATTTGGAAAAACTCAAAAGATTTAGTACCAATTGATTCTCCAACCAAACTGTCCACAACCAAGGCTCAATTATCAGGAGATTCAAATCCTCTAGATCCTATGTAACTAATGATTTAGTTGTTTTTCTATTCCTTGTTGAAGCAAGTTGAGCCGGTTGGAGACGGATTTGGATAGAGCTTTAAATTTTGACCATTAATCAAAAAAAATAAATAAATAAACAGTTATTTTTTCTCTTATTAATTGCAACAATAAAATGCCAATCTTTGATTTCACGTGTAATACGGCACCTGTGGCTCACGATCTTAAAAGCTCCATTTTGTATTCTATTTCTTTAATTGAATAGAAGTATTAAGAAAAATATACGATTTGGTCGAAACACTTAAACATTAAACATAAGTTTTTCTTTTTTTCTTTTTCTTTTTTTAATTAAATGAACACATTTAAGAAAAATCATCATGGCTAGGTGATTAGTTAAATAAGAATTTGTTAGTCATATTTGCAATATATATATATATATATATATATTAGAGGAATGAGTGAAAATATTTTTGAGCATATATAGGAAAATTAGTTGTAGATGGGTAAATTAAAGGAAGATATGTTAATAAAAACCATCTAAGGACACAAGATTTTATATTAAAAATAAAAAGTAAAAAGAGAAGTATGAAAGCAAATTATCTCAATGAGTAATTAATTAAAAATATTTAATTATTAGTTTATCTTTCTCAAAAAATCTTTTGAAGGATTGCGTGAAAATAATACTTACGTACGGGAATTTTTGAGAAATACAATTTAAGGACAAATAAGAAAAAAAAAATTTTGATAAGAAACATTCAAATATACAAGATTAGAAATTATAAATAAATAAAAAAAACCTTAAAAGCAAGCAAGCAAGTAGGTGAAGTATACCATATATAAGTTATAGACATAGATATAAGCATCTTTATATTACTAATAAACTTTATTTCCTCATTGAAACATACAAGCCCACTTCATAATCAACTTTAAATTCCACAAATACACACGGAATATAACGGAAGCGTAAATAACACAAATTAGATGATACGGATAGATTGAGAGAGTTCTCAAAAGGATTAAAATAATCCCTCTCATTATCTTACTTTAGAACTGCATCACATACTCGAAAATAAATATTGTAACTTAATAATGCAAATATTAGATGCTTGTAACTGTATAGTAAGGCCGCTGTCCATTATAGTTACCTGGGGGATTATAGTTGCAAATGATGAAAGTACCCCCAGAGACACAACGCACCTTAGCACAGCCCAAGCGCGTGGACTTACGCCATACCACCTGAGTGTAGTGCAAGCACCCCCAAGGGTCACCAATACATTTGTTGGAGTTGTAGTCATAGAGCGACTTCTCCGCCACCCACATTCCGACGGCACTGGCTGCCGAGAGGTCGCCGCTTCCCCATGCTATATTCTCCCCGTAACGCCCGCCAGAGTGAATGAGTTTGCAGTCGCCTTTGCGCTTGTTGGCATAGTCTCGCGCATAAGCTGCCACGGACTCGTCCCATGTCATAGGCCCGACACCCACCTGAGCACGGGCCCGATTGTGGGGGGCCAGGAAGTCTTGAGGGGAGTCTTGGGCACGGCATGACTCGAGCACGGCTAAACCGAGGATGCACATTATGAGTGCTAGTGAAATTCTAGACAAACCCATGTTTTGTGTTTTTTCTTTGTATAGATCAAATTTGCAAAATGAGCAAGGGGAATTTATAGTAACATGATTAGTACCATGAATTATCTCCTTCCTCTTACCCCCCGGGCTAAAGATCCTTTGTTTCGATAGGAATTACATTGTATAGCCTACTTTCCATAGCCGCCATTATTGTGGGACTTCAGTTTTGGTGATGAAGTTTTGGATGGGAGGTAAATAAGTTTGAGAAATGTGTGTTTGGTTGAAAAAGTTGTTTTGAGTAAAAAAGTGTAAAAATTCGAAATGCGTTCAGAAAAGAAAACTCAATATAGATCTTATTTCGTTTCTATCGATATTCTATGTAATTTGAAAAAAAAAAATCTCATTTAGATTTAAAATAACAAAGTTATGGATTTTAAAAGTTTGAGTTTGCCATATACATTTGAAAATATGAATAGTAAATAAATTAGTTTTGAGTTTAAGGGGGAAAAAAACATCTGGAGATACATTTAGAAAAGTTTCCTAGATCAGTTTGTGAGTAAGATATTTGAATTATAATATATTGCTTGACCTTAAAGAATCTTTCATTAAGAAAACTTCTAAAGTAGGCACTTCAACGGCGGCTCCACTGCCTTTATTATTATTATTATTATTATTTATTATTATTATTATTTTCCCCCTTTCTAGGCGGCTCTACCATTTATTAAATATAATTGATCTACTTTTTTTTTGGTTGAATGAACATACATATATATAGATATATTTAAAAAGGAAATTGCATGTGATACAGATTTTATAAAATACTGCAAATGACATCACAATATAAAGACATAATCCTTAATTGAGAGTCAGAGACCGATTCTTTCGATACAAACAGATGACGCTAAAACAAAAACGTATACTTGAGACCAGTATCTAAGTAGACCGATTGAAAATACGTAAGGCTTTTTTTTTTTTTTTTTTTTTTTTTTTTTTTTTTTAAACAAAACTTCTACAACTGATGGAAATTTTTAACTCACTGAGTGCCAGAACTTTACAGCGTAAAGGCCATCACCAAATTTATATAAAGATAAATCTAGCTGAAACCAAACAAATAAAACTGACATATATAAGTCTTATTTAGGATGCTATCTACCATGATTTTGATGCATTTGACAGAAAGTATAATGCATTATTCTGGTGTCGAGTATCGATAACAAAAAGTAGAGCAAAAATGAGTTTTAAGAAAGAGAGCAACTGTGGTAGGGTGCAGCTGAGGTACACCACCCATAACGCTCCACACTAATGGCTAGAAAAGTAAACCAAAAGTTAGTTGGTTTGCACCGGAATATGGATTCGACTCATATGTTTTCTTATTTATATGTTATTATGTGTTTTTTTAATAATATTATAACATATATTTAACTAAATAGTCTTTTTATTGATGTGATATGATAATTAAATTGAAATGAAATTTTTAACTGGTATGACATGATTTTATTGAAGGGACCATTGAAGAGATATAAATAAAGAAACACAACCAATAAAGGATTGTGTGAGGTCATTTCTGTCCTTCCACAAAGTTCCTTCTCAACTCCTTCAATAATCAACACAAAATTCTCAGGTGCATAGTTCTATGGTCCTTGACCGACATTTTTTCTCTCTCCTCAAACATTTTCTTTTTTTCCTTCCTCTGAAAAATTTTACAAAAACAACATATTTACTTTGTTTTTTTCTTCTTTGTTCTCTCATTTTCATCTATTTGTTTTTCTTTTACCGTTCGATTTTGGGATATTTACACTTTTTATTTTGAAACTTCAAATTTATGGGGAAATCATAGATTTTTCTTTCTTTCTTTTGTTTTTTTTGTTTTTGTTTTTTTTTAAGATCCGAGTCTTATAGAAAACTTGAGTTTTTGGAATCACAAAGTTTGGCATTTCAGAACTTCTTAAATTCTTGTATGAAATGATGCAAATTTAATTACTGAGTTTTATTTCGTTTTCCACCCTTAATAATTCAAATATAGGATAGCAGTCCCGGTACGATCATGCTTTTTCAATGTGGTATTGAAGATAAGGTTAATTTCCATCACGGGGCCCTCAATAATTTAATTACAAGATTGGAATCTTGGTACGATCATTTTTTTGAAGTGATATTGAAGATAAGGTTAATTTCGTTTTAAAAATGGGATAACGACTCGGTTCCCGATATTAGCGTGGATGACATTATTTGTATATATTATTCTATTGTATCATAATTAATTCAAATATTGTAAAGGATTTTCTCTTAAGAGACGATAATAAACATATAAGCATAATGAGAAAAAGTTAGCTTTTCCGGGATGAAATAATTGTTGCTATATATAAAACATGCGAGCATATGGTAGACATTCCAGCCCAAAACGTTGCTTTCACAAAAGTTGGAACCCAAAGAAATAAATGATCTGCATACAAACTGTTCAAGCACTCATTGTTCTGGAGCTTGTAATCCTCAACCATTTTATCCATCTTTTTTCATATTTTGTTTGTGAGATATGTAGTATCAAATGAGATGACATCTCCAAACGTTTCGTAAGCGGCCCTTGACCTAGCATCTGCCCAAAACACATTTTTTTTTTATCACGATTTTCATCATCGAACTCCATTTTCAATTTTTTTTTAAAGTTTGAATTCTCATTTTTCATCCGAACAAAACTAACTATGAATATCTGGATCAGCATCTCCAATTCCAAGTCTTAATTGCCTCGCCTTTGCAATATAATTCCAACATTCCTTCTCACCAAAAGTCAAATTCTCACAACCCCCGGCTTCAACAACGAAGGAGTTAAATGTTTTAAACAACGAAGGAGTTAAATGTTTTAATCAACGAAACACCAGCTTGATCATTCAATTCAAGTCTCTCTCTATTTTTTTTTTTTTTTTTTTTTTTTGCTTTTTTTTTTTTTCCTTCTTCTTTGTTACACCTTAAAAAGGGTGCTTTTTGAAGGATTTAATGTTCGTTTGGAGCTTTTGCTTTTATTTCTAGCCAGTGAAAGAAGAGAGGTAAAAGTTGTGATTTCTCAGTGAATGTTTGGAACCAAAGAGCTTTGATGTCAAAATTATCTTTAAAGTATTCCAATAAGTACTACAAATGTTAAATTACGTTTCTAATGTCTAATTTAAATTTTGTTAGAACTTTTAAAATCTATTCAGAAGATTTTTTACCATAAGTCACATTTTTTGACTTTGACAGGAAACATTTCCGAAAACTAGAAGCTTTTTTGATAGATCATCCAAACACTTTTAAAAGTTGCTTTTGGACTTAAAAAATCAAAAGCAACTATGAAGCTCTGTCAAACATGGTTGTGCTCAAGATTGACACTTTTTATCGTGTAGCTATCATCACTGCCAACAACTAAGTTGATCTTTGCACTGCAATTAGTCTTAATCGATGTGTCTGGGTCTAGACTTCATTGTTCCAGCTTTAGCACATGAAAATGTCACATACTTTAGTTTCTTATTTTCATCAAACTTTCTACTTTTTCTGATATCACCAAAGCCTTCGGCTTTCCCATATTTCTTGTAATAATTGTAAGCTTCACAATCAGAATCAAAAGCCATACCAGTTTTAGGTTCTTCTACTTCTTTATCGTCATTTAGCATGTCTTCAAAATCTTGCATACCCACTTCGTCATCAGCATCTTCTTCTTCAAAAGTTACATGATCAGCATCTTCTACTCCCATATTTGTTCCCATACCATAATCTAAAAATTATTAAAAATGCTACTAAATCAATAGAAGCAAATTTTTTTTCCCCTTAAACCGGAGTTTAAAAAGAAGAAATAATAATGAAAAAAAAAATAAAAGATTTACGAACATGAAAATTAGAATGAAAAAAAATATTGCTACTTTCGTGAACAACTTTAATTTCGTGAAGCTAATCATTTCTCTTAAGGTAAAGCTATCTTTATTTTACTAATAAACTTTAGATCCTCACTGAAACATACAAGCCCACTTCACAATTAACTTTAAATACCACAAAAACACACAGAATATGACGACGGAAGCGTAAATAACACAAATTTGTTGATACCGATACGTTGAGAGAGTTCTCAAAAGGATTAAAATAATCCCTCTGGTTATCTTACTTTAGAACTGTATCACATACTCGAAAATAAATATTGTAACTTAACAATGCAAATATTAGATGCTTGTAACTGGGTTATCGTATGGCCGCTGTCCATTATAGTTACCGGGGGGATTATAGTTGCAAATGATGAAAGTACCCCCAGTGGCACAACGCACCTTAGCACAGCCCAAGCGCGTGGACTTACGCCATACCACCTGAGTGTAGTGCAAGCACCCCCAAGGGTCACCAATACATTTGTTGTTGTTGTAGTCATAGAGCGACTTCTCCGCCACCCACATTCCGACGGCACTGGCGGCCGAGAGGTCGCCGCTTCCCCATGCTATATTCTCCCCGTAAGGCCCGCCAGAGTGAATGAGTTTGCAGTCGCCTCTGCGCCGGTTGGCATAGTCTCGCGCGTAAGCTGCCACGGACTCGTCCCATGACATAGCGCCGACACCCACCTGGGCACGGGCCCGATTGTGGGGGGCCAGGAAGTCTTGAGGGGAGTCTTGGGCACGGCACGACTCAAGCACGGCTATACCGAGGATGCTAATTATGAGTACTAGTGAAATTTTAGTCAACCCCATGTTTTGTGTTTTATCTTTGTATAGATCAAATTTTGCAAAGTGAGCAATGACTAAGAGGGAAATTTATAGTGACATGGTTTGTCCAATTAATTAATTAATTAATTTTTTTAAACTAAAGATACTTTGTTTGGATAGGCATTACATTGTATAATCTACTTTTCCTTAGCCGCCATTGCAGTGGAACTTAAAATAGTTCAATTTGAGAATATGCTATTGCAATTATAATACAGTGCTTGACCTTGAAAAATCTTTTATTAAGAAACTTCTAAGGTAGGCACTTTATTGGCAGCTATACTGCCCTTATTATTTTTGTTTTCTTTTTTAGGCGGCTCTACTATTTATTAAATATAATATATCCACTTTTTGTTGGATTAAATGAATATTTATATATGTAGATATATTTAAAAGGGAAATTGTATGTGTTACATATTTTATAGAACGCTGCAAACGACTTTACAATATAATTAAAGACATAATATTGAACTGAGAGTCTGAGACCGGTTCCTCCAATACAAGCTGACAACGTTAAAAAAAAAAAACGTATGCTTGAGAGTATATTAAAGGAAAATATCTCAATACATCGATTTGGAAATATATAAGGCTTTATTTATTTATTTATTTGACAAAATCTTTGCATTTGATGAAAATTTCTAACTGATTGAGAGTCAGAACTTTACAGTATAAAGGCCACCACTAACTTTACATAAAGTAAAATCTAACGGAAACCAAAAAAGAAAAAAAAAAAAAAAACAAAAAACAAAACAAAACAATTGAATGTATATTTTATTGAGGCTGCTATCTGCTATGATTTTGATCCATTTGATAGAAAATATAATTCATTCATGTTTGAACTATCGCCAGCAAAAAGTAGAACAAAAGTAAGTTCTAAGAAAGAGAGCAACTGTGGTAGCGTGCAGCTGAGGTGCACCACCCGTAGTGCTCCACATCCAACGTTTGCATATATATGGCTAGCAAGTAAACTGAAAATGAGTAATTGGTTTGCACCGAAATATAGATTTGGCTCATATATTTTCTTAATTATATCTTATTTCATGTTTTTTTTTAATAATATTACGACATATATTTAACTAAGTAGTTTTTTTATTGATATGATATGACAGTTTAATTAAAAAGAAAATTTTAATTGATATATCATGATTTTATTGGAGGGACATTGAAAAGATATAAATAAACAAACACAACCATTGAAGGAATGTTTGAGGTCATTTCTCTCCTTCCAGAAAATTCCTTCTCAACTCTATCAATAATCACCACAAAATTCTCAGGTCTGTTGATCTTGGGTCCTTGACCGATAGTTTTTAGTCTCTTTTCAAACATTTTATTTTTATCTTTCTCTGAAAAATTTTACAAAAACAACAAATTTGCTGCGTTTTTTTTTTCTTTCTTTGTTCTCTCACTTTTCATCTATTTGTTTTTCATTTACAGTTCAATTTTGGGATATTTATGCCTTTTATTTGAAACTTTAAATTAATGTGGAAATCATAGAATTTTTTTTTTTTTCAAATCCAAATCTTACAGAAAACTTGAGAGTTTTTGAAATCTCAAAGTTGGGCATCTCAAAACTTCTTAAATTCTTGTATAAAATGATGTAAATTTATTGATTTTTATTTCATTTTCCACCCTCAATAATTCAAATATAGGATTGCAGTCCTGGCACAATTGTGCTTTTTAAATGTGGTATTGAAGATAAGGTTAAGTTCCATCACGGGACCCTCAATAGTTTAATTACAAAGTTGTAGTCTTGGTGCAAATCATGCGTTTTGAAGTAAAATTGAAGATAAGGTCAGTTTACTTTTAAACTCCGGATAAGGACTTGGTCCCTGATATTAGCTCAGATAATGTTATCTTTGTATATTATTCTATTATGTTATAATTAATTCAAATATTGCAAACGATTATATTTTAAGAGGCTATAAATAAACATGTGAGCATATTTTAAAATAGTTGACTTTTCCATAATGAAATAGTTGTTGCTATCTATCATAATAATGAATCATTAGTTTAACTGAATAACAAAATAAAATATATGCCAATTACAACCCTCTATGTTATTGTCTTACATAGTAAAAATACTCCCCCAGCCCCAAAGAGGACAAAGCCACTCAATTAGGAGGAACCTTTATATATGTATTCTCTACTTCTCTACACTTTATGCTGATTATTTATAATTTTTGCTTGCACGATTGTTAGACAGAGTTTTCGACTCCATTGATCTTGTTAGGCTGATTTTCACCGTCAAACAATTGGCGCTAGAAAGAGGGCCTGAAACTCTGACCTTCTGAATACCAGCAACAACTACTGAACACTCACGGTGGTGAGAAGACAGAATAATTAGGAACCTTTCATAGGAAGATGCGCCAACCCGTGATTGAGGTTGGCCACCGTTAAGAACAACTATTCTAGAAGGGTAGGTCGGGGACCTGTTAGACTTGATGCAGAATGTGACATGATAGAATTAAAGGAGCAACTGCAACATCTAAACGAACAAAATAATAATCCCCCCTCCTAAGCAGCGCTTAACCAAATTGGCCAACACCCTCGTAAGCCCAAAAAATCGAGGTAATCAAATTGAGAATAATACTGGTAGCAGTGCAGGAAATCCGACTCAAACCATTGTCGAGGGGTCTAGGGAAACACCAAATCCTATTATGCTTGATATGGCACCGCAACGTGAGTAAAGTGAACATTTTGTCGATAATTGGAAAAGATGGGCACATAGGAAAGCTGTTGAAAGGGAGAGAAGGAATTGAGTAAACCAAACAGCAAAATGGTGAAGCCACTGCTGCCTCACCCACCAACTCCGCCTGGGAAAAAAAAAAAAAAAAGAGAGACTCAAGGTCTTCTCCAAACGGCGACCAGAATGCTTAGAAAGGAAATGACCTTGGGGCGACATTCAAGCTATGCGAAGCCAAATCACAAGCTGAAATGAGACACCAAGTCCTATCTCCTCCCCACAGGCACAACTTCTCTTGGAACGTTTAGGGAACCTATTCTTAACGTAGAGTCGGAAGAAAAAGACAAAGCCAGTTATTAGGTAGGCGAAGCATGAATTTTTTCTATCCAATGTAGAGAGGCAATTCGGTTTGATGTTTATGCCTGCAGGACGTGCACTCGTACACAAGTCTTTTGGAGATTTGAACCCCCTCTGCCACGCAAGAGAAAGCCTTCTTACTTATCAACTTACCACAAAACAAATGGGCAATTCTAAACCCTATATGGCTTTCATCACTTTCCAATGTGGGACCATGGTTTTTCCGTTGCTATTTTTCCAACATTTCCAACTTCATAGGTACATTTTGAGATTAATTTCTTACTCACTAGTTCATCGATGATATTATTACTAAGGACAGGACCTGCAATGATCTTTCCCGAACGGGGCCAGGATGGGAGTCGGGAAAGCATTTATGGCCCCGCCTCCGCCCAATATATATATATATATATATGTGTGTGTGTGTGTGTGTGTGTGTGACTTATAAATATATAAATATATACAATATTATAAAAAGTATTTGTAAACATTTTATTTGAGTAATTAGCCTAAATGGTTTCTGAACTCTTTACGAGGTGACGGTTTGGTCCCTGTTTTATTATTCTTATTATATTATTTTACCGGGAAGACCTTGAACTCTTAAAACATTAGCAATTATAGTTAGGGCCGGCAATTTCAGACACGACATGAGAACGACATGAAATAAATGGGTTTGGACACGTTTAATAATTTGGTCAAAATTAGGTCGATATATTTAACACGAAATAATCGAGCAAGAAACGGGCTAATACAGTTAACCCATTTAACCCGTTTATTTAAATGGATCGTAAACGAACCAACCCAACCCAATTTGTTTAGAGCCCATATATATATAATTGCTAAATATATATTTTTTAAAAACCCTAATAATAATAGCATATAAAACCTTATCCTAATTCTTTTCTCCTCATTTTTTTTTTAATCTTTAGATAGTTTTTAAGTATGTTTTAATTATATTCTCATAAATTTCTTGAATAGGTTGAAATACTTGAGAACTTTCGAAGATATGTGGAGTTGGAACTTAAAATGCTATCATTCTCAAGCAAGAAATCATATCCTTTTACTTTATTATTTTGTTGTCTTTTTTATGTTTCTCTTAGTACTTTGAATCTTGATTATGTGACAATTTGGGACTTGTTTGGGTGGTGATTTGCATATAGACATCAACTATAACTTCAACTTATGTTTTATTCTAAGGTATGTTTGTTTTAATCATTATGGATATTTGATAATTCTAGATGTTAGTTTTATATTTTATATGAGAGTGATTGGCCTAAATGGTCCATGAACTCTTAAAGAGGTAACACTTTGGTCCCTGTATTTTTTATTTTTTATTTTTTTTGCTGTGATGACCCTAAACTCTCTAAAAAGGTGACGGTTTGGTCCTTTCCGTATGGTTCTGTTAAAAAACTCACGTAATGGTCACTTGAGAAGTACATTTTTTTCTTTTTGAAGGAAAACAACTCTTAAAAGATAAAAATACTCTTATTCATATCAATTAAAAAAATTCAAATTTTTTTTAAAAAAAAGGGAGGTTCTCTCTCTCTCTCTTTCCTCCCCTCCCTTCCCTCCCTCTCTCCCATAGGTCCGGTGCCGGTGCCAAACACCGATTGTCTCTCCCTCCCTCCACCCCCAGATCAAACGCTAGAGACCGAGAGACTGTTTCTCTCTCTCGCGCCCTTCCCTCCCCTCTCCTGCCCTCCCTCCCCCCAAAACAGATTCGATGCCAAACCCCCCCCCCCCCCTTGATCCGACGACGAATGCCGGAGACCACCCTCATCTTCTCCCTCGCCTGGCCCCCGCCTTCGCCGATGAATGCGAACTACCCCCTCCCCCTACACAATCCAGATCTGGCTAAAAAGTCAAACCCAGGCCCCATCCTCCCCTACCGAACTCAAACCCAGTGACCGCCCTCCCTCACCGATCTCAAACCCACCCCACCAAACTTAAACCTCACCGTCGCTCATTTCGATCTAAGTTTTAGCCCAACTCCCCCCCCCCCCCCAAGGAGTTCCGATCTGGGTTGGCTTTCCCCGACTCCAAACTCATGCCCCATTTCTTGTCTGTCGCCAATCACCCCCCCCCCCACCCCCGGTGGTGTTGATCTAAGTTTGAGAAATGAAGAGAGAGATAGGAGTTCCGATCTAGGTTGGCTCCCCCCGACGCCACCGCTGCCAAACTCACAACCCCCTTCTTCTCGTCGCCAATCACCCCCTCCCCCCCCACCCCCGCCAGTGTTGATCTAAGAGAGAGAGAGAGAGAGAGAATTGTTTATAATTTTTTATAGCAATTATTATTAAATTACTTAAATGCCCTCTCAAATTAGATCACATGCAATGCACATAACTCATTCCGTTAGAAATTTAACCGAATTAGACATAAATGACCAAATCCTCATCTTTTTAGAGAGTTTAGGGTCAGCACGACCAAAAAAAAAAAAAAAAGAACAGGGACCAAATTGTCACCTTTAAAGAGTTAATGGACCATTTAGGCCAATTAATATTTATATGAATATGATGAGTTTCTTGTGTTAGTGAATTCATAATTTTAAGTAATTTTTTATCCAAAACTTTCGTATTTAATTAATCAGAAACCAGTTTCGTATTAAATCGGCCGTAAATGGGTTTTTTGTATTAAATGGGTCATAAACGGGTTTTTTTTCGTGCCAACATGTCGTGGCCCGTTTAATAATTATGTTCACGTGTCACGTCGTGCTATCCATTTATTAATCGTGTCGTGTCCGTGTTTAGGTTTCTGGCCCCTTTATTAATCGTGTCGTATTCGTGTTCGTGTTTATGTCTATCGTGTCATGCTGTAATCAGCTTCCACTGGATCTCGTCCGCAACCCTCGCAAGGACCGCGATGGCGCTCTTGCCCTGCCAGAGCCACACGACGAAGAAGAGGCCTTTCCAGAGCTTCTTCATGAGGTCGTCGAAGACATGTGTAAGGAAGCCATGATTTTAGTAGGAGAGAAGGGGCTCTGTCTTGGCCGGCCTTGTTGGAGGTGGCCAGTTGCTTTATCAGAGACAGACCCACTTCCTATCTCTTGTCTTTCATGGAAACCCAAGTCTTGAAATCATGTTTTGGTAAAGAGAATAGGAGAATTAATAATGTGGGCTTTGGGAAGAAACCCTAATAAGGGCAAAAAGGGGGTGTTTTGGGATGACTCCCTCTCTTCCCCTTTCCCCTCTGACGATCTGTATTCTTTGGGCGGCCACGATTTGGTATCCCAAATGATGAAAGTGCTTGCCTGTGGAGGGGTGTTCATTATGAAGAGGGTAAAGTTCAAAGGCTGTAAGTATCTTTTTTGTTTCTTCTCATTCTTCTTCTTTATGAGTTTGTTCATATATTTTTTTTAATAGTAGGTTATGCTTTTTTAGGACTACAAAGATCTGCGGCAATCTACAATGCCGGGGAACTGGTGGCGGATGGGAGACTAGTGGTTGAGGCGAGGGTGGGAAGGATGACTGGTTTTTTTTTTTTTTTTTTTTTGGCTTATCTAAATTTGATTTGAGTTTTGCTTATCTGAGTTTTTGTTTGGCTGCTGGGAAAATAATTTTTTGGGTTTGGGTGCTTTGTGGTTTGGGGTGGGGGGGGGGGGGGGAGTGAGGGAGAAGAGAAATAGAAAATTGGAGGGTATTTTAATCTTTTTATTATAAAATTGTGACTTAAGCAAGATTCTGTTAGAAATTTAACGGAAACTATAATGACCAGCATTTTAAAAGTTTAAGGTTTTCTCGGTTAAGTAAAAATAAAAATAAAAATAAAAATCAAATCGTTACCTTGTAAAGAGTTCAGGAATCATTTAGGTCAATTGGTAGATTCTTTACCCAAAGAGGCTATTGTTGTACCCCAAACATACTATTGTTATATGTATTCTTATAAACTTTAGTTTTTAAATTTTGTAAATGTTTTGATGAGACATTCAATGACACTATACTTAAGATTTTTTTAGAATTTAGTATATTTATAAAAACTTTGATTTTGAACTAAATTTATGATGCATTTCTACTTTATTATTTGTTTTTAAGTTGTTGTGTTTCAAATGCATAGGTGTGGTAAATGAGGAATAGGACGGGTATAGGAAAAGTCCCTCTAACGGGAAATTCCTGTTCTCGGCCCCGCTTCTATTTGGAAGGGGATAAGGATGGTTTTGGGGGCGAGGATAGGGATGGAAAAACATTTCTTGGACCAGCCTCGCTCCTTTGTCATCCCTACTTTGAGCATATAGATGTACTATTTTGAACTCCTCTTTAAGGAGAACACATGTTTATCTTGATTCAATACAAATATGTTGTGGGTCCCGTTCAAAATTATGCCTAAAAAATATACCCAACATGGGTTTTCCAAGCTATTTTTTGAATAATTTGATGGTCGGAGAATTTGTCCTTAATCACGAGATAACAAGAGTGCTTGAACTTGCTAATGAAATGATAGAGAGGGGTTTAATACTGACGCTTCAACTGCAAAATTATTCGTTAAACTGGTAGCTAATGGCGAATTAGATCCTTCTTTACAACCATTGAGACAAAAGTTCTAATGTCCAAATCTATGTCAAGTTTATCAGTCATCCCGTGAAAACTATTTTATTTTGGATGGATATAATGTTTAAATATATTGTTCCAATTTTGTTTACAGAACATTATGTGGTGAAATTGAAAAAAAAAAAAAAAAAAAAAAAAAACATGCATCACTTTTGATAGTCTGAAATGGTCTCACTTGGATTGGCTTCTTCAGGTATGTTTGTATGCATGTGTGATGCTAGTATTATGCTGGTAAAAAAGTGGGTGGGTCTTTTGGGGGTGCACATCGTCCTACACTATTGTCATCCCTATTTTACAGAATCAGGAAATGCAGTTAAATAAAATTTTTTTAATCATGTTCAGAAAATAGAGTACATGACTCTACTAAACCATACCAACATTACGTGATCATCTGGTACGACGCAGTCTGTGGCTTAGGTATTTAAATCTTTAATAATTTAAATCAAACAAATTCCTCAGTACATTTGTATAAATAATTTACTTTAAAGGTATATTAGTTGACGAGCACACCTTTCAAGCACATCAAAAAAGAAAATTTCACGTGACGATGAATGGACGGAACATGGCGATGGCTGGACCGTTATGTTGCAGCCAAGGAACAAGGACGAAAACATTATTCACAATGCATTTGTCTTTGTAAATGATACTAGTTAGGTAGTATGCTCTTCGTATGTGCAAGATAGACAAACAAAATAAAATATAAATATAAATTTTTTTAAATATATTACATGGCCTAGCGTGGTTAAGACCCGCCATGTATCGGTCATAAGGTTGCCAGCCATGTGGTAATCCCAAAACTAAGGATGAATCACTGTTCATTCAGTGATTCGTTCTTTTAATTATAGTTATATTATATATATATATATATATATTATATTAATAGATCTATGTACTACATATAATGGATGGATTCACATTTATACGTAGGTTGGTCTCCTAACTAATACCAGATGATATTTAGTATTATGAACTTCAGTTATTAAAAATGTGAATTTATACTAAAGAAAATATAAAATAAAGAGAATTCACATTCGTTTTAATTATATTTTCTTTTGCATGAATTCACATTCTTAATTACTGAAGTTCATATTCATATTAATGAAAGTTCACATGCCGAATATTATACGACACCGGATACAAGACTTTACATATATATACTATAGTAATAATTTGAAATAGACTACTAAAACAAGCTCATCATATAAAAATACATAATAATTAAAAACAAAAAACAAAAGCTTACAAGTTTATATATTTATTATATGGGTTTTTTTTTTCTTTTCTTGCGATGAGATATATAGCGAGACATTATCTTATAAAGAAAAAAGATACTAAGATAGTAACTACAATAGTCATAAAAAGATCAATATATTAAAATCATGAAAGAAATAATTTAAAATTTTATTAATAAATAGATGTGGTGTAGTTTGTTTAATTTGACCCCAAACCAAACTAAAAAAAGAAAAAAAGAAAAAAAAATCAAAGAAAAGAAAAAGAAACCACACTAGACCTTCATGATGTGATGTGGTTAGGGTGGTTTTTACGATTAAACATTAGGCCCCGTTTGGGACATGTCTGAACACTGTGTTTTGGAGTTGAGATGAGTGTAGAAAATGTGATTTTGAGTAAAAACTTCTAAAAAAGAAGTTGTTTTAGAGTTTTGTATTAGTGGAAGAATAATTTAAAAAAAATGTTCTTTTGATTATTTTATTAAAAATTGTGAAATAGTAAATTTTTGAAAATCCAAAAGTTTTCAAAAGTTCCCCTAAACATCATTTGCAAACCAGACAATGTTTTACCATCTGAAAAAGTGTCTCCAAATGGGCCTTAATTTTGCTCACGCCTACCCACAGCAGTGCCATATTAAAAAAATATATATTTTCTAGCCTTAGAATTTCCTTTCACCATCACACAACGATGAAGGCAGGACTTCTGATATGTGATGATAATTACCATAAACATATGGTCAATATAAATAATTATTAAATATTATATTTGCCTCGATATTGATATCCGTTTGGGAAGACGTTTGGAGACAGTATTTTAGAGATTGGAGATGGCTTGAGTTTTAAAAATGTACGTTTGGTGAAAATGAACAAATTGGAGTGAAAAGTGGAAAAACTGGAAATATGTTTGGAAAAAATTAGCAATATAAATCTTATTTTATTCATCTCGAAATTTTGTGCAATTTAAAAAAAAATATTTGGACACCGAGCGGTATTTCTTTTGCTTTTGAGCCTGAACTTATGGGTTTCATGATAGCTATCAAAAAAATGTTCAAGTTCAACTGATTTAACTTGTGGATCGAGTGTGATTCTATTCATATGACTGAGTTCTTTTGTTCTAGATTAGAACAAGTGCCTTGGAAGCTTCGAAATAGATGAGTCGGAGCTTTGAACTGATAAAGATCCAATTCAAGGAGAGAGCAACTCTAACTCCTATAATCATGGAAAGCCATTAGACACCAAGGAAGTAGTCAACTCTTCTCTAGCAAATTTGGCACAATGCCTAGCTGTTACGCATGGATTTACACCATCTAGAATTAATATGCTTTAATTTTATTTTCAACAAATGGTTTCTTTCCTTTAGAAATCATTCTTTCCATTCTTGTATTGCTTTTAGCCGTTAGGCTCGCCTTTGTATATAAACCTCTTTTGGGTTTTGTATTAGTGTAAAATATAACAAAGTACTATATTTACACACAATCATCTTTCTCTTGTTATTTTTCTAAAATATATTTTGGTTTCAGAGCTAAACCTCACGCTCAAGATGGCCTCTATTCAAGATCCAAAACTCTCCATCCAATCCTTTCACCAGTGTACTAGTTTAATCTCTATCAAACTTAGCAACTCAAATTTTCTTCTATGGAAATTTCAAATTTCACCTTTGATTCACAGTCTTGGTATCTTTCACCATATTGAAAGCTCTGAAAAGCCATCAGAAGAAATTCTTGGTACATCTGGCAAGAAGGTGACAAATGAAGAATATTCCACATGGTGCAATAATGATGGGCTCCTTATTGCCTGGCTTCTAAGCAATATGACAGAGGAAGTCCTCAGCATGATCTACGGTGCAAATACAACATGTCAAATTTGGCACTCCCTTATTGAAAGAAAGTGAAGCTTAATTGAAGACCAGCCTATATGCACTATTAAAAGGATCGCTTTCTCTTGATGGATACATTAGGAAGTTCAAGAGTATTTGGGACAAACTTGCAACCATGGGCAAGCCTTTGCCAAACTTCGACAAAATTTTCGAAATCTCAAGAGGGCTTGGAAAGAAATATAGAGATTTTAAACTTGTTGTGCTATCAAAGCCTCCATATCCTACTTTTAATCAATTTATTTTGTCTTTACAGAACTATATACAGTTTTTTCTTGTGGAGGAAAAACAAGAACTTGATCATAAGCGTTCCTCGGTCAAAGAGATAGAGGAAGAGGGCAACGCGGAGGAGGAAGATTTAGAGGAAGAGGAGGTTTCACTCAAAATCGACCACATAATCAGAATCAGCCTCAAAGCTTCCCATCTTCATCTCAGCGAAAGCCCAACTTCAACAACAATTGGAATCAGCGACAACAAGGAATATTCAACAAAGAAAATCCCATGGATGCTTGTCAAATTTGTGGTAGGACTAATCATACAGCCATTAAATGTTATTACATGTATGATTATGCCAATGAAGAGGAAAATGCTCAACAAGCCTTTTCGGCCATGAACATAAACAACGAAGGAGATCCAAACTTTTATGTTGATTCTGGTGCAACAACTTATATGACAAAGAAAGCAGGTTAATTACAATTTTTAAAACCTTATTTTGGCATTGACTCAATATTTGTTGGAAATGGACAAGCTTTACCTATTACTCACACTGGTAAAGCTATGCTCAAAACCTCCCAAGGCAACCTAAAATTAAATGATGTATTAGTTGTGCCAAAACTTAAAAAAGAATTTATTATCAGCCAACTTATTGATGATAATTCTTGTATTTTTGAATTTAACTCTGATAGTTTTGTCACAAAGGATCACAATCAGCAGCTTCTGGCCAAAGGGCATAGAAAAGGAAATCTATATATGCTAGAGGAAAGCCATTTGGATCTGCAATTCGAAGCCCTGAAGCATCTTCTAAAATTTGGCATGCAAGATTAGGACATCCAAACTTATAATTTTTTCAGAGCCTTAGAGAAGAAGAAAGCTATTAATATTTCAAATTGGTTAAATAAGGATGTTCTTTGTACTAGTTGTCAACTTGGAAAGCGTTGTAAACTTTCTTTTAGTAAAACAGATCCCATTTCCTCCTTTCCTCTTGAAAAAATTCATAGTGATTTATGGGGCCTGCCCCAATATCGTCATCTCAAAAATTCCAATATTGTGTTATATTTGTTGACGATTTTACACGTTATGCTTGGTTATTTCCTTTAAAACATAAATATGATTTCTTCACTTGCTTTCTTAAATTTCAAGCATATGTAGAAAAACATTTTTACAGGAAAATCAAGGTATTTCAATGTGATGGAAGAGGTGAGTTTACTTCTACTATCTTCTTTGAATATTAGGCACGGTGTGGAATTTTGGTTGTCAATGTTTTCCTTATTTAAAAGGTCCACGCTTGAATAAATTTTCTCGCAAAACTATACCTTGTGTTTTTCTTGGCTACAATCCCTTGCACAAAGGCTACAGATGTCTTGATCCACACACTCACAAAGTTTATATTTCTAGGCATGTTATTTTTAATGAAAGTATTTTTCCATTTATTATCAAAGAACAACCTTCATCTGAGTCTTTACAAAATCTTTCCATTACTTCCTTTTTTGATGAGTGGATTACTACTCCTAACATCAGTGTTTAAGACTTTAAGACTCCACAGGTCAAGATGATAAAGCTCAAAGTGATGTGGTTAACAGTACTTTAAATTTGTCATCCCATATGTCCTTTGAACCTAGAGTACAAAATTGCCAAACAACTTCTTGTCCTGACTCTCCTCTGCCACTATCTCCTACCTTACCAAATAATGATGAAACCATTCCACAAATTTCCCCACCCCCTTCTAATGAATTATCTGATCAAGTTGTTATCAATCCTTATCCCTTCCCTCCTTCTCAATGACCAATTTGTGATCGGCATCCTCCATCTTACCTCAAAGATTATATTTGTCTCACCACTCACTCATCAACCAACCAAAACATGGCTCTCGTTATTTTCTCAAACTGAACCTCGCATTCTGAAAAATACTCTTAAGTTCACAAATTGGACTGCAGCCATGGAGGAGGAATTAGATGTTCTTCATCAAAACAAAACATGGACACTCGTTCCACAACCTGCTGGAGAAAATATCTTTCGTTCAAATTAGGTTTATAGAACAAAATATCATGCCGATGGTTGCGTGGAAAGATTCAAAGCTCGCCTTGTTGCAAAGGGATACACACAGATTCCTGGCTTGGACTTTGGTGAAACTTTTAGTCTCGTTGTCAAACCAACCACAATCAGAATTATTTTATCATTTGCAGTCTATTTTGGTTGGCCTCTCAAACAGCTTGATGTAAAAAATGCCTTCCTTCATGGTGTTCTCAACAAACAAGTATACATGGAGCATCTACCAGGTTTTGTCGATCCACAATTCCCTAACCATGTTTGTTTGCTTCATAAGTCCTTGTGAGGCCTCAAACAAGCACCACATGCTTGGTTTAAATGCCATTCTCATTGCTTACTAACTATTGGTTTCTTTTGTAGCAAAGCAGATCCATCTCTCTTCAATTACCGTCACGCTACTACCATAATTTTTCTTCTTGTTTATGTAGATGATGTTATAATCACTGGCAATATCCCACATCTTATTATTAGTCAATTAATTCATTGTCTAAACAAGGGTTTTTCTCTCAAAGACGTTGGCAATTTGCATTTTTTTCTTGGACTTGAAGGTCAATCGTTTCATACTGGTTTATTTTTATCTCAAACCAAATATGTCAAGGATCTTATTTCCAAATCCCATATGCTTGAAGCTTCCACAATCAACACCCCACCCCTATAGCTATCAAATCAAGCCCTCTTCTTGATGACAATGAACCCACTAGTGCCACAGAATGTCGTCAACTTTATGGTTTTCTTCAAAATCTCACTTTTACTTGACTAGATATCACTCATGCCGTTAATCTTGTGTGTCAACATTTTTATAGCCTAACGAAAAAGGTTTTATGAGCTGTGAAAAGAATTCTCAGATATATCAAGAGAACGCTCACGTTTGGTTTAAGCTTTTTGTCTCAAAGTTTACAAACCCTTTCTGCCTTTTGTGATGCAGATTGGGCAGGTTGTCCCGACACACGTCGCAGTACTACTGGCTACTATATCTTTCTAGGCTCCAATCTTGTCTCTTGGGCTTCCAAAAAGTAACCAACCGTCTCTCGTTCGAGTGACGAAGCTGAGTATCGATCATTGTCTACCACTGCAGCTGAAGTTACATGGTTACAATATCTTTTCAATGATCTAGGCATTACATTATCATGCATGCCTCGCCTCCTATGTGACAACGAAAGTGCCTTTCATATGTCTCACAATCCTGTTTTTCATGCTCAAACCAAGCATATTGAGCTCGATTATCATTTTGTTTGAGAAAAGGTCATTGACGGTGCTCTCACTACTGGATATGTGCCATCCTCTCGTCAAATTGTAGACATTCTCACTAAAGCACTTCCTCAAGTTTCCTTCAGTACTTTTCGTTTCAAGCTAGGAGTACATTTCATTCACTCCCTAGTTTGAGGGGGCCTCATCTCTAACTCCTATAATCATGGGAAGCTGTTGGACACCAAGAAAGTAGTCAACTCTTCACTAGCAAATTTGGCACAATGCTTAGCTTTTACTCATGGATTTACACCATCTAGAATTAATATGGTTTAACCTTTATTTTCAGCAAATGGATTCTTTCCTTTAAAAATCATTTTTTCCATTCTTGTATTGCTTTTAACCATTGGTGCTCATGTAGACGTTAGGCTCTTCTTTGTATATAAACTTGTTTTGGGTTTTGTATTAATCAAGTGTGAAATATAACAAAGTACTCTATTTACACACATTCATCTTTCCCTTGTTATTTTTCAAAAATTTATTTAAGAAATTATTTGCTGAAAATAAAGATTAAAGAATAATAATTCTAGATGGTGTAAATCCATGAGTAACTGTTAAGCATTGTGCCAAATTTGTTAGAGAAGAGTTGACTACTTTTTGGTGTCTAACGGCTTTCCATGATTATTGGAGTTAGAGTTGCTCTCTTCTTGGATTGGATCTTTATCATGAACTGGGTATCTAAGCTAAATACTAGTTTCTCACGTTTTTCGCGAAGGCAATTGTACGGCGGATATATTGACTTCTTTTGGATTTCTTCATAGTAACTTCTACTTATGGTGTATTGGACTAGAGTTTGTTTTCCAGTTGGTTGATTAGGACATGCCTTATTTCCCTTTTTATAGGTTCCTTAGATGATGTGTGTTTTTGTCTATTTTCTTAGGAATTTTTTCTTTATATGCGTAACTAGTGTAGACATTTTTTTTTTTTTGCACCATTGCTAGGTTTTTCACAATGAGTTTAATTAGTAAGGATTTTGATGAGGTCTATTATAAGAACTGAATTTCAAATGTATAATATTGGCTTAACCTTTTGACATCAATTTCTAGTTTCTACTAGTTATATGGCTTTTACTCTGGGTGGTATTTCCTGTGGGATGTCTTAGTTATTCTTTCTTAAACAATTTTTGTGTGTTTTTTTTTTTCTTTTATTTTAATAAATTGAATTAGGGGCTTGGTAATGAGTTAAGGTTTTTGGTGTTAACTTAGTTGGAATGTTTAAGTTTGTTTTGATACGAGTTGTCTCTTATCTCACTTAAAAAAAAAAGTTTAAAAAAATGATTTTTAGTATCATTGTGCTTAGAACTTTTTAAACTATTGTAATGTGTCTCAATTTGCTAACTTCCCCTTAAATAGAGAATTTAAATTTTGGAAAATTTAATTAGAGTTTGAATTATGTTTTATTTTTCATTAAACATGAAATTTTCGGGCCTCATGTGAGGAGTACGTGGGCTTTCTATCACCAATTTAACTGGAAGTTAAGAAAAATGAGGCACAATGTAATAATTCAAAATTTTCATGGGCAAATATCCAAAATTAAAAAGATGAGGGGCGGAGTTTTCAAAAGCTGAAAAGTTTAGGGGGGCAATAGTGCATATTTTAATTTTTCACATGAATCTTGTTCAGAGGAAAGAAACTCCGTCTCCTGTATAGCTACAGAGAACCGACGCTTTCTCAAAAAACCAATTTTGATCGAAATTCCGACGGACCCAGATGGAGAATCACGATGGTACTAATCTACAAGAGATTTTCTCAGAGAATCATCAACCTCTCCAGGTATTGAACGAAAACCTGCTACTAATTCTATTGCTTTTTTTTTTCCCTTTTTTCTTTTTATCATTTCCTCTCTTTTGGGTTTTGTTCTTCAAACAAATTCACAATTATTTTACTCCAAAAAATAAAAATTTCACAATTATACTCTGGTTAAAAGCAATCTTTCTTTTTTTTTTTTTTTTTTTTCCGTTAAATTTTGTACTTAATACAAGGGCACTCGTGAATTAGTGGAATATACAGAAATGGGCAGAAAAAATCACCCTTCTTTTTAAGAATAGCCGGAAGCTTGTAAGAGTTATATATATGTATATAGTTATATATATGTATATATATATATATATTTGTATATTTTGTGGGATTTTGGTTGCTGTTTTTATCACTGAAGAGGGTTTTACAATCGTTAGTATTTACTTGATTTTAGTTGTTGTAACACTATGTTTAGGGATTCAATTTCATTAAAAACTATAATCAATCTCATTGTCAGACGTCAGTAATTTAGATTATAATGCATATTATTTTTCCTTATTTTGGGAACCCTAGAATATATATATATATATATATTCCCCCCCCCCCCCCCCCCCCCCCCCTTCTTTTTTGAGTTTTGGGGTGAGGGATTCAAGCTCTGCATCTTATAGTGGAGTCAAATATGAAATTACATTTAGGCTATGTCTGCAATCATAGAATATAAGTTTTCAGTCTAGTCAAATTGTAAGTTTTGAAAGAATTTGAGGTGGTTGCACAAGCCATGAACTTTTCATTCAAGGACGAAAACCGATAAACAAGTAACTCGGTCCAATACCGACCAATGGAGGTTCTAAATGTGGAGAAATCAACTCACTATGTTTACCCAATTGAGTTCCTATAGATGTTGAATGCAGTAATATATTTCGAACGACAAAAATGAAATTTCAAGAAAATACAAGTTCTACGGAAGGCAACTTTAGATCATAAGCAATGTAATCTAGCCTCTGCTTGTTTCTGAAAATAAAAAACATTAAATGAAATTAGTGAAATTTGAAAACAAGCATAAATATCTAGATGCCTTAGAAGTATATCTTGTGTGTATGGTCAGAAAACTAATAAGAAATTACTTAGGGGGTGCGGTTACTAATCAAGAACTCAATTTGGGTAAAGTGAATTCCTGGTTTTAAACTCTGGTTTACCTTTGTGTTTGGGAGTTAAATAATACGGACCCCACCTAAAAATGAAGGAGTTAAGTTCCGTCGATAAGGTAGAACCTGTTTCCCACCTCCTGCCGACGGAATTAAATTATCTCTCCTAAAAAATAAGGACTAACTAACGTGTCTACCAAATAAACCCCTGACAGATTAGTAAGCAATTTAATGGATTCTGTGTAATTTAATTCCGTTTTTCGTAGAATTTCTTTCCTATTACTTCAATTCCTAAGTAGGAAACGCATCCAAGGTGTTTAATTCAAGAAGGAATTCACAACTGTATCAAACAACACGAGAACAATTTCTGCTTGAGTCGAATTCTCAATGCTTTTTTTTTTTTTTTTCTCCATGAATTGATTCTACTTGAGCTGAGCTAGATCTCTTTTTTGTGGAATTTACATAGTGATTTCTCGGAGTCAAAATGTTTATGTCTTTTGATAAATACATCTAAGATGTTTGTTTGTATCTCGAAGGCATTCCAACTTCTATGTAAGATAGGAGCATTTTTGAATCTTACACTATGTTTGATAGAGGAGAAACACGGTCGGCAGTGGAGGGTTTTGCAAGGAGAAAATGGATTTGTGGTTTGTTAGGAGCCCATTAGGTAGAACTCACCCTTGCAAAATTGGCTTGCAAGGGGAGGGATGCAAGGGCTTATAAACCCACTAATTATCTCAGGACATTTCCATGTGGAACTTTTGGTGTCTAACATGGGTCTGGTCATTTATAGGACAGAAGCCAGAATGGAAGAGGAAAGCGAGTGGATAAAAGGATCCAATAGGTCCCTCTATTGTTAATAGATTAGAAGTAGAGAGATTTTGGGATAGAAAACTTGTTACGACTTCATTGGAAGTCAAAGTACCTGTTTGTTCTCATTTTCGAACCAGATATTATTAATTAGTTGGTAAAATTGTAAAGGAAAAAGAACTTCATTTCTCTCCTTATTTTCTTTAAATTATATGTTTTCAATCCCCTGTTCCTTCTTTCCGTCTTACCAAATTGGGTGTTGAAGATTTTTGTTTATTTTGTGTCTAGTTTGATGCTGGAGTTCTTCAGTACCAGAATCAGAAACTTCTTCAGCAGATAGACAAACAGAAGCAGGAATTGCATGATCTCGAAGCAAAGATAAAAGATTTAGAAGACGAGCAAACTTCTTATGATGACATGTTGATTGCTGTGAATCAACTATGGAATCAGGTTCTTCCTGAATAAGTTATTTAGCGTGCATGTCTTAAAATCTCAATTTTCGATTCGAATATATTTTGGCATTCTGATAAGTGTATTTGAAAATTTTCTGTCTAGCTGGTTGATGATTTAACGCTTCTAGGAGTATTTGCCAGCAGAGACCAAAGTGTCTTACAGACTTTGGACCACACAGATAATTCTCGAGGTATTTTTCTCTTTGTTCACTCATTTGATGACTACGAGCTTTACTTCTCTAAGTAACATAAGAGAAATCCTCAAATTGCATTCTTTAGGTTCTATTCCATCATGCCCCGTTGAGGAGATGTTTCTTTGTAGACTCCTGCAAAAAGATTCCATTGAAGCTAATGGTAATGATGGCATCATAAAGTATGTCGAGGAAGCCCTTTCTTTGCGCCACACATCTACTCGGCTGTTGTTCAATTTCCTGGAAGATTGTGGTAATGCTCAAAGGGCACAAACCGAGAGTATAGCTCGGGCTCTGACTGGAAATTTATCTTCAGAAGGTCAGAAGAAATCCTGATGTGACGTTCAATAGTAAATCCGTATAACTCACTTACATTTTTGGCACTTGTGTTGTTTGTTTTCACTTATCAAGTAATCTAGAACAATAAGCATTTTAGCACAATCTCTATTGATAATTGTTTCTTGTTGTTTATTTCCAATTCTCAGATGCCGTCATTGAACTATCTAAGATTGATGATATGATGAAAGAAGAGACTGATAATTTGCGTTCTGTGATTGATGTTCTTCATGCAAAGCATAAAGAATATGCCAGTCAGATTGCAACTTATAATAGCAGCCATTCCACTGATCAATCTGAAATAAAACGCCTTGCAGGTATCTCAGATGCTTATCTTTTAGAACAATTTGCATCTTAACAATCATTGGCTTCGTTTTCCTTGATATCTTGCATTGGAATGATGTAATTGGTTGATAATTATTGATTTTTTGAGGGATTCTTCTTGGTTTTAATATCTTTTTTCAGCTCTGTTTCTCTGTTTTTGTTTTCCTTTCTTGAGGACTTCTTGTCCTTTTTCTTTTGTGCTGATTTCAATATCAAGAAAAGAAAGTTTCTTGTAAAAATAATAATAATAATAATAATAATAAGTTGACATGCGTGGATATGAACTTTATCGTACATGCATGGATGTAAACTATCCAAATTATTATTATTATTTTTTTTTAGCAATTCCACCTTATAATTATTTGTGGAATGTGTCCTTAATGCTGAAAGGTGAGCTGGATGATACTATGGCCGAACTCGAGGAGTGTCGGAGAAAACTCATTAATTTGAAAATGCAAAAAGATGTTGCATCTGGTATGCATTTCCCTTCTTCTGGAGCGGCAAATGGAAACTTATCACCCGAAAAGTCTGCAGAGAGGACCATAAGCATGCGGGATTTGAAGAATTCCATCGAGGAAACAAGGGTACGACATTTATAGGTCCCTTTTGTGCTTTCTGTCATAACTTTAGTCGCTTACTTTGGAATGGTTTTTGAAATATTAAAACAGATGCTTGCAACGAACCGTCTTTCCGAGCTTGAAGAGGCACAAGAAGAAAACATATCACTGTCTAAACAATTGGAAGGTCTTCAGGTTAGTGATCCTGAATCCCGTTATGTGTTTCTTACCAAGAATCATGCTCATGACATTTTGTTCTTGCAGAATGAGTTAAATGATGACAAATATGTTCGCTCATCTCGACTTTACACTATGCTGAATGACCAACTCCAACATTGGAATGCTGAACTGGAGCGATATAGAGCATTGATTGATGCTTTGCAGGTTAAACTGCCTTGTTTACATTGTTTGCAGTTACATATGGTTTGTTTTTGTGCTTGTCTTATATTTCAGTCTTTTAAAATTATAATTTCAGAATGACAGATCGATTATCATCAGAAGGGAGAAGGAACTGAATGCCAAAGTCGAGTCCGCTGATGCCACAAGGAATTCCATTGACAATGCTGATTCTAGAACCGAAGAACTTGAGCTCCAGTTGCAGAAGTCTATTACCGAAAAAAATGACCTTGAGATTCAAATGGAAGAAGCTGTCCAGGATTCAGGTCAAATTACATATCTTGTGATCTTTGTTCTATTACGACTGGTGCATTTTCTCGAGCTTCTGGTTTGTAAATTTATTTATTTATTTATCTATTTATTTTTTTATTTTTTATTTTTTTGGCTGCAGGGAGAAAGGACATTAAAGCAGAGTTTCGTGTAATGGCGTCATCGTTGTCCAAAGAAATGAAAATGATGGAAGCTCAATTGAAGCGATGGCAGGACACAGCTCATGAGACCCTTTCCCTACGTGAAAAGGCCCAATCTTTGAGAATTTTGTCGAGTAGGAAGGTATGTTTTTAGTCTTTATTATTGTCTTCACATATTGTTTTTGGGGACCAAAACACTGGTTTGGATGTTTGCTCCTAGAGTTAGAAGGGGGTCCAAGTATTCTATTATTGCTTCCATCTAAGTGATTTAAAATTAATAGCATGAACAATGCTGGAGAATAGGGTCTTTTATTTATTTTTTTTTTTTTTTTTTTTTTTTTGGGGGCATCTCTAATCTTTCTATTGCATATTACGCAAGAGTTCCTTGAGAATTCCACGAGGACGTTTACATATATCTCGGCCTTTGGTTATAATTCTATCAAATATCAATAGTATTGCCTCTAGCTGCCTCACTTTCTGCTGCCTCCTTTCTTTTAGGCGTAGAGCTTTCTCACTATGTTTACTTATTGATTACGTATGTAATTTGTTTTCTTCTCTTGTTTAAACCCATAGCCCCTTCTCTAGCTCATGCAAAGACGCACATGAAAGGAAAAAGTCGATAGAAAATGAATTTTGATCCTTGAACTTTTGTTTTGATTTTTAAATATTGTTTGTCAGTAGTTGCTCATCAACTTAATTATTGCTCTTCGACCTGTATTTTGTCTACTACATTATACGATCATCTATTTTAGGATTTTGCAATAACTTACCAGGTTCTTCTTCTTCTTCTCTCTCTCTCCCACTCTCTAATTTTCTTTTTTTTTTTCTTTTTTTTTGGAATAGACAAATGAACATAAGAGTTTAGTGGACAAATGTGCTGAACAAGCAACGGAGGTCAAGTCTCTAAAGGCAACGGTAAGATGTGTGCTTTAACTTATCAGATGTATTTGGATGTGGTCTTTGTTTTGGTGTTTTTTGTTTACGGGTTTTGTGTTTTTTGTCTTAGGAGGATATTCCTTGTCCTGTGCTTTATTGTAAACTTTTTTACATTAATGAAAGTCGATGTCTGTTATTAAAAAAAATTACATATACATGCATATATATATATATATATATATGCTTATCAGATGTAGTAAATTTATTTTCTTTCCTTTTTTTCCTTCGTGGACAATTAATTTTTGGGAGGAGTTTCTTTTGTATTTCTCCCTTCCCCTTTTCCAAGTGTCTTAAGAAAAGTCAAACAGCCTGAAAATAAAGCTGGGCATCGGGATAAAATAAAGTTAAGGGACAATCCTTAACTCCTTAGACTGTGACATCGATTAAGAAACCCAAATAATTTGATCCCAAAGAAAGATATTATGCTCATGCAAATATTAAAAGATCCTTCTACCTTCAAGAGCACCCTTCTTTGCTTTCTCACTCTTCATTTGCTATTTCTTCCTGCGCTTCTTCCTTCTGTTCTCATTATATCCAAATTTTGCTCCAATTCGTATCATTAACACTCAGCAAGATAAATATTCAACCTTGCTGAAATACATCGTCACCTAAAATCTCTTTGTAGTTATTCAATTCTCGGCTAATTGTTGCTACAACTGTGTAAAAATGTTTTCCGTTGAAGCTTCTTACGAATGGTGGTAAACCTGAACTTATGAGTAAGAAAACTGATGAAGATGAATGTATTGCAGATTGAGAAGTTGCAGAAGGAAAAACTGGAACTGCAAATTTTCTTAGACATGTACGGACAGGAAAATAATGACAACAGGTAACTGATTAGTTGGCGGGTTGACTATTGGCAAAGCTGTTGTGTGCATGTAACTTGTCCTTTAGTGTGCCAACGATAAGATAAAACTCGTTATGACCGTTTGACGCCTCAGTTCTGTCCCAACGGTCTCTGCTTTTTGTAATACTTTAATTGTCTGGCTCATTAAATGCGCTTTTATCATCTTTATCAACTTAGTATGTTTATTTTGTTTTTGTCTACAGCTTTCTTTGTCTGCTTTTTGTAATGCTTTAATTGTCTGGCTCATTAAATGTGCTTTTATCATCTTCGTCAACTTAGTATGTTTATTTTGTTTTTGTGTACAGCTTTCTTTGTCGGCTGATGATACAGTTCTTATTACAGTACCTCTAAACTTTCAATTGAATTTCAGGGACTTAAAGGAAATCAAAGAATCAGAACAAAGAGCCCACTCTCAAGCTGAAGTGCTGAAAAATGCTTTGGATGAACATAGTCTAGAGTTGAGAGTGAAAGCTGCCAACGAAGCTGAAGCTGCGTGTCAATTAAGGCTTTCAACTGCCGAAGCTGAGATAGCTGATTTAAGAGCCAAGCTTGATTCTTCCGAGAGGTGCGTTGACTGTGATCTAAAAGTGCAATTTTAGTTGAAACAAACAAAAATGTGCTAGTGGAATGTATTTGGTTTCAAGTAGACTAATCTTTTCGCCAGAAAAGTGATCATATTGTATTTTCCCCCCCTCGCTAGTGGTCCAGTGGAGGAACAAGCAAGATGATGCTAGGAGAAATTTCTGTCTCTGGTATTCATGTGATGTTTTGAAGAGAGGAGATCATGGCATCTCTCTCTTGTTAAGATTTGATGCTAAAATTCACGTTATTCATTGTGCATAAGAAGTGAGCAAACACGTGTTAGACTAGGTGTTAATCTGCATAGGAAATGTTGGGAATTTCTACAACATAGTTTCGCTTGGTTCTTTTGGAGTTGCAGGGCCGAGGCTCTGTCTTATTGTTTGATAGGTCTCTATATGTGTTTTATATAAATTTAAACCATTTAGTAGGAAGTCCTAAAACTATATTGATTGAGTTGTAAGAGATGGTGTGCTTTTCATGTACATTCATTTTAAGAAGGGAAAACAACTTTTTTTTTTTTTTTTTTGGTGTGTGTTTTTGCTGTTTGACAAGTCGGGTCATTTTTGCCTCATATTAGAAAAAGTAAAATTTTATACACTCAGATACATGATACTCCTGTTTTGACGTTGTGCTCTAGGGATGTTCTAGAGCTTACCGAGGCCATTAGAATGAAAGATTTGGAAGCAGAGGCTTATATATCCGAAATTGAGGTGATCGGTTGCTTCTGACACTCTTATCTTACCAAAATTGAGCTTGAACTTGAATTTTATCTTTTCCACTTCTTCTGATTTTTTTTTTTCCCCCAATTAATCCTACCCTTCAGACCATTGGTCAAGCGTACGAGGATATGCAGACACAGAACCAGCATCTTTTGCAACAGGTGACAGAGAGGGACGACTACAATATAAAGGTGGCTCTTTTTTTTTTTTTTTTTTTTTTTTTTTTTTGCTCCCCCTGCTTTTGTAGTACCTATCGTTTATGTCCTCTCAACATTCCTGAGTGATGCGTTTTCATGCTTAGTCTAAATGTTCGTAGTTTTCACATAATCGACAATTATAATGCAGCTTGTCTCTGAAAGTGTGAAGACAAAACAAGTGCAGAACTCTTTACACTCCGAGAAGCAGGCATTGACGAAGCAGCTCCAACAAATAAACACTTTACTAGATTCTCTAAGAATGAGAATTTCTCATGGTGAAGAGCAGGTATAGTTTCACGATCCTTTAGTAATTGCAATGCTTTTTTTTTTCTCTTAAATAACTATTTTTTCATTGCAGATGAAGGCTCTTTTGAACGAAGCGATTAAATGCACGGAAGAAGAGAGACATCTTGCGGTTAACCTAGAAACTGCAAAGTGGGAATTAGCAGATGCAGAGAAGGAGATGAAGTGGCTCAGATCTGCTCTTTCTTCTTCTGAAAAGGAATATGAACAAATTCAGCAGGACATTGAGGATGCTCAAATTGAATTGGACGGTGAAAGGTGGTCTTCTAGTATTTTGGAGATTGATTTCGTTTCAGCTCCAGAAGTTAATTATGTAGCATCTTATTTTATTATTACATGCATAATGCCCTTATCAGATTTGTCAATATGATGCATGATTTAGGACGATTATTGAAAACCGTGCACATTTCGGGGTTTCTATGTTTCGATTCTAGAGTATATTTTATCTCTGTAGGAAGATATCTTTACATTCTCAACTGAAAGCTTCTGCTAATTAATGGATTGGATTTTGTCGTTCAGAAACTCTAGGAAAAACCTTGAGGAAGAGATCGAGGAACTAAAAGCATCTGTTGCTGAGATGAGTTCTGAAACTGGGGAGGCTGCAGTTCAGAAACTTCAAGAGGAAATAAAGTTTTGCAAGTCTATATTACAGTGTCTCGTGTGTCGTGATAGGCCAAAGGAGGTGAGAAAATCGCGCTTATCCAACTCTTTTCATCTCGTAGTTTGTTGATCCTTTGTCGTACTCGAACATGACAGATGTTTCGTATTCAATTGTCAGGTTGTAATTGTAAAGTGCTATCATCTATTCTGCAATCATTGTATCCAAAAGAACCTCGAGATCCGCCATCGGAAGTGTCCTGCATGTGGAACTGCATTTGGTCAAAACGACATTCGGTTTGTAAAGATATGAAAGAGTTATTCCCATACAGTGTAGTCAGTGTCTAGGTTGTAGATTTTTCTCTAGAAGATAAGAAAGGAAATAAGGCAAAATAGGCTAAGATGCCCAACTCCAAGCCCATCCCTCAAAGAAGTACTCTGACTCCCGAGGCTATACACCCCGGAACTGAAGACAATGTTCATATTTTAGCTTATTTGCATATTCTACAGTTATCCAATTTTGCAGCTTCGATGCCCTTCGCCTGTTAGGGATTATACTTTGTTTGTAAATATTGATAGCTTATTGTTCATCTAATTAGAAAGAACCAAAATTTATGAATATATTTTCTATAGCCCCAAAACATCCCAAGATACATGGGGCGGGGCTTGCCTCATGTCTTGTGTGACGTTGGGCTTGTGACGCCCCTAGCATGGCTCTGCCAGTGGTCGGGATATCATCGCCACTGCTAATTGACTGCCTGAAAAAGATCGCCGATGCAAATAACTTTAAAATGCTTGATGCCGGTTATAGGAAAAATACACATCGGTGAGATTGGGGTGGTGAGTTGCTCGCTCTGTTCGGCATCTCCCCTAGGAAGATAGGAGAAGACATAGGTGACTATTGAGGATTGGAAAATCTAAATTCCCTGTTAGGTACGATATATATAGACGAAATGAAGAAACAATTCCACAGTTGAAGCATCTGCAGAAAAACCCTTCGCCCATTTCATTAACAAATTGCATTGGTTTTAGAATCTCGCAGTTTTAAGGAAAAATCCTCGAATTGAGAAGATATAAGGCTTTATTCTCTTCATGTTTTAATCCGATCACCAACAAATAATCATCCAAATACAAATTAATGTGACACGACAAACAGAGAAGGATAAAGCAATAGGAATCCAAAGACTTAATAAGCAAATTTCTCTCTAATCTAAAACAAAAATAGGAGCAAAAACATCAAACATATTTTCCAAAAACTGAAGAACACAGAAATTTTACTCTCACTCAGATTGGGGGGAAAGATTAAAAAAAAAATCCTACTTAGAGGACTCTGACAGATCAGAAAATCATGGAAACAACTCTGAGAATTAAGAATTACTTTTCCAAACATCGACTGAAAATTGAACTGCATTCATTTTCCCTATAACCAATCTGGTTTTGAGATCATACGAAAAAGAAACAATCATCCGAGGAAAGAATTTACAGAATTCATAAATCACTTCTTTATGCAAAAGTAGTGACAGACTTGAACACAAAAATTATTTTAAATAATAATAATAATAATAAAGAACTAATTTTTATTTCATATGGGATTCAAGGAGATCTGTAACTGAAGCAACATTTTTATAGCAGCTAGAAGGCCTTTCATTCGGTCTATCAAATGGAGAAATTTCAAGAAAAACTGGTTACATACAAATAGTTGTTCATTTCAGCCCCCACAATCAACAACTTATTCGTAAACAAAACTGGTAGAAACAATAAAAAATGATCCAATGCCCTTAAATTTGGAGCAAGTTCTCGAGTTAAAATAGATACACTTCAAAAATCCTTTTGGATCAATGGTTGCAGAGAAGGATCTAATTTCCCCCTATAAATTAGATCAACAAACATATCTAGTGTTGGCACATCCGCTGTGAAACCCCTTTCTAACATTTCACTAGCATGCTACACCGCTCTTGATAGATCATGACTACGGGCAAACCCTCGGATCATTGAATTACAAGTGACATTGTTTGGGGGGAATCCATTGCCTTCCATCTGTCCCTGCAAGTTTATGGCTTCGTCAACGAGGCCTCCACCAAGAAGCCCATCGATCAATATGTTGTATGTTCGCACATTAGGTTGTATGCCCTTAGATGATAATTGGTAAAAGAGATCCTTTGCAGCTACCAAATTTCCGGCTTTACACATTCCTCCAATGAGGATAGTGTAGATCACAATATTGAGTGGCAACTTCTTCTCTTCCATATTTCGAAATAGTGTCATTGCCTCCTCAAGTTGTCCATTTTTGCATAGGCCATCAAGTAAAATTCCATACGTTTGAATATTTGGAAGCGGCCCACAATCTTGCATCTTGCAAAGTAGCTCCATAGCAGCCTGAGTTCTCCCTACTTTACAAAGGCCGCTAATAAGAGAGCTGTAAGTAACAACATTTGGAATTAATCCCTTGCATATCATTTCTTCAAACAGCATAAAAGCCTCATTTATCCTCTCAAGTTTACAATACCCATTGACCAAAATATTATAGCTAAGCACATCGGTTTCACAACTGCCAACCATCATATCAAATATTCTCATTGCCTCGTCAATTTCCCCTCGCAAACAATAACCATTCATAAGCGAATTATACGTTACTCTATCAGGTTTGACACCTCTTTGAACCATGATTTTTAGCAGACCCAGTGCATTTGCAATCTTCCCCTCTTTGCAAAGCATGTCAACGAGGACGCTGAAAGTGCATACATCAGGGGTGGGTTTTGGATCTACCATTTCATTAAACAACCTTGAAGCCTCTTTCCACTGACTCGCCCTGCATGCTCCACGAATTAAAGAGTTGTAAGTTACTACATTTTGATTAACACCTTTACTTACCATCTCCGAGAAAAGGTTTAAAGCATCATCGAATAGCCCGTCCTTACAAAGGCTATCAATAACTATGTTATGGCAAACTAAGTCAGGCTCGCAGATCGCATCTTTGTACATACGCCTTAGCAACTGTAGAGCTGCAGTAGAGTTGCCCTCTTTACAAAACTCATTTATCAATATGGTGTAAGTGATGGCATCAGGCTTACAACCTCCCCTAGTCATTTTTTCATAGCATTCTCTTGCCTCGTCGACCTTTCCTTCCGACAAAAACCCTTTAATCAGAATAGTCATGGTCACGGTGTCGGGTGCATAACCAGATTTAACGAATTTCCCTAAAACAGACAAACTGCAGCCCATGAGATTCAGCTGACAGAAGCAATTAATCACAAGGTTGAGAGTATAATCATCAGAGTGGATTCCTAGAAGACCCATTTTGTGGTATAGTGAAATGACAACAGAATAATGTTCCATTTTCGCAATTTGGCCCAACAACTGAGTGAAACGAACGACAGAAGGCAGAGGACGCTTTCGGAGCATCCGATGAAACAAAGCCAAAGCATCTTCTGGATTTTCAATCACATTGTAGTTTCTTCCATGTTTGCTTCGATAAACATCATCTGAATAGAATTTAGAATGTTTTCGAGCTACAGAAGTCATGGACAGAGCAAGAGTGGAGGAAGGTGAAAACATACCTCCAATGCCATGGAAAATCCCACCATCTCTGCTGAAGAAAAATCGACTTGCTTTACGAACACTTTTCTGCAACTTCAACATCTCTCCTCTTCTCTTCTCATCTCAGAGTTCAAAGTGAAGAAGAATGGGCAATTGAGATTTGTTCTGGAGTTTCTGCGTCTGGGTTTTCTTCTTGTAGATCCGAATGAGAAATGGGTATTGTGGAATGCGGTGTGTTTCGTTGAAAGGGTAGAGGTTCCCCCAATGAACGGCTTTTCATCGTAGCAAGGTGGTTTTTTTTTTTTTTTTTTTTTTTTTTTTTTTTCGAAACATTTTTGGGTGTGGGTTTTTTTTTTCATGGAATTTATTTCTATGGTGCTAGATTCTATTTGATTTATTTATTGACGTTTTTTTTTGTGTTTAATTCTCAATAATCAAATTAAATAACTTGCAAGTTAAGTGGTAATATCATGCTCATTTCATTTAAAGATATAAAATATGAATCATCTTTCTCTAAATTCAAAAAAAATAGTTGTGTTGTCGTGAATCTTAAGTTATTGTACTCATAAAGTATGTGTGTTTGGTAATTCGTTTTTTTCAAATTTACCATAAATATCAAAAGTAGAATTTTGAATATTTTTGAAAATAGATTTTGGGTTTTTTTTGGTAAACTATGTAAGAAATTATCGTTTTGAATCTTTTTTTAATCTTTTTTGAAAATAGATTTTGGATTTTTTTTTTGGTAAACTATGTAAGAAATTATTGTTTTGAATCTTTTTTTTTTTTTTTTTAAATAGGTTTTAGATTATTTGGTAAACTATGGAAGAAATTATTGTATACCAAAAAAAATTATTGTATAATAACTTACTAGACATAATTTTTCATTTAATAAATGTTTTAATACACACATTTTTCATTTGTAATAAAATGTTTCAATGGCATATTTTTTCCATATACATAATTTTCAAAATGGTGGTTTCATTGACACAACACTCTATACCTTTTTACACCCCTTTTAATCACACTCCCTATTAAATTCAAAATGATTAATTTGTTTAACCTTTTTTTTTTTCAAAAATACCAATAACTACTACAAAATAAGAAGTACTCCATCATTTTAGATTTCTTTTGACACCCATTTTTTTTTAATATACTTTGATGCTCTATTTGTAGGTTAAATTAAAAAATTTTGAAGAAAAACAAAATTTTCAAAAAAAAAAAAGAAAAAGCAAACAACATTACAAATTCATACATATGATAGGTTAACTTAAAAATTTTACATTAAAAAATTTAAATAAATAAATAAATAAGCAACATAACAGATCCATATATATAGATGACCCAACGGAAGAAAAACAACAGACAACTCATTAAACCAAAAACAAAAACAAAACAAAACAAAAAAGAAAAAAAAAAAAAAACTAACGACAACAACTTAAGGTGAACAATATATAACTCAATAAACAGTGAAATACAATATACAACGAAAAAAAAAATCAACGACAACATAAACAATATACAATAAGAAAAAAATCAATTGCAACATTTAACATACTTTATAATTTTTTGGACTATTCATAAAAAAGTGAAAATAAAAGTTTTGTTAAAGGTTTTTAAGTAGTAATATTTGTAAGTGAATTTGATATATAGGTGTGTTTGGAAAGAAAAAAAAAAAGTACATAATTGAGTTTTTTTTTTATGATAGAATTTTATTTATGTAATTAAAGTGTATAATAATTATCTTGTTACATCCAGGGGTGGATGGATGGATGGCAATGGGGTGGATATCTTTGCTAAGCATATCCTATTTATCTATCAAGTTCGAGTCCCGTTACATCCCCTTTAAACCCCACTCCAACTTCGGTTGTTGATGCTTGGGTTGGTGATGACAGAATAGACTTTGTGTAAACGACTGAGATAAACTAGTATAAAGGACCTGACTCTATCATAACTAAAAAAGTGTTCCTCTCTGTGAAACTGAAAATTAAGAAATGATAAGGCCGCCAAACTACCAGATCCTTTTTATTAACCAACTAATAATAATAATAATAATAATGATACTTGTCCTTTTACGTCAATTTGTTTGAGGTTTTTTTGTAATTAAAATTTTTAATTAATAGTAGGTGTACAAAGTCAAGAGAAGTGTACTAATAAAACTATTATTTTCTGAAATTATAACAGTAAAATGTTTTTTTAGAAAATACAAGGTAAGAAAAATAGATAATAAATTTCTACCTTACTGTATTTACAAAAAAAAAAGTTAGTAACTTTGTTAAAAATAAAAAATGCTGTATTTTTTAAACAAAGGTTAAAAAGAAATTTTTGTTTGTTTATTTATCTGTATAGAATGAAAACTAGATTTCATTGTTGAGGATATTTGAGTAAATTTACTCAACGGTAGCAAGGATATCTATGCAAAAGCAGCTCGTGATGTGCTTCTCAAATTCTGTTACAAGAAACAGACTTTACTAAAACACCTATAATTTGTTGTAGATTCTTTAAGAATCTAAAAGCAAACTTCAAAAATAATATGAAACGGGTCTTAAACTCACCAACCAGCTGTGTAAAACCATAAAGAAACAGAGAAGAAACAGAGGTCCACGCGATAGGAATTCGAAGACTTAATAGGACAAGAGCCTAACTCTATTATCTGAAACAAGAACAGTAGGAGCAAAAAAAAAATGTAATATATTTTCCAAAAATTAAAGAAAACAGAAATTCATCTTACATTCGCATTTTGGGAAATGATGAAACAAAATGAAACCCTCCAAACAAGAGGCAGACATATCAAAAACCCGTGTAAACAACTCTGAGAAAGAACCTGATTTTGATATTATACAAAAAAGAAACAAATCATCTGAAAAAAGAATTTACAAACATTCATAAATCACTTCTTTATGCAAAAGCATTGACAGACTTGAGCACTAAAAGAATTAAAAAGAAAAAAAAAAAAAAAAAAAGGAACTAACTTGGAATTCATATGGGATTCAAGGAGTTTTGTTACAGAAGCAACATTTAGCGTCCGTTTGGATCGTTAGTTGAAGTTAAAATTTTTAAATTAAAGTTGGTTGACCTTTTAAAAACTAGTTATAATTTTTATTAACTTTTCAGAAAATGACAAAAATTCAATAAAAAAAGTACAGTTTAGTTAGAGTTAAACTAATGTGTCAAACAAAACATTAGAGTCTATAGCAGCTATAAGGACTATCATTCAGTCTATCAAAAGGAGAAATTTCAAGAAAAACTGATTACATACAAATAGTTGTTCATTTAAGCCCCCACAATCAACTACTTTGTTCATTAACTGGTAGAAACAATACAAAATGACATATCCAAGGACCTTCGAAGAAGCAAATTCTCGAGTTAAATTAGATACACTTCAAACGGTTTTCTCCCTTGCTAAAATCCTCTTGAAACGAATCATACCTCATAAATCCTTGTGGATCAATGGTTGTAGAGAAGGATCTAATTTCCCCTTGGAAATTAAATTAACAAACATATCCAATGTGGACACATCCGCAATGAAACCACTTTCTAACATTTCATTAGCATGCTGCACCGCTCTTGACAGATCATGGTTACGGACAAATCCTTGAATCATTGAATTATAAGTGCGACTGTTTGGGGGGAATCCATTCCCTTCCATTTGTCCCCGCAAGTTTATGGCTTCATCGATGAGGCCTCCGCCAAGAAGCCCATCGATCATTATATTGTATGTTCTCACATTAGGTTGTATGCCCTTAGATGATAATTGGGAAAAGAGATCGTTTGCAGCTACCAAATTTCCTGATTTACACATTCCTCCAATGAGGATAGTGTAGATCACAATATTAAGTGGCAACTTCCTCTCTTCCATATTTCGAAATAGTGTGATTGCCTCGTCAAGTCGTCCATTTTTGCATAGGCCATCGAGTAAAATAGCATACGTTCGAATATCTGGAAGCGGCGCACAGCCTTCCATCTTGCAAAGTAGCTCCATGGCAGCCTGAGTTCTTCATACTTTACAAAAGCCACTAATAAGAGAGGTGTAAGTAACAACATCTGGAGTTAAACCCTTACATATCATTTCTTCAAACAGTGTAAAAGCCTCATTTATCCTCTCATGTTTACAACACCCATTGATCAAAATATTATAACCATGCACATTAGTTTCACAACTGCCAACCATCGTATCGAAAACTTTCATTGCCTCGTCAATTTCTCCTCGCAAGCAATAACCATTCACAAGTGAACTATACGTTACAGCATCAAGATTCACTCCTCTTTGAACCATGATTTTCATCAGACCAAGTGCATGTTGAAAAAATGGTTTTAAACCATTTTGAGGAGTCATTTTGAGGTCCAAATTTGAGTGGGACCCACTTAGCAAAATTAACGGATCTTGGTGGATTTGCATTCTCCGTCTCCGTCGTGAGGAGATCGAAATCATATATTTATACACTCAAAATGGTATTCGGGTGAATGAGAAATTGATGCTCAAAGTGTGTCCAATAGAATAGAATTTTGTTGGAAAATTGCTTATAAATGTGGAGTCCCATATTGCTTAGGCATGAAAACTTGATGGACGGACTTTATAAGATTTTGCACTTTTGAACTTGGGTAAGATTGTGTACCCAAGATGCTTTTTTACGCGCAGGGGGGGTGTAAATCACAGCCTCGGTGGGTTAGGGGTCCAATGTGTGCACCCTTGCGCGAGCTTTGTTTTGCAAAACTTTTTTTTCTTTTTCAACATAAATTCCGAATTTTTTTTTTTCCAGAATAACAACAGTCATCTGTTCATATTCCAAGGATGATTGTTCATATTCCAAGGGTTAAAAATGGAGTTTAATGGGCAGCACTAATGTATTGCATTAATCCGGATTAAAACCCAATGAATTTTTGTAACACCTCCTTTTGGAGCCTATAAAAGGAGGCCTCCACAAGCTTGAAATCACACACAAAAATCAAACAAATTTGTGCTCAATGTTCTTCTTTAAAGAAACAAAAGAAAGAGAACTTGTGCAGAGAAAATGCTAGAACAAAGAAACAAAAGAAAGAGAACTTGTGCTGTGTGATTTTTGTGTGTGATTTCAAGCTTGTGGAGGCCTCCTTTTATAGGCTCCAAAAGGAGGTGTTACAAAATTAGAATTCATTGGGTTTTAATCCGGATTAATGGAAGAAAGAGGATAAAACCCCATACGAATTATGGAAAGGAAGGAAGCCTTCCTACAAATACTTGACAGTATGGGGATGTCTTGCTAAAGTGTTGGTACCCGGGCCAAAGAAGATGAGAATGGATCCTAAAACCGTTGATTGTATCTTCATTGGCTATGCCTACAACAGTAGTGCATATTGGTTCCTTGTGCATGAATCTAAAAATCCTGACATACACAAGAACACAATAATGGAATCTAAGAACGCATCGTTCTTCGAACATGTATTTCCTTGTAATTCCAAGGAAGATGGTCCAAGTTCGTCTAAACGAATGTATGAGACTATTGAAGAGAATAGTCAGGACCAAGAGAAAAATTATAAAACTGAAAAAGAGGAAGGAGAGCTTAGACCAAGCAAAAGGGTAAAGACAGAAAAATCGTTTGGACCAGATTTTCTGACCTATATGCTAGAGGCTGAACCTCAAACTTATAAATAAGCAATAAGCTCCACTGAGGGTCCTTTATGGAAAGAAGCCATAAAGAGTGAAATTGATTCTATCTTGCAAAATCATACTTGGGAGTTAAAGGATCTTCCTCCAGGAAGTAAACAATTAGGTTCTAAGTGGATTTTCAAACGGAAAATGAAGGCAGATGAAACAATTGATAAGAATAAGACCAGACTTGTAATAAAATGATATAGACAACGAGAAGGCCTTGATTACTTTGACACATATTCTCCTGTGACGAAAATAACCTCTATAAGAATGATTTTGACGATTGCCGCACTGCGGAATCTTGAAGTCCATCAGATGGACGTAAAGACAGCCTTTCTTAATGGAGATCTTGAAGAAGAAATTTATATGGAACAACCCGAGGGTTGTATAGCTCCAAGACAAGAAAAGAAAGTCTGCAAACTAGTGAAGTCCTTGTACGGACTTAAGCAAGCCTCAAAACAATGGCACGAGAAATTTGATAGTGTCATGATGACAAATGGGCTCAAAATCAATGAGTGTGACAAGTGTGTTTATGTCAAGAATACAAAAGACGGATATGTCATACTCTGTCTATGTGTAGATGACATGCTAATCACAGGTAGCAATGATCGGATGATCAAATCTACCAAGAATATGTTGAATTCAAGATTTGACATGAAAGACATGGGACTGGCTGATGTAATATTGGGAATTAAAATCATAAGTTCACTTAATGGTCTTATATTGAGTCAGTCACACTATATGGACAAGATACTTGATAAATTCAATAAAGATGACTCTGGTTTGGCCATAACTCCAATTGATTAAAATCAACATCTGTCCAAGAATATAGGAGAAAGTATATATCAAGTGGAGTATGCTAGAGTGATAGGGAGTCTAATGTACGTAATGAGTTGCACAAGACCAAACATTGCTTTCGTTGTGAGTTGTTTGTGCAGGTTCACGAGTAATCTAAGGGCTGACCACTAGAAAGCAATTGTTAGAGTACTTAGGTACTTACGATATACTCGTGACTATGGGCTGCATTATACAAGATTTCCTACTGTTCTAGAAGGATATTCAGATGCAAGCTGGATGTCTGATATACAGGATTCTAAAGCCACTAGTGGATATGTATTCACTTTGGGAGGTGCAGCAGTATCATGAAAATCTTCTAAGCAGACAGTAATAACCAGATCCACGATGGAATCTGAGTTTGTAGCTTTAGATAAAAGCGGCAAAGAGGCTGAATGGCTACGACAGTTCTTAGAAGATATTCCAGAATGGCCGAAACCTGTGCCTGCAATATGCATACATAGTGATAGTCAATCTGCTATTGGTAGGGCACAAAATGTCATGTATAACGGTAAGTCAAGACACATTCGTCGTCGACATAATACCATCAGACAATTAATCTCAACTGGAATCATAACAATTGACTATGTAAAGTCAAAAGAAAATATTGCAGATATGTTAACCAAAGAGTTGAATATAGTTCTAGTTGAGAAATCATCAAGGGGAATGGGACTTAAGCCTACGATATAATAGGTCGAAATAGTGGAAACCCAACCTAGTTGACTGGAGATCTCAAGATCTAGGTTCTATGGGATAACTAAACTGTATAGACCGAGTATAATCACTGTGGGGGTTACCCTCCAGCTCATTCCCCCTCCAGCTCATTCCTGTGATGAAAACAGTGATAACCGTACGAGATAGGTTAAGCTATGCTTTTAATGATTCTTAAGCGTCGGGAATCCGAGCAAAGTAATGCGGGATACTGATAAGTTAGTTTTAGACTAACAAATTGTGTACTTTTAACTTATTATTTTGTTGGTTTTCACTTTGTTTTTAAGTTCTTTCACTTTGTTTTATTCTCTTTTGTAGGATTTAGGTAAAAAGGTGGGTTCGTCATTTTTCGGCGCGTTTGAAGCTAAAATGGAGCGTTTGGCATGCTTTGGCGTGAAGATTTTGTTTTGAAGAATTTTGGGCGCCTACGCATCGATTTTATGGGGCCTAGGCGCTTGAATTGTGTTTTTCAGTACAAAAACCCGAGAGTTTAGGGCCTAGGCGCCGTTTCAGTAGCGCCTAGGCGCAAATCGCGAATTCCAGTTTAGGGCCTAGGCGCCAGAAAAAGAGGGCCTAGGCGCCCGATGCGAATTTTTCGAAATTCGATTTGATTCTCCGAATTTGAAATTCAAAAATAAAATCTTTCAATCCATGGCTATAAATAGGATCTTTTTAGGGTTCAAAAGAAGAGATTTTCGGAGAAAAAAAATAGAGGTGTGAAGTAGAGGAAAGCAATTGGTGATTTGGAGAAGAATAATAGCAATTCCGGAGACGGATCGCGGCAATTCCGATTCATAAATCAGTTCTTCTTCTTTTCTCATCATGTTCATAACTTTGTTTAGGATTTTGTTTAGTTTCATTATGAACTAAATTTATTTTTCTAGGGCTACGATGTAGCCGGATTATGATTGTTCAAATTTATTATGATTTAATTCAATTTTGATGTTTATTCATATCTATGCTGAGTGTTTAATCTGTTCTTAATGCTTGTGAAAGTGTGCGCGCCCTTTCCCATTGATTTGTGATCTAATTTGAGACTGAGAAGTGATAGTTGGATTAGACTTTGATTAAATACCATGAGATTGTCATAGGATAGAGATATCTATGAGGCTTGTGTGATACTATAAATTTCTTGTTCTTAATAAATCATGATAGGTTTGGAGTTTGAGACCGAGAGGTGAAAACTAGCTTGTTGTGACAATTCGCTAATGCTTGAGAAAGATTAGTGATTACATTAGGGAAATTTGTCATCAGCATAGGAATAAGCGTTGGGTGATTAAATTTGATGTTTTGAGCAGGATTAATTCGGTGAATTCGGAAACCCTAGATATCCTAATATATTGAATTTCTCCTTGTTAAATTAGTGCGTTGTGTTTAATTTAATTTAATTTTATTCTATTGCATCTCGTAAAATTATTGTTCAAATAGAATTGGGATTAAAGTAATTCGGTAATTAGTAGTATATAGTCCTCGTTGGGAACGATATCTTTTCATCACTTTATTACTTGAACCGGCTCGTGCACTTGCGAAAAATAACCGAACAGATACTCTTGATTAAGAAATCACCTATGTGAGAGAGAAGTGGGGCCGCTTCAAAGAAGAATTGCTAGGGCTCAACTCTTTAAAACTCTTGCAAAATCAGGACGATGTCCACGGCCAAAATGGACATAACCATGAGAACTAAAACTATGTCAGGAAAATATCTGTGTGAGGTATATTATCGTTTACACAAATAACAAAACAGTTCAAGGACAACGCGTCTACTGATCAGCCAGTAAAGTAAGTATATTTTCACAAGGAAATGTTCAAGGGTTAACGCGTACCTATCCTATGCAGATGTTAACCATAGAACTCTATCACCGTGTAGTGTCTTTTGTTTTCCCTCGTCGTTGGTCAATTTCATTCATGTGGGGGATTGTTGAAAAAATGGTTTTAAACCATTTTGAGGAGCCATTTTGAGATCCAAATTTGAGTGGGACCCACTTAGTAAAATTAATGGGTCTTGGTGGATTTACGTTCTCCGTCGCGAGGAGATCGAAATCATATATTTATACACTCAAAATGGTGTTTGAATGAATTAGAAATTGATGCTCAAAGTGTGCCCAATAGAATAGAAATTTGTTGGAAAATTGCTTATAAATGTGGAGTCCCACATTGCTTAGGCATGAAAGCTTGATGGACTTTATAAGATTTTACACTTTTGGACTTGGGTAAGATTGTGTACCCAAGATGCTCTCTCACGTGGGCTTTGTTTTGCAAAAAAGTTTTTTCTTTTCCAAAAGAAATTCCGAATTTTTTTTTTCTTCAGAATATCAACAGTCATCTGTTCATATTCGAAGGATGATTGTTCATATTCCAAGGGTTAAAAATGGAGTTTAATGGGCAACACTAATGCATTGCATTAATCCGGATTAAAACCCAATGAATTCTAATTTTGTAACACCTCCTTTTGGAGCCTATAAAAGGAGGCATCTACAAGCTTGAAATCACACAGCACAAGTTCTCTTTCTTTTGTTTCTTTGTTCTAGCATTTTCTCTTGTAGTGGTCGAGTTTTTGAGTTTTGGTGATAGAGGAAAGGTTTTGGTTTCAAGTTCACCGGAAGCGGTTTTCGATCGTGCTAGACTACCGTTGTTCGTCGTTGTATCTTGGGAGACAGACGTCTATTGAAGCTTCGTGCACTTACCGGAGGGGACGAATCTGTTTTAAGAAAAGCGTGTCTCACGTACCTCGACGTTCTTCTTTGTCTATTGTTTTTTTCGAATTAAGGTTGAATTTCGGTATAATAATTTTTTTATATTATATTTGAATTTCACTTATTCGTTGTTTATGCTCTATATTTTCTAATAATGCATTTGTAATTTTCCCCTCTTTGCAAAGCATGTCAACCAAGACATTAAAAGTGCGTAAACGATGGGTGATTTTTCGATCCACCATTTCATTGAACAACCTTAAAGCCTCTTTCCATCGACTTAACCCGCACGCTCCATGAATTAAAGAGACGTAAGTGAAGACATCAGGAATGACACCTTTACAGGCCATTTCTGAGAAAAGGTTTAAACCATCAACAAATAGACCATCGTTACAAAGGCCGTCGATAACTGTGTTATAGGAAACTAAGCTAGGCTCGCAGATCGCATCTTTTTCCAGACGCCTTAGCAACTGTACAGCAGCTGTAGTGTTGCCCAATTTACAAAACCCATTTAGCAATGAGTTGTAAGTAATAATATCGGGCTTAAAACCTCCATTACTCATTTTGTAAAAGCATTCTTGTGCCTCATTCACCATTCCTTCGAGCAAAAACCCTTTTATTAGAGTGGTCAGGGTCACAGTGTTGGGTTCATAACCAGATTTAACGAATTTCCCCAAAACCGACAAACTGAAACCGATGTGGTTCAGATGACAGAAGCAATTAATCACAATGCTGAGCGTATATTCAGTAGGTATGATTCCTAGGAGACCCATTTTGTTGTAAAGTGAAATGACAACAGAATAATGTTTCATTTTCGCAATTTCGCCCAACAACTGAGTGAAACGAGCGACAGAAGGCAGAGGACGCTTTCGGAGCATCCGATGAAACAAAGCCAAAGCCTCTTCTGGGTTTTCAATCTCATTGTAGTTTCTACCATGTTTGCTTCGATTGACTTTATTTGGAGAGGATTTGGAATGTGTTCGAGCTATACAAGTCATGAACAGAGCAAGAGTGGAGGAAGGTGAAAACATACCATCTCTTTTGAAGAAAAAACGAATTGATTTTGGAACACGTTTCTGCAACTTCAGCATCTTTTCTCTTCTCTTCTCGGAGCTCAATGTGAAGAAGAACGGCTAATTGATATTCGTTCAGAAGTTTCTGCGTTTGGGTTTTCTTCTTGTAGATCCGAAATTCCGAATAATTTTCATTTTATTTCTTATTATATTTAATTTTTTTGAATTTAATAGGAAAATTCGAACTCCACGTTTAAAGTAGAATTAAATATAAAATCATCAAACTGGTTTATATATATATTTATGTGTATCCTTTTATGACTGAAATTACTGAAATTTTTTAATTTATGTGTATTCTATAATCACTTAATAGTTTTTTTAGAATGAATAATGGATATCTGAATCAGACATTTCGACTAATTCAACACTCCTTTAACATCTTCTTTATTTTCGTAATCATTTGATTTATAAAAATTAAAAAATAAAAATGATAAATGTAAATTCATATTTATAGTTACAGGCACTCCAAAAACGTTAAAATTTTTGGTTACCCAAATAATCTAGATCAATAATCACACTTAATTTTATCATATTGTTGAGTTTGAATTCTCTATTTTCATGTTAAAAAAAAAAAAAAAGCTATTAATGTGAAGTGAAATTTAGAGAGAGAGAGAGAGAGAGAGAAAGAGAGAAAAAAACAGTAGACACTCTATTAAGTTGATTTACAAACCGACATAGTTTTACGCCTACGTTGTTAATTTTACAGCTTCATAGCTCCTTAGAACCACCATTTGATAAAGGATTCAATACAGTTTTTTATGGCGGGATTAATTTCATAAATACCTTTTAAGTTATATTTTATTTTTGAAAAATAAAGTGCAAATGATGAGAAAAAATAAAGTGATTTAATCTTTTATTTTTGAATAAAACTAGGGTGAATTCAAGCATTTTATAGACTTGCAATCTCAAGTTTAAGCTTTCATTTTACTCTTAGATTCAAATCTAAGTTTTTCATCTTAGTTTATGTACTTTTTTCTGAAAATTCAACAAAAATTGAACCTAATTTTTAAAAAATCTACCAACTTTAACATAACAATTACATTCTAAATCCGTATACTAAACACAAGCTAAGAGAGAAGGAAAAAATATATATATACGTTTTTAACCTAAATATATATATTTTTTACCTATTATATTATACAAATATCTGTAACATTTGTTATGTTTGTAAATTAATCATAAAATACTCAATGAAGTGATTAAAAATTTTAAAAATACCAAATACTATGCTTCCTAATCCATAGAAAATTTTTTTTTTTAATTTGATTCAACTTAAAAATTAAATTGATTTTTTAGATGACCATATAATTGTTTCAATCAAACAAATATTTTAATTATTTTTAGAACTTTTTAGTTTTAAGATATATTTTATTTAAACATTTAAGTTTAATTATATTTTAAATTAATATAAGTAGGGAAGAGTAATTTTTGTCTCCGTTTGGTAAGTTAGTTGAAGATAAAAATTTTAAATTGGAGTTAGTTGACTTTTTAAAAACTAGTTATAAATTTATTGATTTTTCAGAAAAAGATAAAAATTGATATGAAAAAATACAGTTTAGTTGGAGTTAAACTAACTTATCAAACCGAGGCTTTATGTTTTTGAAAATTTAAGAGTAATTGGCCTAAATAATCCCTGAACTCTTTAAGAGGTGACACTTTGATCTTTTTTTTTTTTTTTTTTTTTGTCGTGTTGACCCTAAACTCTCTAAAAATGTGACGGTTTAGTCTTTTTCCATATGGTTCTGTTAAAAAACTCACGAAATGGTCACGTGAGAAGCACATTTTGTGCTTTTTGAAGGAAAATACCCCTAAAAAAAAAAAAAAAAAACCCTTATTCATATCAATTAAATTTTTTTTTTTTTTTTAAAGAGAAGCTCCCCTCCCTCCCTCCCTCCCACAGGTCCAGCGCCAGTGTCGGACGCCGACCGTCTCTCCCTCCCTCCCCCCAAATCCAAAGCCAGAGACCTAGAGACCGTCTATCTCTCTCGCCCTTTCATCCCCCCACCCCATATTCGACGTCAAATGTCGAAGACTACCCTCGTCTTCTCTGTCACGGGGCCCTCGCCTTCGACTTCGCGTACGAACGAGAATGCCCCCCCCCCCCCCCAACACAACCCAGATTTGGCGGAGAACTCAAACTGAGGCCCTCTCCTCCCCACCGACTCAAACCTAGCCGCCGCCCTCCCCCATCGAACTCAAATCCCACCGCCACTCGTTCCGATCTGGGTTTCGCCGCCTCCTCCCCCCACACCCCCCCCCCCCCCCCCCCCCCCCCCCCAAAAAAAAAAAAAAAAAGGAGTTCCGATTTGGGTTGGCTACCCCCAACATCGTTGCCACCAAACTCACGCCTCCCTTCTTCTTCATCGCTGATCGTCCCCTGCCTTTGTCGATGTAGAGAGAGAGAGAGAGACTTTTAATTTTTTATGATTTTTTTTATAATAATTATTATTAAATTACTGAAATACTCTCTCAAATTAGATCACATGTAATGCACAAGACTCATTCCGTTAGAAATTTAACCGAATTAAAAAAAATGATCAAATCATCACATTTTTAAAGAGTTTAAAGTCAACACGGTAAAATAATAATAATAATAATAAAGATCAAAATATCACCTTTAAAGAATTCATACACCATTTAAATCAATTATTTAAAATTTAATCGCTTCAAGATATATATATATTATGGGACATGCTTACGGTGTAATTGCTTTTCTCGACACGGTGCTAGAATTCATTTTTGACCCATAGATCAAAAGATCTCAATCATAAGTTGTCGTGTGGAAAGAGATTTGTACTTGTCATCTGTTGAAACGGATTTTTTTTTTTTTTCTTTTTTTTTTTAACATCAAGTCATAAACTCTCCTCTTTTTTTGTTTGGTCAGTAACGGGCCCCACACCTACCTGCAAGAATTTTCTCCGGTAGTAGTAGAAATTAAAATTTTCATCTCTGGAGTTAAAAGAGTCTTGAATCTCAAAACTTCTTTCCCATTTTGAAGGCTTAACCTTTTTTTTCCCCGGTAGTTCTTCTTCCTCTTGCCAACCATCGCTATACTTTCTCTGGGAAAGAAAGAAAAGGTATATATTATTATATCATACATAAATGATGCGAATCTCGTCAAGAATATCGAGACCCGACAACGAAAAAGGAACCTAAGAACGTTCTACGATCAGATTTGAATGGGAGACCTTGACCCGTTGCTTCAACAAAAACAAGAACCTTGGTATATTTTACCTCAACCCATTGTTTAATGCGAAACAAGAACCTTGATATAAGGAAGACGTCACAGACGGTGGTGGAAATCCATTTGATAAGTCGATGGTGAACGCCACGGAAAATTCTGATAAGTTCGAATAGCTCGTCAAAGAACTAAAGAGAAAATACTCTCATAATTTTACTGATTAATGATATTGTCTTCTTTCTTCTCCATAGGCGCCTATTTATAGGCTGCTGAATTATTACAAAAAAAGTTCCTAAAATAACTTAATTACATGTCACCTTAATTATGGCTAAAATCTAATAATAATAGCTCTTACTTGTCTAAAATAGGAAAAGGGAAACAATCTGAAAATTAAATGGCTGTACATGCTAAAAAATAGAAAAGGAAAGTTGACTAATGAGCTAACAAAATAAAGGATGAATGATGGCTGAATATTCAACAATAATAATAATAAAAAAAAGAAACTGAATATTTTTGAGTTTCTCTTTCTTGATTCACACGCCTATTGCATAAATTTGCATAGGTTGATCTTCTTGATCCGAATTGACCTTGATGATGTGGACCAATTTTTGTCGTCCCTCATTATTGAGCACGCCCAAATCCTCTTGCTGAAACTTCCGGATTAAATTGTCGAGTTTGATTTGCATCAATAAAGGATTTTTTTTTTCTCATTATTCCGGTGAGTTCCAAGCAAAAATAAAAATAAATAAAAATAAAATAAAATGAAAAAGCGCAGAAGCATGACTGATCCAAGAGGAGAAACAATGAGCAAGACACAATGAGCAAGGAGAAAGAGAGAAAGATGGTACATGGCTGGAAAAGTAAAAAATTTCAGTGGGTCTCACTTTAGGTACCTCAGGTTTTATTCCTATTTAATTGTTTTTAAACTTACTAGTTATAGACACGTGTTTAATCAATTTATCAAATAAAAATTTTAATTAAAAGATATTATGAAAAAATAATAGTGTAGAGAATATTAAAGAGGAAAATATATGACTACATTTTAACAATAATTCTATGTTAGAGAATAAAATTTTTTTAAAAAATTAAGAAGTAATAAATTGTAGAGAAGTTAATAAATCGCGTAAAAAATTAACTATGTGGTGCTATGAAAAAATATAATAATTGTGAGTACCAAAAAAAAGTTTGAATAAGAATACATATAATATAAATCATTTTAGTATGGGCAAAAGAAAAATGAAAAATAAAATAAAATAATAATGAAAGAAAGCAAACAAAAAAGATACTGACACATTAGATATAAGTGATGAATAATATCATTTTAAAGGGGCAAAAAGAATTTTTTTAAAACAATATGAAGAAAACCAAATTTAAAAAGGCAAAAAAAAAAAAAAAAAAGTAGGAGTGACACATGAGAAAAGATGGGGTCATGAAATTTTTTTTTTTAAGACAAATACCAAAAAAAAAAAAACATAATTGAGAATTAAGAGTCAAAAAACAAAATTAACTATCATATATTTGAGATATTTTTTTATATAGGGAATTTCTTAAATAGGTTAAATAAAAAGAAAAAAATTAGCAAAAAAAAAAAGATAAAGAAAGAAAGGAAAAAGGGAAATGAAAGAAAGCCAAGTAAAGAAAAAAGAAAGAAAAAAAAGAAAGGAAAAAAAGGAAGAAAAAAAAAAGGAGGGAGTGACACATGACGAAAAGATAGAGTAGTTTTTAACACTTTTATATATATTAAGATTAAAATTAAGATTAAGATTAAGATTAAGATTATGTGAATCCTCTTATTTATTTGATTTTTAATTATCTTTACCCACTTATCAGGTTGTTTTTCTCTACTTTTGTTTTATGCACCACATGTCACCACCACAATTCATGGCACGGTGCCGGAATTTTCATTTACAACACTACAATAGAATTCGTTTTTTGGTATTTTCGAATGAGGATTTACCATTTGAGCCTAAAATCTTATGTGTTTCAACCTTCAATAGAAACTTTAAAAATTTATTATTATTTTTTTTAAATTTGTCCCTACAAAGTATGATTTTACATTTATGTGGCATCAAATTTTATACTTTATAATATTACTAAGTAAAAGGTTGACTCCAATATTTAAAATAAGGTTGCATAAACTCGCCCTACACACCGCACCGCACCGTCCCGCCCCACCCCTACTTTTCTCGCCCTTGGCGGGTTCACATCAACAACCCGCTCGCCAACATTTTGTAACATGCGGTGGTGGATTAAGGATTTTCGTAGCGGGTTCAACCCAACCAGCCCGCCAACCCCCTTTTTTTTTTTTTTTTTTTTTGTTATCTTGGATGTTTGAACTCCTTTTCTTCAAACACAAATTAATAATCTCTTCAAATGTGAAGGACGTAGCGTGTGGCTGCTTCTACTCACAAGTCACAACTTTACTAAGAATTTTTTTTTATTTTTTTTATTTTTTATAAACTGTACTGAGAAAATTAGAAACTTTAGTGTTTAATTCTTTTATTCACAAAAAATCAAACTTAGATGGGTTTTGGGCTTTGAAGAAGTGATGAAGGAAAGACGAGGGTTAACATTAAAATCAGTTGTTTGATTGTTTTCTGCCCTACTTTTTCTCTTCTTTTATCAACAAAACCCATTAGGTCAAACACAACCCAATCCGCCAGCATTCCCCATATGCCGCCCGCCAACCGCCCCGCCCCCGCCTGCCCTTCCTTGGGCAATTTGTGCTTTCTACTCCTCTAAACTCGACATTCAAAAACCCGAACAGAGCCCTTTCCGAAACCGCCAACCCGCCTGCTTGTTCACCCACGAAAGAATTTAAAACAAAGGGCATTTTGGGTATTTTACAAACGGAGATTTGGATCCGTTTGGTGAATGAGTTTGAGTTAAAAAATTTTGTTGACTTTTTAAAAAAGATAAAAAAAAATTCAGAAAAAGACAATTTTAAAAAAAAAAGATGAAAACTGATATAAAAATTTTGAGTTTAAACTCGAACGCGAAACGAGGCCTTACAATTTGGCCCTAGAATCTCATGTGCCACGACCTTCAAATTTCACCCATCTCTCCTAGCTGTATTTTTGATATTAGGAGAGTCCAGACTTTAGAGAGACTCTCTTTTGTACCTGTCACTCCGTCGGAGATTCGCCGCCCCATGTCCGCCAATGTCCGCCGTGTGCACAGCACTGTCCAGGTACACTACCACCACACCACCTTCTATTCCTCCAAAATCCCTGCCTCTCAGAGCTTCGATTTTCTTTACCAGTTTTTGCCCTTCGCTAGTTGTCCCTGTTCCCACTCTTTGAGCTCCGTCAATCCCAACGAGCGCCGCAAAATCGCTGTTGGGTTGTCGAAGATTATCAAATCCCACAAAGGCTATGTCTTGAAGGGATTTTCTAGAGACCTCTCTCCGTCTTTTCTTGTTAAGATTATGAAACTGTTGGGCACTCGAGAGACCGCTTTTGCGTTCTTTAGACTCGCGTTTAGGGACGACTCCGATCCGGTTGTTCGCTCTTGTTGCGTCGCGGCGCATATTTTGGCGGCGGGGAACCTCCGGTTTCTTGCTCAGGATGTGGTTTCTTGTGTGATTGCTAGAATTGGTCCCAGTAGGAGTAGAGAAATGGTGGAGTTTATGTGGGCAGGTCACAGCAAATACGAGCCGGATTTCTCCGTTCTCGATACGCTTATGCGGGGTTTTACGAATGCGGAAATGGGGAACGAGGCGTTGGAGATTTTGAGTAGGATGAGAGAGGTGGGACTGAGGCCTAGCTCGTCAGCTGTTTGTGTTTTGGTTAAGTTGTTGCTTAGAATTGGTGATTATTGTAGTGTGTGGAAGTTATTCCGGGACATGGTTCGTAAAGGGCCGAGACCGAGTAATTACACCTTTAGCATGTTGATTCTTGGGTTTTGTCGAAAAGGGTTTGTTAGAATTGGAGAAAGTTTGCTACATGTCATGCGAAAATTCCACTGCGAACCTGATGTATTCGCGTACAACATCGTGATCAGGGCAAGTTGCGCAAGGGGACAAACTGCCAAGGCGCTAGAGTGGATGTGCTTAATGAGTGCAAGTGGTTGTAAACCAAGTATAGTTTCCTTTAATACGGTTGTAGATGCCTTGTGTAAGGAGGGAAATGTGGTGGAAGCAAGGAGGGTTTTTGACGGATTATGCGACTGTGGTCTTTATCCAAATACCATAATCTATAATACCATGATGAATGGATATGTTAAGGCACGGGACATTCGTCAGGCAAACTTGCTTTTTGAAGAAATGAGAAGCAAAGGTATAGTTCCCGATGGCATAACCTTAAATATTTTGCTCTCTGGTCATTACAAGTATGGAAGGGAAGAGGACGGTGACAGGTTTTTAAGGGATTTATCTATTATGGAATATAGTTCTTATAGCTCGTTCTATGATATTTCAATCGTAGTGTTGTGTTGGGCTGGTAAGTTGGACGAGGCCAAGAAATTGTTAGAGAGTATGCTTGAGAAGGGATTCCCTCTGAGTGTGGTTTCTTTTAACACAATAATTGCAGCTTATAGCCGGGCAGGGTTGGAAGAGAAAGCGTACGAAGCCTATAGGATTATGATGAGGTTCGGTATAAGTCCGTCGTCTTCCACATCTAGTTCCTTGATTATGGGCTTATCGAAGAAGGGGAAGCTAATCGAAGCCAGGGAACTTTTGTATAGAAAGATAGAGGAGAGATTTCCTATCGATAAAGTGGCTTTCACGGTGCTTTTGGACGGATACTTCAGGATGGGGGATGTGAATGGCGGCCGAAGCCTTTGGAGCGAGATGGTAGTAAGAGGGATGTTCCCTGATGCTGTTGCTTTTGCAGCCTTTATCAATGGACTTTCGAAAGCAGGTTTGGTGTACGAGGCGTATGAAGCACTACTAGAAATGTCTAGGAAAGGATTGGTACCTAACAATTTCGTATACAATTCTTTGATTCGTGGGTTTTGTAACAGTGGGAAACTGGATGAAGCTTTGAAGTTAGAGAAAGTGATGAATTTAAAGGGTCTCCTTCCAGATATATTTACGGCCAATATGATCATTAATGGGTTTTGTAAACAGGGAAGAATGAAGTCGGCGATCAATGCATTTATGGAGATGGGTCAAAATGGATTGAAACCAGATATTGTTACTTTTAACACATTATTTGGTGGTTACTGTAAAGCATTTGACACGGTTTCTGCAGATCAAATCGTGAATAAAATGTACGCCAGTGGGTGGAACCCGGATATCACAACCTATAACATATCTCTCCATGGTTTCTGTAGTATTGGGCAAATAAACCATGCTGTTAAGATGCTCGATGAGCTTGTTTGGGCAGGCTTCGTCCCAAATACAGTAACGTATAATACTTTACTGAATGGAGCTCTAGGAGACAGACGACATAGGGCGTTGATTTTAACTGCGAAGCTGCTTAAGATGGCTTTTTTCCCGAATGTTGTTACAATAAATTTGTTGATGTCTCACTTCTGCAAGAAGGGGATGCCTGAGAGGGCCCTGATCTGGGGCCGGAATTTAAGTGAGATTTCATTTGATTTCGATGAGATCACCTACAAAATACTGGCCCAAGCCTATCGTCACATAGGGAAAAATGTTGATGTTCGTAGAGAAACATCTAATCAGAGCGTCTTTTTGGAATCCCTTATGTACATTACATATGTTTATTTTTTGCAAAACAAACCGTTTAAAGAGGAAACCCGAAATCCTCTTATGCTAATTGAAAGTAGCTGCGAAGGGTCTTGTTGAAAGTTGGCGTGCATGAACATACTTGCTGTATAAGTTGAGTAGTTCTACCATTTATGCATTGTGATTAACCCGATCCCACAACTTGGTTTTTCTTAATGAGTAGAACAAAAACTTGATTGGCGACCTGAACCTGAAGTACAGCTTCTGTTTAGACTGTAGTTAAAATTTTTCTGCTTTTCTTATCCCCCTTTGCTGTTAATGGTAAATGCCGTCTATATTCTCTTTCTCCACTGGTTTTGTTCTTATTAATTTGTGTTTATTGATTTCTCTTAATCATGGTTTTCTTGTTCGACTTGCAACATTCGTGTGTGTTCATAGGATGGTAAAGATGCCTGCGACTGATTTTACGTTTCCGTAGCTCATACGGTCATTTTTCCGTTGTTGGTCATAAACATGCTATGGTGATATAGCTGTTGCAGTTAAGAATTACAAGGGGGAGATATGAAGGCAATTGAATTCTCAGCTACTCGAAAAGGTAGTAGCTTTGTGCATATACTTTTGTTGGCTAATATGCTTATACACAGACGAAATATATATATATATATATATATATATTGTTTTATATGCAGGGTTTGCAGAGATATTTAGGTGGAATCTGCAAACTCCAAATTGCTAGAAAATGTAAATATTGCAGATCTGTTTTGAACCATCCTAAAGATATAATTTCTTGCAGTAACATCCGTATGCTCTATAACTTGCAAGTGGAATCACTTTAGTAGGCCCACCATGTTCTGAAGTGGATTCGAAGTATAGGTCTCCTTTCAGTAAATAGTCTGATAAGTAAGTAAAAAAATAAAATAAAATAAAAGGTACGGTACTAAACATCTCACACGAAAAGATTAAGCAGTGGGCTTATAAGCCCTTAAATACCCTTCTTTACAAATTGGTTCCGCAAGATAGCCATGGTTAGTTCTACTTAATTATTCCTAAAAAGAGATATCAAAGTCGGTCCATCATGTCGCGGTCATATTTTTGCTATACAAGGTCTGAGAATGCATTTAGTATCTCAGTATGCGAGAAAGTTTTTTGTCCGAGAATGCATTTAGTACCTCAGTATGTGAGAAACTTTTTTGTTTTTGTTTTACAAAATAGCTGGAAACACAACACAATTCTTAGGGAGAAAGAGCAAAATAGTATTTTTGAAGAGTAATAATAAATTATAATATAAATTTTTTAACACGGTAATAAATATCATCATCAAATTTATGACCACACAATAACAGGAAAACTCGTACACCTTCCTACTGACTCTCTCCTCTTCTTTTTCTCTCTTTACATGAAACTACGAACATACATTTGTTACTAAAAATTAATCATAAATCCAATATTAAACCCCACCCCCCCCCCAAAAGAAAATCTTAGGATTTACCAGAAAATATAAGGATTTTCCTGAAATTCTAAGGAAGTAGAAAATACAAGCTATAATTTATTATTTTTTAAAAAAACCTGCTATAAATTTCAAAAATACTTATAAAATATACAATGTGCTACAATTTCCCTAATTCTTGGCTAATGTCTGACCTTCAGCTTCTTTCTAGGAAAGCATAATACAAAACAGATCTACAAGGGTGGACACAAAATCCCTTCATCTAATTCATCCTACCAAATCAATCCAATAAATCTAAAAAAATTAAGATATCCAAATGTTATTGGATTGGATTTAGATGGTATTTTATTCATCCAATTGAATTAGATTGGATATTGGATGTTAATTTTAAAATATAATAAAACCAATCCAATTCGATATGCTTCTAATATGCATACTATTTACATCAATATTTATTTTATTTTTTTTTACCTGTTTCCTTTGGGCTTTTTTGTTTGACCTTTCTTTTACAAATACATCCTCAAGGTTTTTTTTTTTTTTATTCTCTCAGACCCTTAATGTCATATCATTTTCTGTTCTCTCACATTTTACTAATGTAATGACCCCTCACGGACCGTTACAGTTGACTTCTTATTTAATCATTCATCTCTTATAAGATTGTAGAAAATATTAAGCTTGAAATAAAAATCTTTACATAACGGAAAAACTCTACTTAGATAATTTTAGAAAACTATAGAATTTTTTTTTTAATTTTAGAAAAAAAAAAACTATATCAAAATTTAAACTTCATAATTAATATATATATATATTTTTAAAAACTCAATTCATGAAATAAAATTTAAGTCCATATGAAACATCCAATCAAATAATAATGAACTAAAGTCTCAAAACTTTATTTGAAATAAATATAAAAAAAATCCATCTTATGATCGTTCCTCCCGTTTTCCTATCACGTATCGTCCCGCAATCCGCTCCAAGCTCCTCCAACACTATATTTTACCCTTTCATTTATCTGCATCATGAATTAACTTATATAAGCAAGGGCTTAGTAAGACACTTAAATCTCACAAATATAAATAAATATTTTTCTTTTATCATCGTAAATATAAACATCAGTTAAAAACTTTTTAACTTTTAAAACCGTCATATATTGGGCCGGGCGTTGTACCATCATAGCACGCTAGTCACCGAAGGGTTGGGGTAGCAAATCTCAAACCAACGGTGACAAAAGTCCGCTCACCGGACAACATCATCATCATCATCAAGGGTGTATAACGTCATTTTAAAACATAAAATACATATACATACTATATATATACTTTTCATCAAAACATCATCATAAGAGAAGTATTATTTAAGAACTTCATAACATCATCATCAACTAAGAATAGTTTCTGGTGGTTCGGAATGAAGAAGGATGTAGCACACTATGTGAAGCATTGTTTGACGTGCCAACAAGTTAAGACTGAGCACCAAAAGCCATGAGGGGTGCTCTAGTCAATTCAGATACCGGAATGGAAATGGGAAGACATTGTGATGGACTTTATTACTGGACTGCCAAGGACTACGAATGGATATGATGCTATATGGGTAGTCATCGACAGATTGACCAAGTCAGCACATTTTCTTCCTATACGATTGACGTCCTCTATGGAACAGTTGGCAGAATTATATGTGAAGGAGGTCGGGAGGCTTCATGGTGTTTCCAGATCTATTATTTCGGATCGAGATAGTAGGTTCACCTCCCATTTCTGGAAGAGCGTTCAAGCGGCTATGGGTACGAAGTTGAAATTTAGCACGGCTTTTCATCCGCAAACAGATGGTCAGACGGAGAGGACTAATCAAACACTTGAGGATATGCTTCGAGCTTGTGCCTTGGACTTCAAAGGGAGTTGGTGTAAGTTTTTACCGTTGGCTTGAGTTCGCTTATAACAATAGTTATCAAGCGACGATTGGAATGGCTCCCTATGAGGCACTTTACGGAAGACGTTGTAGGTCCCCAATTTATTGGCATGAGGCTAGGGAGAAGAAGCTAGCGGAGTCGGAACTTAAGGAGAAAACTGACTTCTTCAATAAGACGACCGAAGCATTGAAAGTGATTCAGCAGCGGATTGCCACAGCTCAAAGTAGGCAGAAAAGCTATGCGGATTTGCGTCGAAGGCCCTTAGAGTTTGAGGTTGGAGACTTGGTGTTTATCAAGGTCGCCCCGATGAAGGGCGTGATGCGATTTGGGAAGAAAGGCAAGCTTAGTCCCAGGTATGTGGGACCATATATGGTGATTGAGTGTATCGGCAATGTGGCATACAAATTAGATTTGCCTCAGGAGATGACATCCATCCACAATGTATTTCATGTCTCAATGTTGTAGAAGTGTGTACCGGATCCATCTCACGTCATCCAACCGCAATCGATTCAGATTCAAGAAGATATGAGTTACGAAGAGAAACCAGTTAAGATTCTTGATCGAAAGACGAAGACCTTGAGAAACAAAGAGATTCCCTTAGTAAAAGTTCTTTGGCGTAATCACAAGATAGAGGAAGCTACTTGGGAGCGAGAAGATGCTATGAGAACGAATTATCCGAAATTGTTCTAAGTTTCGAGGACGAAACTTTTATAAGGTAAGAGGGATTGTAACGCCCCAAATGCTACCTAACTATAACGTTATAAAATTAACATTAAAATTAACATAGATAATGTGATGAAATAATAATTTCTTAATTCTAATGTTATGTTGAGTTATTTTTCACAGGTGACGCGACGAGAGCTCGATGTGCTAGAACAAAGTTCATGTCAAATTGATGAATTTTTTTATGATGACTTGATATTTTTGTGTGATGGCTTAAATATATATATATGGTATGTAGTATTCGTGATGATGTAAATTTTGAACTCAATTATGAATCTTAAAAAAAAATTATTCTATAATTTAGATAAACTTATAGAGCTTTTCATAAGCTTTCCAATGCCTACTCATTTGTGCAAATCCGATATTAGAGCAAGAAGTTATGACCAGTATACTATCCGGATACCTACTAGTAACCAACCGGTTTACCATGTGCGATTTTAAGTGCGAAAATTCTAAAAGTTAACCTAGTTGTTTCCTTTCCCTCCCACACGTTTTCACACCCTAATGACAGCTATCCCACAGCAATTCATAGACAATTAAACCAAAGAATTCAATCTCAATTAATTCCAAAAATTATTTGGAATTAAATTACTCACAAATTTTGTTATAATTTTCAAAGTTTCTCTTTTTACATGCTCTCTCTCTCTCACTTCCCTAGCCTCCCTTTCCCTTTCTTTGCCATTCTCTTTGTCTGCTCTCTCTGCCCCTCTCCCACGCACAAACAGATAAAAAAGAGAGAGAGAGAGAGAGAGAGAATCCGCCAAACCTCCAAATTCCTCCAAACCGAAAATCAAAGGATTTCAAGGTAAGATTGGTATTGTTTGATGATGATGATGTTTTTGTTATTGTTTCAGTTTGGGATTCTTTGAAGGATTGGGTGATTTTCTTGATTGAGTGTCTTCATGTGAGTTTGAGGAGAGGATGAGGAATATTTATCGAATGATGATCGAAAGAATGGCGATATGGTTGATTTTGTGAACAAGATGAAATTAGGGTTTTAGATTTCTTGAGTTATGATTTCATTGGTATGGTGATTGAATAATTTTATATGTTAAAAAGATGTCTTAGGGCTGTTTTTGTGTGTGTGTGTGTGTGTGAATCATGTATAGTGTGGTGATAATTTTTTTATATTTTTAATGATTTTCGGATTTGACCACTGCTACTGGAATTTTCAGATTTTAAGATAAGAATTCCAAACGGCTTTTAAGGGTGCAAATGGACTCTATTTTTAACAAATTTGATATTTTTAGAAAGCCCTAGATGTCTATTTTCTTTTAAAATCAGTTTCATATAATTTGGAGTTATTTGTGAATTTTTATGATTTTTCAAAGAGGAAGAGGTCCGGCTGCCAGACTCTATACAATTTTAGCGGTCCATTTTCAAAACTATTTTTGAGGATCCAAATGGTCTCCGTTTTTAACAAATTTGATATTTTTAGAAAACTATAGATGTGTATTTTCATTTGAAATCAGTTTTATATCATTTGAAGATATCTGTAAATTTTTGTGATTTTTCAAACAGGCAGAGGTCCAGCTGCCAGTTTCGGTAAAATTTTAGAAATCAATTTCAATACTATTTTTGAGGGTTCAAACGGTCTTCATTTTTTATGAACTGGGTACCATTAGAAAGATCTGGATGTCTAATTTTATTTAAAATTATTTTCAGATCATTCGGAGCTCTGTATGAATTTTTATGAATTTTTTAAGGGACAAAGGTCTGACTGGCAGTTTCTGTAAATATTTGTAATTTCATGAAATTGTTCAATTTTTGTGTTGTGATGTTATTGAATGATGAAATAGGCCTTTTAGGCGCTGCTATGATATGATGGATGTGTTTGATGTATTATTATGAGCTTTTGTTGATTTTATTATATTTATTATTCATGGCATGAACAGTTCTAAAGACGAGCACCCGATACCTCATTCGCGCGTCACCATCGGAAAATTTAAAAAGGTTAAGTAAGGCGTTTATGTAAGTACACTCTCACCTGCAACATGAATTAAAGATTTGAGAAGTATATGTTTCGATGTTGATGATGATGTTATGATGTTCTTAAATAATACTTTTCTTATAATGATGTTTTGATGAAAAGTATATATATATAATGTATATGTATTTTATGTTTTAAAGTGTCGTTGTACACCCTTAATGATGATGATGATGTTGTCCGGTGAGCGGACTTTTGTCACCGTTGGTTTGGGATTTTCTATCCCAACCCTTCCGTGACTAGCGCGCTATGATGGTACAACGCCGAGCCCAATATATGACGGTTTTAAAAGTTAAAAAGTTTTTAACTGATGTTTATATTTACGATGATAAAAGAAAAATGTTTATTTATATTTGTGATATTTAAGTGTCTTACTAAGCCCTTGCTTATATAAGTTAATTCATGTTGCAGATAAAGGAAATGGTAAAATATAGTGTTGGAGGAGCTTGGAGCGGATTGCGGGACGATACGTGATAGGAAAACGGGAGGAACGATCATAAGATGGATTTTTTTTATATTTATTTCAAATAAAGTTTTGAGACTTTAGTTCATTATTATTTGATTGGATGTTTCATATGGACTTAAATTTTATTTCATGAATTGGGTTTTTTAAAAAATATATATATATATATTAATTATGAAGTTTAAATTTTGATATAGTTTTTTTTTTTAAATTCTATAGTTTTCTAAAATTATCTAATTATAGTTTTTCCATTATGTAAAGATTTTTATTTCAAGCTTAATATTTTCCGCAATCTTATAAGAGATGAATGATTAAATAAGAAGTCAACTGTAACGGTTCGTGAGGGGTCGTTACAACTAACCCTAAAATTTCATTTGTTCACTCCACTGAAGACCCACGGACTACTGCTCATTTTTTAGCTCCAATCCCACATCACATTTTCTTCTCTTTATGTCAATGTTAAGCTCACTATGTCTTAGGAGTATAGATCTGAGAGATATTTTTGTCTACTGTTATATTGGGAGTGATTTTGATTTATGTTATATACAATAAATGGATGTTGGATTACTAAATTAGTGTCATAAAAATGTGACTTATTATTTGAGTAAGTTTCATGAACTTTAGCAGGTTTTACTAAGTTCTTGAGAAAGTTTGAATACAATTCAATCATCCAATTCAATCTAATCTAACGGATTTTGGACTGAATTGGACTAGATGATAAACTACGATGGATTGGATTGATTGGATTTAAAAAGATTTTTTATAATTGGAGTGGATAATGGGTGGCCAAAAAAAAAAAAAGGTTTCAATTCAATACCCACTAAATGACTTTACAAGTATTGTGTCATCATGTTTTGATCAATGCCTCACGATGAGATTTGCATGATTGTGAGGGTCACAGATGTTACTGGTCGGGAAATAAAAATTACATTATTGTTAGCATAGCTCATATGTATATGTATGTGTGTGTGTATATATATATTAGTTTAAAGCATGTGTTGTGTACATATTGGACATATTTGAGAAAATTTATCTACATACGGGAAAAGTAAGATAATAAATTGAAAGAAGCAGACCCAAAAAAAAAAACAAAAAGGAAATCAACGACCTGAAAATAACAAAAAAAGGCATGCAAAAAAGGCCAAAAAGATAAAAGGACTAAAACGAAAGAAATTTATCAATACAAAAAAGGAAATATCGAGGAAAATATCGATATTAATAAAACGTAGTTCAATTTTTATAAAATATCAGAAAATATCATAAATTTCGGATGAAAATTACAATTTGAAAATTTTCATTTTTACCATTTATTATCTTTGTGAGCATACTATAATTATCTTTTATTTTGACTTTTTACAACCTTTGCACGATTTCTTATATATGAAAATAGATTGAGAAGAGATCAATAACCCTAAATATAACATGTTTACAATTATATTTAACTCTATTCCAATAACATGTTATGATACCAATTTTGCTTGAATCAGGATGGCATTCCAACAATGTTTGAACCTCATAGGACTTTCTTTTAGTATTAAGATATATAAGATATAACATATTTCTTATATAAAACTTGTGTATTTATGTATTTTTTTAATAATATATTTTAAAGTATATTTCAGTAACTTTCGTAAATTTTTCCGATATTTCCACCGATATCGATAATATCTCTAAAATTTCCGTAAAATTAGACTACCAATATTTCTATCGATATCGATATTTTTATCCTTGATTATCAGTATCATAGTCTTATTAAACATTGTGCTTGCATTGGGTTCGCCGGTTAGAGATGAAATTTTTAAGTTGAAGTTGGTTGACTTTTCAAAAACTACTTATAAATTTTATTGAGTTTTCAGAAAAAAAAAAAAAAAAAAAAAAACTGAGATAAAAAAATATAATTTAATTGGAGTTAAACTGTAACACTAAATAAAACCTATATTATTACAATAAATTAACGGTCCACCAAACATGACATGTATAGTTATGTCTATTCTTTGCTAATAGAATCCTCCTAGCACCATTTTTTTAGTAGCTAAGAATCCTCCTTGCACTTTGCTCCTTCAACATCCAAAATGTGTGAAAAGGAACACCTCGAATTACATGTCCTTTTTTATGGTACTTGTTAATTGGATCACATACAAGACAAACAAAAGACCTCATGTCAATATCTCTGTTTTTCTTTTTCTTTTTTAATAATAAATTACTAGTTTGATCCCTAAATTTTAAATTTGTGTAACTTTGGTCACTGATTTTTGTAACTGGAATTATCCTAAACTATCAAAAACATTGTTACAATAGTTCTTTTTGTTAATTTTTAAATGGAATATGTTAGTTAGCAATACTTTTTACTAAATTATTAACTATTTCAATCCAAAAATTAATGAGAATGACTATTATATTAATAGTTTAAGGGCATTTTAATTAAAAAAAAGAAAGATCAGGTATCAAAGTTATACTAACTTGAAAGTTTCGAGACTAAACGAACATTCATCCACTTTTTAAAAAATTATTTTCTTTAAGTTCGTTTTGGAGGGGAGTTGTAATAAAGAGAGATGTGCTGCCTTTTGTCTATATGACCATATTGTGCAAAGTTCTAAGCTAATTTAACAGTTCTTCCAATAACTGACTTCATTAATAATATCTTAAACGTTGCTAAGCCAGCAACTAATTTTCAACTTCATTTCAATAGAAAAGCCGTTAATAGCCAATTGTCTATTATGCATCTTGCTGTCTATAATTAACTAGTAATTTAGTTTATGATACATCCTTTTCGGTAGATCAGATCAATACTAATACGGTAATGCACATTTCTAATTATTCAATCTGATTAAAATTACATCAAAATTAAAAGTATCCAATATGGATAGAATGATTATTAACCAGAGCACTGTTTCTTTAAATCCTCTCACAAAAATATGCATATTTAAAAAGTGTCCTAGGAGGGGGAGCCCAGAGACAAAGATGGCCGAAGAAACAAGCAATCTCAAATCTGGAGATTTCTTTTTTTCTTTTTCTTTTCTTTATTTATTTAATATATATATATATATATATTAAGAGTAGATTAGTCTTTTTCAAAAGCTATGCAAAACAAGCTGGTCAAAATTCGAACAAGATTATTCCCTTAATTATACAATACGAAGACTAATCAATGCAAAATGTAATATGAATGCTAGTACCAGTCCACTTTTTGTCTGCTTCATCTCTAGCTTACTTTTGCTTTGAATCTTTCCCCTTTCTTTTGGTATTTCCGTAGCAACAGCCGTCATTTTTCACTGATAAACTATTATTTTTGTTATTGATTTTTAAAGTTTACAATGAGTAATACAAAGTTACTTCTGAACATGAATCAGTCACTAAAAACGCATCAATAATCCAATGATTAAAAACAATAACATCAATGGAGAAGGAAAAAAAAAATACAGTTTTTGTCTCCAAAATATTCTATGTTCTTTTGGTTTTTTTTTTTTTTTTTGTTCGTAGAAAATGTAATACTACAAAGTCATGCCTCGCTCGATCACAATTTCTATGGATTAGGAATTTTGCAAAAAAAAAAAGAAAAAAAATATATTTGTACTTGATTTGATAGTGTGTTGAGGTACTTTTTTATTATCGGATCTATAACATAAATACTTTTCCTTTAAATGTCATCAGTTTCTATACATCACACCGGTCAACAGTGAATTTTATCTCATGTATTATATGATATTTTTTCTGTTGCATTTGTATCTCTATACATTAAAAAAAAAAAAAATCCTTTCCATTATATTAAATAACTCTCTTCTACCACATCCCAGTGAATTAAATTTTAGAAAAAAAAATGGCAAGAATTATTAGACCGACAAGCCAAAAGGACCATTTTGGTAATTCCACATAAAGGGCAAAAAAAAACAAAAAAAAAAAAAAAACTAGGGAACAAATATCAAACACCAACTAGCCAACAACATTACAGCTGAGAGACTCCATTAGAAAGGTAAATCCTCCAAAACAATTCTGAACCTCATAATATATCCCCAAAAAAAAAAAGAATCAAAAGATTTTCACAGAGCCCAAGAAGAAGAAAATGGAACTGATCAGAAGAAGAAAAAGAGACAGTTTTGGTGTTCCAATAATCCTGGTCATGTGTTTCGGTTCTGTACTTGTTTGTCTTCCAAGATCTGCAGAAGCTTACAAGAACTACACTGTTGGGGACTCCTCTGGCTGGTACGACAACACTGAAAAGCCTGGTGTCGATTTCCAGAAATGGGCCGATGCCAAAAACTTCAGCTTGGGAGATTTCCTCAGTAAGTTCTCTACATATTATACACATATTTATATATCTTGATTTCTACATATATTCATATTTATGATCTGCTGTGATAGTGTGTTTGGTTCTCTGTCTTTTGTAAATGGTAATTTTAAGGTGATTTTCAATTTGGTCTTTTTGGTTGAATTTTTAGATTTTTTTTTGTTACAAGTACTTTTATAGGATCTTTCTCTTTATGGGTTTTGGGTGTTTAGTTTCTATATTTCAATTGCTTCGTCTGTTTTGACAAAATAGTTCGTTTTTATTTCTGGGTTTTGGTACAAATTTGAGCTAAATTCCTTTACTAAATCCTTGGGTTTTTATTGTTGTTGTTGTTCTTCTTCAAATTATTAACTTATGAACTCTAATTGCAACTTTGGTTTTCCCTATTGCTATGTTGCCTTTTTAAAAAAGAAATGGCTTCTGTTTACATCATCGATTAAGCTTAAAATTTTTAAATTAAAATTAGTTGATTTTTAAAAAATTAATTATTATTTAAAAAAAATAAAAAAATTAACTGAAAAATAAAGGTTAGTTAAAAAATAAAATAAAACACCAAATAAATCCATAATTTTTTGCTCTTTTTTTTTTTTTTTTTCATTCTGGAAATGGAATGCATGGAACGTGGGCAAGTTTGATGTTTTCTTTGGGTTGTGTGTGCTTTAAGAAGTTCCGAATAGACATGCCATGTTATGCTTTCCCACAATTCCAATCAATTTTAGTGCAAAAAGTGTTAAAAAAAAAATAAAAAATAAAAAGACCAGAGATGTAGAAGCACCACTGAAAATGACATCTGCTATGGTCACCCGTTGGGGCACGGGATTTTACCTCATACCCAGCCGTGCTTCACGTGCTAGGCGGAATGCTCTGACAATTTGTGTACAGGTCACGCAACCTATATGCAACTTTATCTTTCTTTTCTATTTTTGGGACTTTCTACGGTATCTCTCCATTTTTTTTTTGTTGTTAGTAAAAATTATTGTTTTAATTCTAAAATTAACTTCTTAATGATATGATTTGTGTATATTTAGTAAAAGATTTACAATATATAAAATTACTCCTAATCATAAATCAAATTATTAAAAAATTTATCAAATTATTGAAAGAACATATTTTTGCTATAAATTAAAAGTTATCTATTTGATTTTTAACATTTTTGAGAAGGTACGATTTACTTTGTAATCTTTTCATCTGACTAAAATTTCTTAAAATCTTTAAAAATATATATAAAATGATCCTTATATTAACAAGCATTAAAACTTTAATAAAAAAATATCTTATAAATCATATATATTTAATATTTAAAGGTAATTAATTTTTTTTACATAATTCTAATTTTTATATATTATTTAATCCATTTAATTGTTAATATTTTTAATAAAAAGAACCTTTTTACATAAGATGTTATTGCGAGCTTTTAACCACAAAAACTGAGATCGAACAAATGGTCTATTCAAAAGAGTCCTATCATAAACATTTCAGTTTATTTATTTATTATTTTTCTCTCCATTATTAGTACATGGTGACTACATTCTCCGATCTCTTTATACCATTTTATTTTAATCATCAAATTCGGTTTGAGAATCAGAAATATCCCTTCTGGCATTGTCCAGAGAAAAAAAAATGAAAAATGAAAAAAGAAGTCGGTTGGTGGGTCCTTAAATTATTCCAGTTCAGTCTAGATAGATGGGCTAAAATTAAATACTATTTAGTTAGGATGAGCATGTGGGTTTTGTTTTGTAAGTTCAATTATTATTTGATATTGACAAAACTCAGTAAACTTAGCCTTTGTTTGAAATCTTAATTTCAATTTAAATTTTTTATTTAAAGTTTTGTCTTTTTTTTTTTAAATCAATAAAAATTATAATTAATTTTAAAAAGTCAACCAACTCCAATCATCGAACTAAATGGACGTTTAGATTTTGTTTTTACCAAAGCCGGCATAAATTCAATAATTGGCCTTAATTAAGCTGCAGTATGCTTTTCTGCTTAGTGAATATGCTTGGCGGGTTGTCAACATGTTCATACATTCATAGTCCTCGTTTATAAAACATGTTCATATTTATGTCCAACATCTTTAGCAATGTATATTATGCATGATATTCCACCAAAAAAAAAAAAAAAAAACAAGTGAAAAGTATTATTTCTCATCTAACTAATGGTTTCACTTAGTAAATCAATATTCTTGAAATAAGGTTTTTTTCTTTTTAATTTTGAAAAGAAGTAAACTTTAAACTTATGTATCTAAGAACGAAAGAAGACAATTTCTGTTTTAACATTAGCCAACTAAAATTGCACTAATTAAGTCACTAACTTGTGTTTCTCCCAAAAATAAAAAGACTAATAATTTGTCTTAAAGACCATAAATATATATATATATATATATATATATATAACATTCACTTATATCATATAAAAAATTCGAGTTCTCACATAACTGTCGGGTTTGATATGTATTTGCTTATTGATCTCTTTGAGCCTTTAACTAATTAGCTGCTGAAAATCCAAAGACAAGATCCTTTACTAATTAATGTTGGTCTAATCTATAGTTTTACAACTGTACCCCCACCCCCCACAAAAAAAAAACAAAAACAAAAACAAAAACAAAAAAAAAAATCTCTTTATCAGAAAGTGTTGGATTTACTTAGTGGGACTCAAACTTGAAAATGTTTGATTTTACCACTCATGTGAAGATTATTTCATCTCCACAACTATACGTCTCTATTAAAATTTGCTTTCAATTGCATGTGACATCTTTAATTTTCTTTTTATGCCGTATTTCTTATAATAGAATTTACAATAAATAACAATATAAGAAAAGTAATGAAATAAATTATAAGATTTTAAAATATTTAAAATAAATAATAAATTTATGAAGTGAATGAAAAATTTATTAAATAAATGACATATTTTCAATACATAAAAAAAATAAATCATTTACCTAATAAATATTATTATTTACTCTGAATATTTTAAAAACATGTCGTTTAGTTGAATTATTTACTTAAAACTGCTTTTGACTTTTTTTCTCCCGTCTTCTAATTATCACTTTGGTTTATCATACATTATTCATAATCTAACATATGAAAATCCCCCCCAAAATTTATCATTTTTGATGCAGTTTTCAACACCAATACGAACCACTCAGTAGTCCAGACGTACAACGCCACAACCTACAAGCTCTGCGACTACGACGACGCCTCCGACAACGACACCATCCAGTGGTCCAACGCCGACCCCTCCAACACCGCCACGCGCCCTATCACCGTCGCCGTCCCCCTCCTCAAGGAAGGCAAGACCTTCTTCTTCTCCGGCGACTACGACGGCGACCAATGCATCAACGGCCTCCGCTTCTCCATCACCGTCTCCCACGGCCAGGGTCTCCCCAAGAGCCTCCAGGACCCCTCCGACGACCAGGATGGCTCTCCCGGCCCCGTTGCCCCCCAGACCGGCGACAGCGACTCCGAGACCGCACCTGATACGATCGTCCCCTCCAATTTTGATCATCCCAAAGAGGTTCCAGAGGCTGATGACAGTGATCGCTCCGACTCCTTGGGTTCGGTTGCGTTGGCGTTTGACGTGAGCCAGTGCATGTGCATGGCTTTGGCGGCAGTTATAGGACTTGCTTTGGTTTAATTTCTGAGGAGCTGAGTTTTATTTATTTATTGATTTTTTTTTTTAGATATAAATTGATCATATAGTTGAGATTGGTTTTTCTTTAAAGGAATAAAATTATATATACGATGCGTTAATTTATTTTCTGGTCTTGTGTGTATATGACCAGTACTGATATGGTGTGGGGGAGAGATTAGGTGTATAATTGATTAATAATAATCCAATGTTTTATTTGTTAGAGATTGTAATATCTCTTCTATTATCATTGGGAAGTAAAAATAATAAAGTCTTTTTCAAAAAAATAATAATAATAATAATAAAATCTCACATTGGAAAAGTATAAGTAAGCATAATGGTATAAATCAAAATAAGTGAAGTATAATGATTATTAGTATATAGTAAGAACTATACTACTATTATGCATCACTATACGTGCAGGAGGGGGATTGGGTACTTATTAGGGCGCACTTACACATCATCACAAGGAGTCAAGGAGCACTCTCTTTTTCAATGCGGTGCTTTTCCAAATTAAATCTGGGCCGTCGATTTTATAAGGGACACAATGTAACGGTCAGATTTAAATTATTTCATATTTAATTTAAATCGTTTATTAAATTATTACAATCTATTGATAATAATTAAATTTTGATGACCAACGAGTATGTCTGTTGAAACATATACATTTTTTGACTGAAAATGCACCTTTTAATTTAAAAGGCATATATGTTATATCTATTGCAACTCTTCATGAACAGATATATCAAAGGCTATAAAACTCCAATTTCTGATGTCAGTTTCATATATTGTTCTGGAATTTAATAAGATTACTACTTATTAAATTCGTGGGTTTGTTGTATCTAAGAGGTAATTTGTTAAAACACCCGATTGCAAACTGTTTGTATGGGGGGCAAATAAAAACCTTAAGGAAAATAATTTCTACACTTCAACCCTTTGATTTTCTCTTTTTTTTTTTTGTTTCATTTCTTTACATCTAAACAGTTTCCACCACCCACCGTTTTCAACATTAATACTTCTTCAAGCTATTACACAATTTTTTATTTTTTATTTTTATTTTTTTGGCTTTCTTTAGTTGTACTTGTACAACACAATTTCCCTTACTATTGACTCGAATAATATTGATTATAAGTTCAAAAAAAAATATTTATTTTGATTATGTAAGAATTATAGAGAAATGATGTGATAGAGACCGATTAGTGGTATCGTTTTCAATTATTATAGATCATAATCACAACTAACTATGATAAAATGTTTGTAATGAAAGTTTGTCGACTGAAAACATTTGTAATCAATATAAATATTTTTACGCAATTTATGGTAAAGTATATTTTCATATCCTATCAAAATAATTATATTTTTTAAACATTAATCTGTATTAAAAACTATTAGTTTACATATTTTTCATGTGATTTTAAACAAACCTAATGTTCAAAATTATTATACACTAAAAGGGCTTCTTAATAATTAAATGCTTTTCTAATAGAAAAGGTACATTTGTGATTTAATATATATATATATATATATATATATATTGCACCATCTCAACAGTTTACATAAAGTTGTCGGTACCAATCAATTATGCACATAAAGCTATAATCTTTAATCTTTAGCAGCATATATAAAAGAGTCACATTACTGTTATCCTTCCATATGCTTCATCCACGTGTCAGCATTTTCTTCAAACCAAATCTACCACTATCGTGACATTATGTGTTAGAAATTTTTAAATTTTTGCTTGTTCGAACAAACTGAGTTTTTTTTTTTTTTTTTTTTTGTCAATTAAGTTTTAAGATTGGTTAGGTTGCTCAGTGATTGGTTTCTATTTTTTATTCCATAAAAGCAAACAATAATCTAGATATAATTATTATAGATTAGCTAATGATAGTGTATTTTTTTTAAAATTGTTAAAAAGAATATTATAAAGATATTTAAAAGGTCAAATGATTAAAAGAAGAGCAATTAATTAGTTGGTTTGTGTAGTGGTGGGTAAAGATTAGAGAATAAAACATTGGTGAGTATAATAATTGGTAAAGACAATCAATCTCACATGGACGGGTTGTTGGGAATTTCCCATCATTGAAACGGATGGTTTTGATTAATTGATTTGGTTGCCAATGCTGAGTCATACAGTTACCAACTCACACTGATTAAATCATTAAATTAAAATAAATACCGGCTCAAGGAATTTGTTGTCTGTCAAATGCCATATGTAAAAAACAATAATAATAATAATAAATAAATAAATTATTATTATTTCACTTTTAAATTTTACACTTTCTCTATTCTAAATATCAATTCAGTTTAGATTCTCAATTCGAATTTGATTTTTTTTAAATATAATTTAAACCCATTAGCCAAGTAGATTTTTACTTTACATATTTCGCCTTTTACTGCTAATAGCACTCGAACACATGACTTTGAAAATAAAAGAAAGTTCCTTCTTCCTCTCATTCTTTCTCTCTGCTCTTAGATCATCTCCAATACAACTGCCATACCAATATTATATAAATTTCACAAAAATAAAAAATAAAAAATAAAAATAACATATTCGATATACTATCCTATTCTATACTCTAATGCATAATACTATTACTATTACATATACCTTTTGTCACATTATTAAATTTTGAAATTTGTAAAAGTAAATTTTTGATATTTAGATAATTTGTATGTAACAATATAATACTGTTGAAATAAAAATGTCAAGGAATCAACTTTAGCAACTGCTAAAATTTTACATTTATTTATATTTGGCAGAGGAGTCCCACACAAAGCAAGTCTCAAAATTATATCCAAAGTGGGTTTTCAGCCATTTTTCAAAGAGAAAATTACTTAAATAACTTTTTTTTTTTTTTTTTACTCATTGACCAACATAACACAAATTCATCCTTCTTAATTAATATGATATAAACTTTTTTTATTGGTGTCCATTTTTTTTTTTTCGTTTTTCAAAACATATTTAGTACAAGTCAATGAAAACTTTCGTCTTCTTCTTTTTTTTTTTTTTGGAAGGTTACTACTATCTTGTTGGTAGGTACTATAATACAACATGATAACTGTTGTTAATATGGAAAGATACCTCCGTAAGCATAATATGATGTGGCCACTGCTGTTAACAGACTAGATGGATTACCATTGGTAACATGATAGCATACTACCATGAACAACGCTGTAGTCCTAATAGGTTACGACTGGTGATCTAACATGCTACCGGTCGTCAGGGCCGGCTCATGCAATTTTGGAGCCTTGCCCAACAATTTTGTTAAGGGGCCTTTTCAAAAAATTAGACAAATTTGTTCACAATTTCTATATTAGACAAACTTTTGCATAGCTAATTAGGCTCAAAAGCGAAACAATTGAACAAATTACTACAGCGATAAGATGTAATGTAGCTATCATAATGTTCGAGCAAAAATAATCAATAATTTGACCAACAAAAAAAAAAAAAAAGGTGTAAAAATGAAAGATATTACCCGGAAAACATGACCAAACAATTCAGAACTTCTTCAAACACCTCCAATGACTTTTCTAATCCATTTTCAATGAATTTTCTCTTTTTATTTATTTATTTATTTTTCTAAAAAAACTCATAGAAAGAATGGTGATGAGTTGGGAAGAGGAAAAGAAAGGAAAGAGAGAAAATTACTTAAGTAGAAATTATAGTGTTTTTTTTTTTTCAATAATAAAGTATTGTTGATCAAACAGTTAATTAATCTATGATCTCCTCATCTCGGTTGTTTGATGGGATCATAAGATTACTAGTTCTTCTCGATAAGGTTTTTTTGTCTAACCTAATCTTTATGAGGTGGGTTTGTAGGCAACCTACTTAGCGAGAAAACTCTAAAGTATACATATTTTATAAAATAATAGAAGTACGCAACCCTCTAAAAAAAATTAGGCATTTATATGAAGTTATAATTTAGCTTTAGATTTCACAAGATCAAAGGTAGATCGGTTGAAATTTGTCGAAAGATTGAAGGATTGAAATAGTAATTCCATCAAAATAGTGATAATAATGTCAGTAAAATCTTGAGACAAAAAATCATTCAAGATGTTTTCATATATTTCTTTTTTTTTTTTTCCTTGTTACTTATATATTCATATATTTCTTGATGACATGTATTGTTGATCAAACTTGTAGCAAAAAAAAAAAACAAAAACAAAAAAGTTAATGGAACAGCTATTTAATCTATGATCTCTCCATTCCGATTGTTTGATAGGATTATAAGACTACTTATTTTTCTCGATAAGATTTTATGTCTAAATCAATTTTTGTTAGGTGGCTAGGCAACCTATTTGGCGAGAAAGCCATAAATTATATTTATTTTATAAAATTACCCTCTACCTCTATTGTTTTTTCTTCCATGGAAAAAAAAATATAAACAAGGATCTCCTCCTTTATCTTGAGTAAGAAGTTGCACTTATGGAACATAGAAAATAGATACAGAATATATATGTGTGTGTGTGTGTGTGTGTGTGGAGTGTGCTAAAAAAAATTTGTAAAAAATGATCATGTGCATCTAAATCACCCAAAAAAAAAAAAAAAAAGTGCGACCACAATCAAGAGCACATAGTTATTGTTTTATTTTATTTTATTTTTTGATGAAGTTTTTGTTATATTTAAAACCGACTAGTTTAAAACATGTGTTTTGCACATAAATTAGAGATATTTGAAAAAACTTATCTCAATAAAAGAAAATTAAAATTATAAGTAAAAAAAAAAATGGACCCAAAAAACAAAAAAAAATTAAAGGACCTAAAAATAAAAAAAGAGAGGCATGAAAATAATACCCAATAAATGAAAGGAGTAAATGGAAAAAAAAAAGTTAATCGAACAGCTAATTAATCTATGATCTCTCCATCCCGATTGTTTGATAGGATTATAAGACTACTTATTTTTCTCGATAAGATTTTATGTCTAAATCAATTTTTGTTAGGTGGCTAGGCAACCTATTTGGCGAGAAAGCCATAAATTATATTTATTTTATAAAATTACCCTCTACATCTATTGTTTTTTCTTCCATGGAAAAAAAATTAAAAAAAACCAAGGATCTCCTCCTTTATCTTGAGTAAGAAGTTGCACTTATGGAACATAGAAAATAGATACAGAATATATGTGTGTGTGTGTGTGTGTGTGTGTGGAGTGTGCTAAAAAAAATTTGTAAAAAATGATCATGTGCATCTAAATCACCCAAAAAAAAAAAAAAAAAAAGTGCGACCACAACCAAGAGCACATAGTTATTGTTTTATTTTATTTTATTTTTTGATGAAGTTTTTGTTATATTTAAAACCGACTAGTTTAAAACATGTGTTTTGCACATAAATTAGAGATATTTGAAAAAATTTATCTCAATAAAAGAAAATTAAAATTATAAGTAAAAAAAATGGACCCAAAAAACAAAAAAAATTAAAGGACCTAAAAATAAAAAAAGAGAGGCATGAAAATAATACCCAATAAATGAAAGGAGTAAATGGAAAAAAAAATTGACCAATATGGAAAGAAATGACTAAATTGTAAAATTTGGTGCCCAATACAAAAAGAAAATCGAAGGACCAAAAAAGTTTAAAAGTTTTTCATTTTGGTGCAAATAAAAAAGGTCTAAAAAATAAAAAAGGGGGCATGATAAAAAGAATGAAAAAAAGGACTAAAATGAAAAACAATAAATCAATATGAAGAAAGGACTAAAAGGAAAATAAAACAAATTTTAAGCCAAAAAGCGAAGGAAAAACAAAAAAAAAAAAAAAAAAAAAAACAAAAAAGAAAAACAACAACAAACAAACAAAGAACTAAAAAAAAAAAGAAGTGAAGGTTTCAACCAAACCGAACCGTTTTGGTTGAAAAAGAGAGCATAATAACTTTCTTTGTGCTTCTATATATGTATAGATACGTCTTAAATTATCATTTTTTATGACTTTGTTCATTCAGAAAAAAATTAAAACGAAAAGTTTACCCATTATTGGACACATTCGGACGGATTGCTCAAGGTAAAGTATCATGTATTGTAATTTAATCATACTAAAATAAAATGAGAAATTAGGCTGGATGTCCATTCGTTTTTGAACATCCGATTTAATTGACATACTTTCTTTTTTAAGTTAAAAATCTTAATGATCATTTTTTAGTCGATCAATTTCTTTATTGAAACTTCCACCAGCTACCGCCGGTCATATCATCGGAGAAGATGAAGCCTTTTGAAATTTAGTACTAAATTAGTGATAAATCATTTGTCAAAATTAATTGAACATTTTACAAAAAAAAAAAAAAAAAAAAAAAAAAAAGAAGAAGACATTTTTAACTAATTTTTAAATATTTCAACAATTTATTTAAGAATTTTGTAAAAAGGATTATTGTGACAGTCATCAGTCCCTATAAAGAAAGGATAAGCTGTGCAGTCCCACATCGCTTGAGGATGGATATATGAGATGATTCATAAGTAAAGAGACCATCTCCTAATGTTATGAGGTCTTTTGGAGTGAGCTCAAGAGCAAAACTGTGAGGACTTAAGGCCAAAATCAGACAATATCATACCGAAGGGAGGCATGAGCCGTTACAAATGGTATCATAGCCTATACCCAACCGGAAGTGTGGCCAACGAGGACGTTGGGCCCCAAAAGGAGAGTCATAAGTCTCGACAAAGAAATAGTAAGCTGTGTAGTCTTACATCGCTTGAGGATAGTGTGAGCCCAATAACAAAAACGTGCGGACACGAGGCTAAAAGCAGACAATATTATATCAAAGGGAAGCGTGGGTCGTTACAAGTCGTATCAGAGCCTATACTCAACCGAGTAAAGAGACCATCTCTTATTGTTATGAGATATTCTGGGGTGAGCCTAATAGTAAAACCGTGTGGGCACGAGACCCAAAACGATCAATTCATACCAAAATGAAACGTGGGTTGTTATAATTATTTACCTCGAAATCAAACAAAATTTTAAATAATTTGTTAAATTACAAGAAAATCATAGTCAAACTCACCTAAAAACTCCCTCTGCACTTGAAATTCTAATTTTTTTATTTCTTTCTAAACCTACATTCAAAAATTAATTAATTCGCCCAAAAATGTTAATTAATTAAAAGTAAAAACGGGTAAATTACTTGTTTGATCTCTCATCTTTCGATGAAGATGCAATTTCATACCAAATTTTTTTTTATGACTAAAAGGTCTTTAAACTTTTTAAAATGATGTAATTTAGTTCTTGTTAATAATGAAGGTTGGAATAGATTATATGATCTATTCAATCCAATTTTTACATTTGTTAATAAAAAAAATCAAATTATATATTTTTAAAGAGTTCAAAAGCTTTTAATGCCGAAGGAAAAGTTAAAAACCATTATAATTTTGTAAAAGAAAATAAAAAAAGTAGTCACCAAATGAAAAATTTACCAAAAAAGAAAAAAAAAAAAAAAGGAAAAAAGTGAAAGAGCATTTAAGTTGTCCCGTTCCTTACGTTACTAAAGTCCAAGGCAGACTATAAAATCCCCCAAAACACCCCCCTCAAATTCGGTTGTTTTTTTTAACTCAGAGACGGTTCTTTTCTTTTGCTTGCCGGAAAAAAAAAAATGGCGGAATCAACATCGTCGTCGTCGGCGCCGGCGCCGACGGCGAAGTCGGACGGAGAGATAGAAGAGATGCTGGATCGCATGCTCACTCGCCTCGCTCTCTGCGACGACTCCAAACTCCAATCCTTGCTCTCCAAGCTTCTCCCTCTCACCATTTCTTCACTTTCCTCTCACTCCTCCGCCGTTCGCAACAAGGTCTCTCTCTCTCTCTCTCTAGCTCATTCATGTTCGTAGTTTCTACTTTCTAGATGCAAATTATGCGCAGTTTGTGATTGAGCTTCTCCAGTTTTTAGGGATTTCAGAGCTTCTCGTTGATGCTAATTTAGCCTAGTTTTTGTTTTTGTTTTTTGGTGAATTCTTTGAAATTTCGATTGAAACTTTGATCTTGCGAACTTGGATTTTGAGGGTTTTTGAAGCGATGAAAAATAAGGACAAGAAAAAAAAAATCAGCTTAGTTGATTTTTAGTCTTTGTGGACGTTGAAAACCTTTATCAAGTTTTCAGAATCGAAAATTTTCGTAGGAATTTGGTATTTAAGTTTGACTGCTTAGCCTTTGCAATCATCGAAAACGGGGAAAAAAAATGATCTTGCAGTTATTGTTTGTGTGAAAATGTTTAGTTTGTGCAGAATGCGGTGTGGTTTTAGAGTCTTTGTGGATGTTTGATCAAAGCTGTGAAATGACAGGTGCTTGAGATTTTGAGTCATGTGAACAAAAGAGTGAAACATCAGCTTGAGATTGGTTTACCATTATCAGAGCTATGGAATATATATGTTGATGCTAATGCTGCTCCGATGGTTCGGAATTTTTGCATTGTGTACATCGAAATGGCATTTGAACGTTCACCTTCTGAGGTCTGTTCTCTTTATTTTGTTTGTTTATGTTGATAAGACACAGCCTTTCATTGATAGTAATAAAGTTAATACTATTAAAAAAAAAAAAATCAACCCCCAGTTAAATATTTCTGTAAATGTTTGACTAAAAGGTTGACTTAAAGATTACAATAGATTGGCTCTTGACTTGAAGTTTTCTGTAAATGATCCTGATTAACAACAGGAAAAAGGAAACTTGGCACCCATGCTTCTGGTGAATGTTTCAAAGCTTCCTCATCAGCACCAAGAGATTATCCTTAGAATTGTTACCAAGGTATCTTCAATTATATGTTTCAGTTATTTCTTTTTTTACTTAGTAATTCTGAGAATAGCTAAAGTAGACAAGTTTGGGGATTTCCATCCGTGTGGAAAACAGAATGACCACTCTAAATCATGCAATGTTGCTTTGTTTCAGGTTATTGGTGATTGTCATTCAACTCGAATTGATGATGAAGCTGTTGCAAAGTACAGGGAAGTTACTGATTCTCGGGACAGGGAACTGTTTGTTGAGTTTTGCCTCCATACAATTTTGTATCAACCTTCATCTCAAAGGTCTGGAACTCGGTGTATTGCCTGAGCAGTATGTAGATTACGTCTATTCTTTAATCTTTCTTTCTTTTAGAATAACCTTTTTGCTATGATGAAATTCTTTAAGAACTCATGCTTCTATGCAGCAGAGAATGCCCACCTGGACTTTCAATCTCTCAAACCAACCGTGTTACAGGGAAACAGTCTTTGGACAAAGACATGCTTTTAATGAGAAAGGTAAATTTAGTATAAATTAGGATTGGCAATTTGTGGGATCATAGATATCTTTTTATTTGTTTACATATGTGACATCACATTAACAAATAAAAGCAATTAATCTGATGTTTTGTCGAAAGAAAAAGAAGTCAATATGCTGATGTTATAGTTATCATTGGTAAAATAAGAGTATTTTCTTAGAAAAGGAGAAAATACAACAGTTCATTAGAGGCCAAGGAAATTGAATGTTGTAGTGCTGGCGTGAATACAATTGGTTGTGTGTGTGAAAACAGGTAGGTCCACACAGTGTATAGGGTGCGGGCATGCATTTAGTTGTGTAGATCTACATACACGTGATACATAATGTAGGTATACAGAATTACCTATGCATGCATACGAATGATGCATGCATGAAATAAGCACACGTACACACAAATTATGGCTGGATATACCAATTCTATTTGTTAATAGAAACACACAAAAAATTGCTGATAACTAAAGAAAAATGGTTAAAGAGGGAGACAAGTGTTCCATCAAACTAGTACTCCAATACAGAATATTTAAGATGGTAATGTTCAATTATGCATGCATGCACGCATGTATGTATAACTAACATGGTGCACTTCTAGTTCCTGTAGATAAAAAAAACTCTATGGATATATATATAATATGTATATATATGTATATGTATTTGCATGTTTTATGTGTGCTCGTGTTTAAATTTTTTTGTTACTACACATAGAACAAGAGACCTATATGCCAATGTCCAGAGTATGTTACTCACTTCGGTTTTCTTAAAGCAGTTGGGAATCTTGAATGTTACCGAAGGGATGGAGCTGGTACCTGAACTTGTTTATCCACTTTATCTGGCTGCCTCTGTTGATTTGTATGTACTAGTTTCTTCAGTTACTGAGTAACTTATCTTTTTATTTAATTTTTCTTTGATGTAGCATCTTTATTTAGGAATTAGACCTATCAATGAAATGCTTAAATGACTCGCTGTACTGTTGTGGATTGATTCTAGTCAAGAGCCTGCTATAAAGAGGGGGGAGGAACTTTTAAGGAAGAAGGCTAATGGTGCTAACCTAGATGATTCAAACCTCATAAACAAACTTTTCTTGCTGTTTAATGGTATGAAACATAAACCTTTACTGTGATTTTCTTTTTTGTTTGTGCTTTAGCTTATTTGGTGAACGAATTACTGTATAATATTTAATGTTTTCATTTTGTTATTATTCCAAGTTAGCATACTTTGCTGGGTTGGATGATATATACTCTATTTCATGCTTTCATGAAGGGAATTTCACTTTGTTTTTTTAATCTTTCCGTGATTTCACTTGGAATGCAGTTGAGAAATTATTACTATTATTATTTTTTTGGTTACACTTCTTATTTCATAGTTAGTGTTGACAGACATCTCAAATATTCTGTAGGTACTGCTGGTTCTCAAAATGTTGCTTCCGAGTATAGGGTCACTCCTGGGAGTCATGCTTTGAAAGTGAAGCTAATGTCTATTTTCTGCCGGTCCATTACAGCAGCAAATAGTTTTCCTTCAACTTTACAATGTATCTTTGGCTGCATATATGGTACACATTTTTTATGCACATTTTTTATTGTCGTGTCTTTTTTTCTCTCTCTTTCTTTCCCTCTCCGGATTGCAACTTTGTGGCTCTTTTAGGCCCATTGTTGTTGTAGCTTTTAATATATTTTTGTCAGTTGTGCTGTAGGAAATATCAGATGTGACATAAAGTAGCCAAGCATTGAAAATATATTTAAAAAGGGTATTTGGGTTCAAAAAGCAGGATTTAAGTTGGAAAAACTGCAAGCAAGATGGAATTGATGTGAATGTCCAATTACCAAAATGTCATGTTACTAAATTGGTTTTACTTTGTTCTTTTCCCACTCTTTTCTTTCTCTATTTGGTTAAAAAAATAGCTAATGGAAGGTAATTTTTGATCATATGTATGATAATCAAGCTCCCGTCAGTTGTGTGACATATTATTAAGCACATATTTTAAATAACTAATTTGACAACCCTGCAATTATGTCCCCTTCCATCTCTTATCAACATTATAATCAAGAAATATGAATCAGCCAATAGCATTATACATTATAGAGCTAAGAAATTTAGATTGATCACTTTATTCACAATTCACATTGTTGCAAGTAACTTCCTTTTGATTGCAAGAATCACAAACCTACCTAGTATGAAGTATCAAACCCTAAGCTCTTTCAAGCAGGACAAACCAAGAAATATTGTTTCTTTATCAAACAAAATGAGGACGACAAAATTTGGAAATCCTTATCACAATATATCTGTTTATGAAGGAAGAGAAGCTGCTTGTTTTCTTTTGATTCAAGAAATCAAGCTCATTTTGGATTTTTTCTTTTGATTTTCTGTTTGAGTTGATTTACTTGGGGGCAAGTGTTTTTCTTTTGCGATTATGTAAAATTACTGTCAGTAGTCTTGTTGGTAATTTTCCTTGCGTGCTAAAATAACAGGAAATAATGATTGTGCAGTCTTTACGATATATGTACTTGTGATGTTTTACTTTTTATTTTGTAAACTATTTCTATTTGCTCTAGCTTTTATATTGTAATGAAATATACTTTAATTCACTACGTAGCATCCTGATTATATATTCATATTGAAAGGTATTAGCTTTTAGGTTTGATGTATTTTCTAGGCTATTATATGCTGAAAGTGAAACTTATGCTAATTTTGTTTTCTGCATCTTGAAAGGAAATGATACTACATCTAGGTTGAAGCAGTTGGGAATGGAGTTTACTGTCTGGGTATTTAAACATGTGAGCAATTTATTATATACCATTTTGGGGTTCTGTTTTTAGGTTTCAGAAACTTTTTTTTTCAAATGTTTAGTTTGTCTTTAAATTTCTTTGTGCAGTCACAAATTAATCAGCTCAAGCTTATGGCCCCCGTGATACTTAATGCAATTCTGAAGTCGCTTGACAGTTATCCAAATTTAGAGTCAGGTTTGTCATGCAATGGAGTTTACAGCACTGTCTTGAAACAATATATCATACTTTTGCTATTACATGCGGTTCAATCTTAATGATTTGTTCTACGGAATTTATCAGATGCTACTGCCAGAGACACCAAAACTTTTGCTTTCCAAGCTATTGGATTGCTTGCACAGCGCATGCCTCAACTTTTTAGGTTTTTAGCTTTCTTTGCTTCTTACTTTCGGTACCAATTTCCATAGTTAGTTCTTTAATTGAGTGGAAATTCTCTTTCCATGTCCCTTTTTTGGAACTTTGAAATCTCAATTCAAAATAATAAGTTAGATGTTTTTTGTGGTGGAAATATCTTCTAGAGATAAGATTGATATGGCTGTGCGTCTTTTTGGTGCACTGAAAGTGGAGCCCCAGTCTCTTCGCTTCATCATTCAGGAGGCAACTATTTCTCTTTCTACAGCTTATAAGGTATGCTAGTTTATTGCTTTGCCTGTGTTATCTGTAGCATCAAATTACATTCTGTTACAGTTCCACTGATCCATTTCCTTTGATAGTTCTGGTAACTAATATGATGCAAATACAAACACTTAAAGAAAACAATTCGTGCAATTGGGTAATTACTGAATGTTGAAAAGAATGCAATTATCAGTCAACTAGTTACACAATTAACAAAAAAGCCAACAGAAAATTTCACATTAAGAAACTAGTCAACTCTCACTTTCTCAAGGAATTCTGTCGATTTTTTCAACAGAAACTTCAATTTCTCTATTTCTTTCGAAAAGTTAAGGATTAGTAATCCTTTTTATGAATTGAATGGATTCGGTCTTATACATATGTAAGGAAGGTAATTAAAAAAGAAAGAAGATGAGTTCTTCTTTCTTTTATCACTTGGGACCTGTGTGAGATGAAAGTCTCATGCACGGTTTTGAATTTTAAGTGACAGGATAGTCTCTGATCTTGTTCTTTTCAGCTTTTCTTGAGGATCATTTCTCATAAACCTTGCACTAATACTGACTTACCATTTGAGCATCAGGGAGCCCCAGAAACTGTGTTGAAAGATTTGGAGATGCTTTTGCTGAAAAGTTCTCAAGAGGTAATCTGCTCCTGTTTTGCTTTTCTGGCCTGCTATTTGGAATTAGAAAATTCTTATCTGTTTTGGTTATGAATATCTCCTGCTTCATTCTTGTGCTGACATAGGAACAAAGTGAAGCAAGATATTGTGCTGTGAGATGGGCAACGTCTTTGTTTGATCTACAACATTGCCCTAGTCGATTTATTTGTATGCTTGGGGCAGCTGATTCAAGTTTGGATATAAGGTATTGCAACTTGGCGCTGCTTCTAGTTTTTACCATCTGTTGGGTTAAACAGGTTTTACCAAACACCTATTATGCTGACTTAGTAATCTAAAAGCAGCCCCCCAACAATAATACCAAATGGGCCCTGAAAAACTAATTAAAAGGTTTTGAATTCTTATAAAAAAAAAAAAAACTGCTTTTGAGTTGAATTGGGAGATTGAATGCCTTTAGATGTATCATCTGTAGCTAGTAATGTATGATACTTTGAAACGAAGGCAACTCAAATTGAAAATCATGTTTACAAATTTGAGATAAGTAGGTATCATAGGTTTTAAACCTGATCAGGAGCTCTCGCACAGACACACACTTAATTGGGCATCCCTTACTTTTCCCTTTCCCCTTTCTCCAGGGAAGTGGCACTTGAAGGCCTTTTTCTCTTGAAAGGTGATGGGCTAAGCATGACTGAAAAATCTGATTTACAGTATCCCAAACTGGGAGTCATGCTAGATTACATTCTTGGACAGCAGCCAAAGTTGTTAGACTCAACTGAGACGAGGGAACAAAGGCTTTTATTTCCTTCAAAAACATATGTAGTTATGATTAAATTCTTGTTGAAGTGCTTTCAATCAGAGTTGGAGCAAAACAAATCTATAGATGGATTGCCTGTGTTTCGATCTGCTGTGGAAAATATGTGTTTTCTGCTAGAACATGCCATGTCTTATGAAGGGTCTGTTGAGTTGCATGCCAATGCTTCCAAGACATTGATTGCGATTGGATCTTGTGTCCCAGAGGTCAGTATTGCAGACATTGTTTATTTGAAGCCTTAACTTGCGCTTTTTTTTTTTGTTCTGTTTTTTTGGGGATGATTCTGATATATAGGCATTTGTAGATGATAGCGTCTCACTATGCACGGAAAGTTCCATGGATAAAGCAACTACTTAGTCATGTGGACTTGGATACTCGTGAATCTGCAGCACGTTTACTTGGAATAGCCTCTTCTAATCTTCCTATAGATGCGTCGTCTGCTATAATCAGTGAACTAATAGCCTCAGTTAGTGGAACACAGAAGTTAAGGTTTGTATCATAGGTGGAAGTTTTTGATATGTTACCACAAATGAAAAGTCAGCGTCTGTTTTGAAAATAAATCACAATATGGAGTATATTAATTCAAGTTCGTTCAGGTTTGAGACTCAGCATGGAGCCTTGTGCGCAATAGGATATGTTGCTGCAGAGTGCATGTCTAAAACGACTTCTGTAAGTCATAATTTTCTCCTGTTAATTTACATCTTTTATGGCTGTAGGAGTTCAAGTAATAATTTTGTTGACTCCTGGACATGGCTTTTCTGAGATATTTGACATGATGTCCTCACAGATTCCAAAGACTTTGTTTCAGAATACACTCAAGTTTCTTGTTGATGTTGTTAATTCTGAGACCGCACCACTTGCCTCAGTTGCAATGCAAGCGTTAGGTCATATTGCACTGCGAGTTCCATTGCCATCACTTATTGTTGATTCTAGTTCAGGTAGCTAGTTTTGACATGCTAATTATTGACATGAACCTCCCTTATCATTTCCGTGCATTGAGTTTTAAAATATTACCTTCGACGGTAAGTTTTTGCATTTGTTAATCTGCAGTTGAGATCCTGACAATTTTACGTGAAAAGTTGAGCAAGCTTCTATCAACTGATGATATTAAAGCAATTCAGAAAATAGTCATAGCAATTGGACATATTGGCGTGGAGGAAACATCAATTTCATGTCTGAATCTTGCCCTTGATTTGATCTTTAGTCTTTGCCGGTCCAAGGTTGGTAGAAGCACTTTCTACGTTTCTGTTGGCTTATCAGTTTCATCCATTCAGTTGCTGTTATATAGTCGATGAATAGGTAAATCTATGTTCTCCAATGTGAGTGGTATGAATTAGAATGCAAAGTGTTTTCTTAGAATAATTCTCTTAACTGAAATCTGGAATAGTCTTAACCTTATGTCCTTGTTCCCAAATCAGCAAACTAAACAGAATATTTGATGATAACCAAAGCGTATAACTGGTGGAGTGGTTTTGATGTAATTATTAGGGTTTCTTATACAATGGTATGGCAAAAATTGTTAGGAACCCACTAGACAGACCTTACCCTTGCAAAACCTGCTTGCATAATAAAATGGACAAAATAGTGATTCTACAATAATTATTCATCTATCCTTTCAACTCTCCCTCCTAACCAAACAACATAAAAAATTCCTACAATCCTCTCCATCCTTCACTCCCTCCATCCTCCAACTCTCTCCATCCCTCCTACCAAACATAGCCTAAACGTTGCAGTGCCAAATTAGATTATAAAAAAGGAAAAGAAAGGAAGTCGGTTGGAGGAGAACTGGTCCTGTCCACACTATCTAATTTAGTCTCTTTCTCCATCTGGTGAAATGCTTTTTGTCATTAATAGTTTTTCGAAGTACCATTGGCTGTTATGGATAAGAATCTACCCATTTATATGGGAACGTAGGAGGACTCTTGGGATGCTTTTATAGGGCGTCCAAATCAAATGGAAGCAAGTTAGATATAATTTTGTGTATTTTGATTTACTGGTTATTGCCATTGGCTGTTATGGATAAGAATCTATATCTGCTTGTTTTGATACTTTTATCTTTAGGCTGTCACATGGAAGCTTTCTTTCATTTTTTTTTTCTCAATAAAGCCTTTGTTATTGGAAATATATGAAACTGTTGTAGATTTGCAAGACAATTTGGGATTATGTTGGTTTTTGATTCATGAATGAGTGCATAAAGGTATAGGATGGTTTTTGACTCCCCTTTTATTCTTTTCTTTTTAGCGATTGGATTTATATTTCGAAACCTCACAACTGGTTAAATTTTTTCTTTTGATACCGTGTCTAAACCAAATTTCGCCATAGGGATTTGTGTTGTTCATTCTTCAGATACTACAACGATTTTTCATGTACGACACTGGAACCTCTAATTTTGGCAGTTTTGGATTTGCATAGGTTGAAGATGTCCTTTTTGCTGCTGGAGAGGCTCTTTCATTTTTGTGGGGTGGTGTTCCTGTGACTGCTGATGTGATTCTCAAGACAAATTATAGTACCCTTTCCATGAGTTCCAACTTTCTTATGGGAGATGTGAACTTATCACTGTCTAAGTATAGCACGAATGGAACAAAGGCATCCAGTGAGGATTATCATTCCACGGTTAGAGATGTAATTACAAGAAAGCTTTTTGATGAACTTTTATACAGTAGCAGGAAAGAAGAACGCTGTGCTGGAACTGTTTGGCTATTATCAATTACAATGTATTGTGGCCATCACCCTGCCATCCAGAAAATGCTTCCGGAAATTCAGGTTTGCCATTTACACGTGCAAAATTTTCTGGTCAATGTCTTATTCTTCTATAATATTTTTTCGTTGACCTCTCATAGTGATCTGGACTTTGAATCATCTGTCTTCTCTGATGGGCACTGTTGACCTCTTTGACTCTTATTAAACGGTTATCACTTTCGGAAAACCATTCTTTGGTTTAAAACTGGTAATATGAATTTACTGGATCAGATTACTGTTTATACTTCTTGTGGAGTTCCCTCCCATGAAGAAGATGAGCAAGAAGGAAATATCTTTCAACTTTCATGGAGCAGTTATAAACAACCTTAAAAGCTCCATGACGTGACTGGATCATTAAACAACCTTAGTGTAATTACATTTCAGCTAGTTGATTTAACACAGGTGAGTGGAAGGTCGATTTTGAACCGATTTCAATGACAGTTCATTCATAATGTTCCTGTCGTTAGGTTAAATGGAGTCCTGTAAGAGGTGTATATTCCATTGTAAGATAGTGGTTAGTCTGTTCCTCTTTAGTAGAATGGATTGCAGATTTTATGGAGGTTGTTACTGCATACAAGATTGCTTATAAGATTCATAACTTTTGTCTATCTTCTCTTTAAATTTTCAAGTCAATGTGCTGAGAGAATTTAATTTAGTTTAGGAAAAAGAAGTTTTATGGATTATCATCCCTGTACTCACCAAAATACATTAATTCCAAACAAAACTTTCAATTTTGCAACGAAAAACTTTGCTCACAATTGAACCACACAATGTCATGAACTTGTCCATTTAACTATTCAAAACATTTTAACTGAAGAATAGACTCTTGCAGGCCGTGACAGAGCCAAGAATTCTTGTCATGGGGGCTAATAACTAAAAACAAAATTTTAATAAGTTTAATGGGGGCTAAAATAGTAAAGTACTAATTTTTAGTGGGGGCTATTAAGATAAAATAACACAACGCACACATGTATATTTTTACAGAAAAAAAAAAAAAAAAATCAATTGAGTGGGGGCTTGAGCCCCCACTAGGCCTATATTGGTTCTGTCTATGCTTGAAGGAGCATGAAGGTGTAATTTGTGCTCAACTATTCCCCTGTTATTCCTGTTTTTCATTTGCAGGATCTTGTTACGACATCAAGCAGCATCTCCTCTAGTTTTTAAATCATAACATTACTGCTTCAATGAAGTTTCACATTTCTCATAAATAAAACATAAGCTTGAAGCGTCTAACTAAAACTTTTCATATGAATGCAGGAAGCTTTTTCACACTTACTTGGTGAACAGAATGAACTTACACAGGAGTTAGCTTCACAAGGCATGAGTATTGTGTATGAGCTTGGGGATGAATCGATGAAGAAGAACTTAGTAAATGCGCTTGTAAGCACTCTCACAGGTTCAGGGAAAAGGAAAAGAGCAATCAAGGCAAGTTGGTCTTTCATCTATCTCCCTGTCTATCGGTTCCCCCTCCCTCCTTTTGTTTTTTTTTTTTTTGTTTTTCCTTAAAGAAACAAAACGTTATTAAGACAAAAAGAATAATGAAGTACAAACCAAGGAGAATAAGAAGAAGAAGGAAAAAAAAAAAAAAAAAGGGAAAAAAGAAGAAGAAGAGGACAAGAAGTCCACCCAGATAAAAGGTGCATTAAAGTGGAAAACCTGAGAGAACAAGCATAAAAATTGAAAGAACTACATCAACAATTGTGACTCCCTAAGTAAATCTGAAAAATGATAATGAATTAGTTCTAGGTAATTTTAAGTGCTAAAATTTTGTGTTATTTAGCTCGTTGAAGATACTGAAGTCTTTCAAGAGGGAGCTATTGGTGAAGGTCTTAATGGTGGGAAACTCAGCACTTACAAGGAGCTCTGCAATTTAGCAAATGAGATGGGGCAACCAGACTTAATTTATAAGTTTATGGATCTGGCTAATCATCAAGCTTCTCTAAACTCAAAGAGGGGTGCTGCTTTTGGATTTTCTAAGATAGCAAAGCAAGCAGGGGATGTTCTTAAGCCACACCTACGTTCACTAATCCCGAGGCTTGTTCGGTACCAATACGACCCTGATAAGAATGTGCAGGTAGACATCCCTGAACTTGGTGCATTATGTAAGATACAATTACACTCAAAAGTTGCGTAAACGGCATCTACATATATATTTTGTTGGCTGTTTCTTGGTGTGTATATTTTGTTAAATCATACTGTCAATCTGCTTACATACCCACCCCCGGTCTTAGTAAAATTATTTGGAATTTTCCATCTCAGTTAATCATACATAGGTTGGTACTCAGAGTTCGTAATTGCTCATTCTTCTGATGTTTCTAGGATGCAATGTCACATATATGGAAGTCACTTGTTGAAGACTCGAAGAAGACAATTGATGAATACTTTGATGTAATTATTGATGATTTGCTAATTCAATCTGGATCTAGGCTTTGGCGTTCCCGTGAAGCATCCTGCCTTGCTCTTGGAGATATCATCCAAGGACGGAGATTTGATCAGGTGATGTTTTAAACATAAAATTTCGGATTTTCTGACATGTTAATGGAAAAGTGTTGAATTTTCAGTTATTTATTAATTTCTTAAGAAGAAAGATGTAACTTGAATGGAACTCAAATTTTCCAGTGTTATGATTTCTAGCACTCATGCACGAATGTGACAAGATACTAGTCAATTTCTTAAGAAACGGATGAATTCTATCAAGTTATAATGCTTGTCATGTAAAATTTAGACGAAAGCTTCCCAAGTATGCCTTGGACTTGGATTTCAACTTAAACATGTTACTTGTGTCATGTGGATTCCCATTCTATTTTTATTTTTATTTTTTTTGGTTTTTGATAAAAAAAAAAAACTAGTATTTTGATAATTGATATTGAAAACAGTACGTAGTGATTAAGACAAGAAGTCCACATGTTAAAGAGTAGATGCTTCACAACAAAACACCAGTAGAAAGCCTAGACTTCAAAAAGCCTATTACATCTTTCCAATTCAACAAAACCAAAGGAACGTGAGAGTCATTAATGAATTTATTAGTAGAAGGCCAGCTAAATATTTAGTTTTCTCGAAAGGGGAGCATAAATCCAATTCTTTTTCTTAAAAAATTTTCCTGTTTGTCTCCATATAGATGACCCACAGCAGTGATAACCATACGTCTTCACAATTATTGTTGGAGGTTAAATTTTGGATGCAATCGCAATTAGATTTTAACACTTGTGCCCCTTGAATTTTTTGCGGTTTGAAACTTTAGTCCCTGATTTTTTTTGTTTTTATTTTTTTATTTTAAGTTAGTCCCTAAATTAGTCATAGACTTCTGTAAAGTTTAACTCCCATCTAATGGTTGGAGTTCATTGCGTTTCTTTCGGATATTCATGGACTAAATTTCCAAGAAGAAAAGGTTCAAGGATGGAAGTGCTAAACCACAAAATTCAAGGGGCATGGGTTCTTAAAACCCTATTAGTATGACTTGGACGTGTGTTCTAATCGCGTAATAAAACTATAAAGTGTTCATGATGTTCATCATCTTTATATCTTCTCATCTACTGCATTTTAATGTCTCACCATATGATTCTTCGGGTGTATTTAGGTTGGAAAGCATTTAAAAAAATTATGGTTAGTAGCCTTCCGTGCAATGGATGACATTAAAGAGACCGTCAGAAATTCTGGCGAAAAGTTATGTCGTGCTGTTACTTCATTAACAATTAGGCTTTGTGACGTCACCCTAACAGATATATCACATGCAAGCCAAGCCATGGATATAGTTTTGCCTGTTTTGCTTGGAGAAGGCATATTAAGTAAAGTTGACAGTATCCGCAAGGCGTCTATTGCAGTTGTTATGAAGCTTGCAAAGGTAACATATCTTTTTGAAGTGTTTTTGTCTGTCTTTAAAGTTAAGGGGGACAACTCACAGTGATTTCCTACTTCTTTACAGGGTGCAGGGATTGCACTTCGTCCGCATTTGTCCGATTTAGTCTGTTGCATGTTGGAAAGTTTATCAAGCCTTGAAGACCAAGGACTCAATTATGTTGAGGTTTGAACATATTCCATTCTCACATTTTGGAACGACTTGTTCTTCTTCTTCTTCTTCTTCATCTTTTTTTTTTTTTTTTAATGATTTATTTGTTTGTATATGATTGTCTTCCAGTTGCATGCAGCAAATGTTGAAATACAAACAGAAAAGCTTGAAAATTTGAGAATTTCAATTGCAAAAGGCTCTCCGATGTGGGAAACTCTTGATCTCTCCTTAAATATTGTGGATACTGAATCATTAGACCAATTGGTTCCTCGTCTTGCTCAATTGGTCCGATCTGGAGTAGGCCTGAACAGTAGGTGCGTGGCTATTTTTCTATAATTCGGAAATTCGAAAAATTTTGCAAAAAATTGTTTGTCTCAACTTTTTCCATAATTCTCTCATTTTGAAAAAGAAAACTATCTTATTTTCAACTTACTTTGTACATATTTTTTTTGAAAAAGAAAAGGAATCTTTTTAAAATCTTCTGACAGTGCACAATTTCCAACACCATTTTTTCACACTCCAAACTACTTTTTGTTTTCAAGAAATTTTTTTTTTTACACATCCGAACGTAATCTTAGTCTCAAAATGAAAAGACTTTCTATCTAAAATAAGAAAATTTTCCTTTTCGAAAATGGACACTCCATCCAAATGGAGCTAGAGGAATTTCCTTTATTTTGTTCTAGTTGTCTGTGTCTGTGTCTGTGGGTACATTATTCCGGGCGCTAGATTGCAACTTATGGATTTAATTTTTCATCTATTTTATCTTTGTATATGATTCTTTTGTCAATGAAAGCAAGTTATCTTTTATATAAAAAGAAAAAAAAAATCATCTGTTATCCATCGAAAAGTCCCGAGTGATAAAGATGATGAAAAAAATTAGTTACACGATGACATTCCTCCAATTTAAAACAATCAAAGAAAAAAGAAAATTCACAAATATTTTGTCCTTTGAAGCCCACAATGATGCTGAATATTTTGCTTTCTGATATATGTAATACTGCCACGGAAAAAATTGTGTGATCTTGAACTCTGCACAAAGTAAGAAAACTGAACATATTTAGTGGGATCCGTGAGAATTATGAAATGAGTTCCTTCTAAGCAATTCCAGAAAGATGGAATTCATATCTTATGTAGACGATTTTCCTTGAGGAGTTATCTAATTCTTACAACTACTCTCTCTGACTTGCATGTTTCTCCCAGGGTTGGTGTCGCCAATTTTATTAGCTTACTTGTTCAAAAGGTTGGCGTTGATATCAAATCATACACAAGCATGCTATTGAAGCTGTTGTTTCCGGTTGTCAAGGAGGAGAAAAGTGGAGCAGCTAAACGTGCCTTTGCTAGTGCTTGTGCAATAGTTTTAAAGTATGCGGCAACATCTCAGGCCGAGAAACTGATTGAAGATACTCTAGCCTTGCACACTGGTGACAGGAATGCTCAAATTGCATGTGCAATTCTGTTGAAAAGCTATTCATCCATGGCCTCGGATGTTCTGAGTGGATATCATGCATCAGTCATTCCGGTTATTTTTCTATCAAGGTCTGACTCTTATCTTCACTTCTGCCATTAGAATTTTAGTGAACTCTGTCTCTGGCAAAACATAATTATTCAGGCACATCGACATTCACGGGGTCATAAACTCACCTAGAAAAACCTTTCTGGAATTTTTGTACGGTCTCCTGGTGAATGGCCTTGCAATAGAGCCTAGTAGTCAAACTTATTTGGCTACTTCTATTGCTTAAGATTGATGTTAAAGAAAGATTGATTCGAGTGTGGTAGCTCTTGGCTGAAAGCACTCACTGACAAGATCCATTAAATAATGTGCTGAAAATCATATTCGTCTTTGTTTTTAAATTATGTTACTTTTCATTTGATAGTAGAATTCCTGTTTGTTTCTTGTTTTGAAAATTGCTATGTAAAAAGGTGTGGTGTTATTTTATTTTGCTTGCCATCGGAATTTAATGTATTCTGGCACAGATTTGAGGATGACAAGCATGTTTCTGGAATGTTTGAGGAGTTGTGGGAAGAAAATACGAGTGGCGAACGGATAGCCCTTCAACTGTATTTGGGAGAGGTGGTCTCTCTTATATGCGAGAGTATTGCTTCATCATCGTGGTCAAGTAAAAAGAAGGTAGACAAATATATTTATTCATCTCTTTTCTCTCTATAATGTTATTCTTGTTTTTCCTTTTATCCCTGCCCATAGATTTTATCATTTAAAAAATTCCTAATCAGTTATTTGTCTCACTTCTTTTTCAAAATTTTTGCTCACGTGTGAATTACTGACTTTCAGTCGGGGAAGGCAATTTGCAAGCTAGGTGAAGTTTTGGGTGAATCCTTGGATTCTCACCATCATGTATTACTCCAAGCTGTTATGAAAGAAATTCCTGGGCGTTTATGGGAGGTAAGAAACTCCATTTTGTAATTGTTTGTAAATGAATTGATAACTTCATGGGATTTTGTTTCCTCATTCACGAAAAAAGAAAAAAAAAATTTAATGGAAAAAAACCTTTTCATTGATTATAAATCAATTACAAGGAAAGAGGATGAGAAATCCTCAATAACAAAGAGACAACAGAAGATAAAAATAATCCATACAAAAAACTAAACTGGCAATCTAATTTTCTCTAAGCAAGTCTAACCTCAGATACCCACTATCTACCAATTACATCCATCCAGTTTAAAACAATCAACGAGAATGGAAAATCCTCACTTTATCTGTTGAAGCCTATAAGGAAGCTAAATATTTAGCTTTTTCAAAAATATCAATCAATTCCATACTCTTTTCCTCAAAATCCTAGAATCTCTCCATTCAAATGGTCCATAATAAAGAAAGCACCATACATTTCCGCAGAACTTTTGCTTTTTTATTGGACCCCAATCCGACCATGTCCTCCACCATCAACGATTGACAATGCGCTGGAAAGACCCACAAGAATTCCGCTTCCTTTAGCAATGTCTTCCATAAGGTACTCACCACTTCACAATGAAGCAACAGGTGATCTAATGTTTCGCCGTCGTTCCTGCAGAGAGCACACCAAGAGGGAGACAGTGCCGAATGAGGATTTCTCCTCTGGACCATACCATGTCACAAGTGTTAATCTTACCATGAAAAACCAGCCATGCAAATACTTTGACCCTATAGGGAACGCTAGATTTCCATATGAAACTAAAGACTTTGGTGTTTCAGGGTTCTCCACTAACGAAATTCATGAAAAAAGAAATATGAAGAAAGATAAAGAGCCCACAAAACAAAAGCAAATTAAAGAGTGTAAGACTAAATTATAGTCGAGTTCTAGAAAAAAAAATGATAATCAATTAAAATTCAGATGGAACTGGGAGAATAACGAGTCCTGCAACTTCAAAATAAAACACACATTAACTAGAATACATATTATCACATTTAGGGGGATTTAGGCTACCAAACGTAGGAATAATTGTTAGATTGTAGCCAACACGTTTCAGATGTAAGATTTGTCGTCTCCTAAATTATCTCTCTACAGGATATGATTTTTAATCTATTTATTTTTTTTATTTATTTTGCAGGGCAAGGAAGCTTTACTTGATGCAATAGGTGCTCTTTCGAAGTCTTGTCATAAAGCCATATCCAGTTATGATCCTGCCATTCCTCATGCCATTTTGAGTGTGGTATCTTCTGCATGTACCAAAAAAGTGAAAAAATACCGTGAAGCTGCTCTCTCCAGTCTTGAGGAGGTAAATGTTTCATTGTTGTTGCAGTAAGCATCTTAAACACCTTAAGAGATTTGCATGGTATTTCTAACGCTTAGTTATATGAAGTATATATAGGTCTGTACAGTCATGTACTCTAGTTATTTGATTAGTTCTTGAGAGATCCAGATGGTTTTTAAGGAATGAATTGAATACAACTAAGCCTTTATCTTAATTTATCTTCTAAAAACTCAGGTTTATAGTGCAGCATAAATGTTCTGTTGATGGGTTTTAGTGAAAATCAAATTCTTGATTTATTTAAATTTGGTTAGACCCTCCCTTTTTGGTTCATCAGGAAAAAAAAAAAAAAAAAACATTGATTGGACTCATTAGATTGAATTAGGAAATACCCTTTTTCTCATCAGCTTCACGGTTGAAGTTCAGATCACAGAGACACTATTCAATTCTGTAATTGTCTACTATCTGTTCGTTGACTTCAGGATTTCAGGTCCTCTCCATGAAACATGTTTTCTGGAATTTCCTACTTATCCCCTATTTATTTATTTTTCCATGGATCTTTGGGAGTATGATTTACCGATGATTCTTGTTTTTCCCCCCTCAATTAATTCTACTTCGAGTTGCCCATCTGCATCTTGAATGACATCTTATTCCTATCTAATTTGTTCCTCGGTCAATACTTGCTTTTATCCTTTTTTCAGGTTGTAAGAGCCTTTGGTCATCCAGAGTTCTTTAATTCAACTTTTCCACTGCTATTTGAGATGTGCAATTCCGCTGCTCCCAACAGGTCTGGGAAAGCAACTTTGTCGAGTGATGCTAAAGCAGGTGCTGAAAGCATTTCAATTGAAATGTTAAACTTTGATTCTCTTCTTGAAATGTAAAGTGAATTGAACCTCATGATTAAACAGGGCTTACTGGGCAACTTTGAAATGCGGGCAATGCATTCCTTAGGCGTGTCTAATTCTTTCATGGCACCAGTGTATTATTTGAAGTAGCCTAAATAGAAAAAAAATTCTTTTTGTTTCATAAACACTGTCAATCCGCTCCAATTAGCTTTAACTTAGTGCTAGTTTACCTGATAGCAAATGTCTGGTTGCTTATTTGGTCTTGTATCTGAATTCTTACCATCCTAGTTCAGTAGTTTCTCCAGTTTAACACATGAAAGGGAGAAGGCATATTTTACTTTTTATCTTGTGGTTAGATGGCACGTAATGGGGATGTTGGACTGTATTGTATTGGCTTGATATCTTTTGCCTTCTATCCTAACTTGTCAACAACACGGTTATAGCACTCTCAGAAAAATTTTCTCCCTTTGGTGCACTTCAACTGTCGAGAGTTCTTGGTTTACCAATTATAATTAGGAGAAGGCATAAAACTATTGTTGGCCCACTTCCTAACATCTTAAGCTTTGGGGATAGGAAGGTATACTAATATGGTGTCAGAGTAGGTCAAACCCTTGTAATTACACTAATTATCCCCATTAATGTCATCACGTGTTGGACCTTTAGTGGTCCACTAGGGCCTGTTGAATTATTTGCATGAATTTAAAGTTGTCTCCATTTTTGTGTTTTATGACTAAATGATGATCTGCAATTATGTTAAAGCTAATCAATTTGTGAGCAAGTTTTCTCTGTTCTGAGCCCAACTTGCTTTGTGGGCAGAACTAGATGATGTTGAAGAGACTACAGTTCCAAATGACAAAGTTTTGGAGTGTCTGACATCCTGCATCCATGTGGCGCATGCAAATGACATTCTTGAGCAACAGGAGAACCTAATTCATCTGCTAATAACTTCCTTGTCACCTGGTTTTCCTTGGACTGGTAGCCTCTCTGTCCTTCTGTACTCTTCTATTAATTACAAGATATTTATTGCCATAATTAATATATTATATAATGTCTTTGGTAGTCAAAATATCGGCATTTTCGGTGATTAGAGAACTCTGCTCAAAGCTCCATAAGGTTTTGGATGACTCCAAAGAAACCTCCACACATCCTAAGATGGCTTCTTTAGTTCAAAAGGTAATTGGACCGAAACTCCTCTGTATTCTTTTCAATTGCTTGACTTCTCATTTTTTTTTTAAAATCTTGTGTTCAGCTGTATGAATTGGTGTCACGTAAGGTGGTCGATTGCCTACATACAGTGAAGATTGCTCAGGTTTGCCAACTCATTTTTTCATTACCAGTAACTATTCAATTGACTAAACACCCTTTTTGATACATCTATTTATTCGAATATTATCATTTGTGTTTCCAAGGTTCACATCAGTGCTTCAGACTGTCTTCTTGAAACCTTTAAACTATATGGAGACCTTCCGTCGGTGTACCGTATTGTGAATGTAGAGCTTGACGACGAGGTGCTTCATGTGTATGAAATGGAGAAAAATGGGGAAGCGAAAACCTTGCTAAAGACATGTGTTGACGTCCTTGAAAACCTCAAGCCTCATCATGCTCAAGAGACCTAAATGTCCAAGAGAAAAAGTATTAATAATGAAAAATAAAAAAAGGAGCAAGAGATCGAATGTGTTGGTCGTCTAAACCAAATATATTGATTTATATTTTGTTAGTCTTAAAAATATTGAACACTTCCCTGCCCCTTTTATACTGCAAAATTTTCACCTTTTATTATTATTTTTATTTATTTTTTATTTTCAAGTAGGGAGGTTGGCTTGTGTTCTTTTTAAGAGAATTTATGCTTGGGGACATGGGAATACATGTACACTCAACTCAATTACATGAGGAACGCTTAATTATTTACAAAATCGGGAAAATTAGTACATTAGAAGTGATTTATGAGCCACTATAATGGTCAAATTATTAAACATGCATAATTTGCACTTTCGATAAAGCATATCTCTGATGAATTATGCAATTCTAAGATTTGGACCTACAATTTATGGTGGTTATTGGTATGGAATTTTATCTCTAATTATCTCTAGTCACATGAATGTGCCTATTTCTTTTCTTTTCTTTTCACCCCCTCTTTTTCTTTTCCTTTACGGAGTGGGTTCTTCTCATCACTTTGTTGTTAGTGCTTTCTTTTCTTTTTTTTCTTTTTTTTTCCTTCCAGGAAAGCACAAAAAAAAAAAAAAAAAAAAAAAAAAAAAAAAAAAAACACTCTATGAGGTTCCTACAATTTTTTTATCAATAAAGATAATAATAAGATATTAAGATTGATTTCGGAGCCAAAAAAAAAAAAAGAAAAAAAGAAAAAAGAAAAAGAAAGGATATTATGATTATTCATTGTGTTTTTCTAGCCATCTGTTCCTTTCCTTGTGTGTGTGTTTTTAAACACAAATTCTAGTACCTGATCAAGTTAGGCTAAATCTACACTGATGTAAACAAAGTAAAATAAAACCTATACCTACTTCCTCATCAAAAAAAAAAAAAAAAAAGAAAGAAATCCTGCGTCTGTACTGGGAATCCGGTGAGAGAGGGGATTGGAAAAAACATCGGCCAGGCTCGCGTTACAAGGAGCTTGGATTGCCGACCACCATCTCCAACCAGGCACCACCCGGATCTGACCCATCGATGCGAGTCTCACCAATACCCACGAAATCCACAACCGGAAGCTAGATCTGACGAATATGAGGGAAAGAGTTGCAACTCAAGCGACGCGCGGAGGCCCTCTGCTGTGGGTCGCGACAGTGCGACAAAGTTGGTTCTTCTCCGGCGACCTGCTCTGCCTTCTCCGCTGGGCCGGTGAACCGGAAGATGCCGGAAGAAAGAAAGAAAGACTATAATGGTTCCTTTGGTGTTTGGGTTGAGTTTGAGATGAGATGAAATTTTTAAATTTGAGTTAGTTGACTTTTTTAAAATTAGTTATAAATTTTATTGACTTTTCAGAAAAATATAAAAATTGAGATGAAAAGGTACAGTTTAATTCGAGTTAAACCTAGATGTTAAAGGTGGGTTAAGTTTTTATTTTTTTTTTTGTTTTTTGTTTTTTGTTTTTTGTTTTTTGTTTGTAGGTGTTTTTAATCCTATGTGGTCGGATGTACAGTAAAATTTATGTAAACAAAGCATCTAAACCATTAAAAAAAAGTCAAAAGGTCAGAAAATTTTACTCCATTGGTAGGGGCAAAGTACGTCTCCCACGGTAGAATTGCCCATCAAGTTAAAATCAACTAAGGATATATTTACTTTGCATCAAAGGAATCAAAGAAAAAAGGAAAGTGAGTAGTTATTCTTTTTTCATTATTTATTTTCTCATTTAATCATGTGTTTATTTATAAAATGGGGAATGAGATTTTAGTGATCCCCACACAATATATGAAATAAAGAAGGAGAATGTCAATCATTACACCTTTGGTATTGATTTCTTGTCAAAAAGAATACATATCAAATTTATCTATATAACCTTAATAAGTTTGCATATGCTAATGTCCTTTTATTATGTATAAGGATATTTTAGAAATTACATTTATAAGATTAACATTATTAAGATTAGTAAACACTACAAAAGAAATGAAATTGTTTTCCTTTACACCATCTAATAGGCAGGTAAACACTAGAAAGAAAATCAATGATCTTCCTTCTTATTCTATTGCTTTATTTCTAATCCCATTACCTTTTCAATACATTTCTTTATATTTTAGTAAACACATCCTAAGAGAAATGTTTATTTATTTGTTTATTCTTTTGCAATGCATATAATAAAATCACCTGTTTGATTTTACGATAACTTTGTTGATGCAATTTTTTTCAAGTCAAAGTTGTTTATTGTCAATAATAATAAGAACAATGACAATAATATAAATAATAATAAAGATCAAAGTTGTTGCTCTTGGAATTTAATCGTTTCTTCTATGAAAGGTAGTGTCTTTTTGCACAGCAAATTTTCACTAATTTTGTAAAGTTGGAGACAATTATTTGACAGAATACTCGGGCAACGTAAGCTTTACAGCCTGGCTTTGGCCTTCTTGTCACCACTCTGAGATTACTGCTTATGCTTGGCTCATGATATCCTCCTCATGGCAGATTGCTATGTTTTCCTAATGAAATTTTTGTTGTTGGGTTAATCATAAATTGCACATTTTCAAAACATTCTTAACGTGAATTCTTTGAATTCTTTGTTATTTTTTGTGATTTAAATTTATTCAATATTAAATTGAAAATTACAAACGAAATAGATGAACTTTCTTTAGAATCCCAATTAACGTAAACCAACTATATTCGTGGAAACATCCACAAAAAATGTCTTTTACAGCTGAGCTTTGTTCGTCGTACTCCAAGCATCAAATGGCAGGATTCAAACTGCTAGAAAGTGAGTGTAGATACTGCCATTTATGAGGAGAATAGATCATAGATATGTTGGAGTTCGAGGCATTATTAGAGACTCTCGAATGTTTGGTAAGAGAGATGGAAAATATAAAGAAAGAAAGATAAAAACTCAAGTGAGGAAACTTAAAAATAAAGAAGTGACTTTTCTTGCATCATGTTTGCTGAAGGAAAAAGAAATTGAGAGAGAAATTGTATATTCTAATGAATTTTACCATTGCTCCCTTGCACAAAATGAGTGAAATAGGCTATAAACTCGAGCACATTTTACTCATCAGTAATACAATTTGAAAAAAATGAATTAAGTTCTCGATTTTCTATTCCCTAATTTTTCCCAATGTTTACTGCATTTTCTAAGAAAGTTGAAGCCCTCCCCTCATTTTGACATAGCAAAATTGATTGGACGCACCCTAAGAGAAACGCTTGACTCCAACAGTTGAATAGAATTTGTGCAAAATGTGTATGGAAAAAAGACTTTAGCATATGTCCTGAAAAGTAAATTATAATCGTCGATTATAATTTTAAATCTCTCACATATTCACTTTTTCCTTTCTTTTTCCTTTTTCTTTATGGAGATTGATTTTGGTCCATTCTTATCTTTAGTATTGAACGCTTACGCTCAAGGACACATTGCCAATGGAAGAGATTTTGTAAACCTACATTAACCAACCATACTCAAATCAATGCATTGATTTTTTTTTTTTTTTTCAAATGAGTAAAATCAGAGTGAAAATATTGAGTGCATACCCATAAAATTATAATTATAAATGAAAATACGAACACTATGTTTCGAGAGGGGGATGGAAAATAAAAAGGGAAGTAAATATGAGGAAAAGTTTTAAATTTGTTTAAATAATCTTTATTAAAAATTCTAAATTTATTTATATTTATTTTAATTTAGAATATAACTTAAATTTAGGAGATTTGTTAGTTTTGGATTATGTACTTGTAACTTGTATTTATATGTAAGCTAATTTATAGTGTTACTTACTAGTGAATTTTCTTCTCCTTGTGTTTAGTCCGTGGATTATCTTCTACTCGTCAAACCTTTTTTTTTATTATTATTATTGTTATTTTTCTTATTTAATTTTTTTTTCATAAAAGATAAAAAATGAGGAAAATTAAAAGAAAAGAACTAGTTTATCTTCCATATTTTTGGTAGATGAAAGACAAAAAGGAGAGAACAAGGAGAAAATTTGTCTATTTAAATGAATTTTACCGTTATACCCTCACAAAAATGTCGGCAAATAAGGTGTAATAAAAAGCAATTAGTTATTTTATATCCTCAGTTCTACTTCTTTTCTTCTTAATTTTCTCACTATCAAACAACCTGTTATTTTATTTTCCACTTTAAAGTATCTCCAATATATTTTTTTTCCATCCTTTTTTCTATTCTTCGACACGTAACATAAGCATTTTTCTTTTCATAGATCGAGATTTAAAATGTTTCAATGTAATTAAGGAACGTAAAAGTGAAAAATGAAATTGAAGAACATAGCTATTACAGTGCAGGAAATGATAGCTTGGTGACAAAACCATGCCGATAACTTTTGATCGTTGGAAGTCTCTCTCTCTCTCCCTCTTTTAATAATAATAATAATTATTATTATTATTATTTTAAGGATGGAATCTTTTTCTCTCTTGGTTATCATCTCGCATGCTCTCTACTACATCTGTTATTCCGCTTGCGGCTGGCATGAATCATCATGTTGTTGGTTGATCTCATTCATCAATCAAATATGTCCACTTTATTATTATTATTATTTTTGTTGTGTTTTTCATTGTTCTTTCACATTACCAATATTTCTTTGCTCTTTAAATATTTATAACTGCACTCTTTATTCCTTTTAATGTCATTATATATAGGACCTTTAATATATTTTAAATTTAATATTTGTGTTGGAATTTCTCATTAAAATTTGTCCGTATTTATCCAATGTCTAACCTGTACGTGAGTGAGAGTGAATATAATACTATCGGCTTAAACCAAATAGAAACACTTAATAATGAAAAAGAAAAAGGAGAGATATCAAACATGTCAGTCATCTAAACCAAATAGATTGACTTTACATTTTGATAGCCTTAAAATATAGCACTCTGCTGTGTCAAAATCTTCACTTCAAAATTTTTTTTAAAAAATTTCATGTAGGGAGGTTTGACTTGTGTTCTTTTAAGAGAATTGATGCTTGGGGACATAGGAATACATGTACAATCAACTCAAGGACATGACGAATAATTGGGAAATTGATATACTAGATATTGATACACGAGCTATTATGAGGGTCAAATTATTGAACAAACTTCTTCTTCAGATAAAGTAGGTCTTTAGAAAATGATTCAATTTTGTGATTTAAAATAAAGTGATCAATAATTTATAATGATTATTCGATTGGAATATTATCTTAATTTTGTCTAGCGACATTAATGTGCCTTTTCTTTTCTTCACTTTCCCTCTCTCTTCTTCCTTTGCTTTATGGAGTGGCTGATCGCTTTATCTTTATATTTATTTATTTTAACTCTTCGTGATGATTCCTGCAGTTTTAATGTAAAAAATAAATAAATAAATAAAGATAACAACAAAAATCCCTTTATGCCTAATTGGGATGCCTGAATCATCTTATGTTTTTATACGACTTTAAGATATTTGTGCAGCCGAAAAAAAAAAAAGGGGGGGGGGGGGGGGGGGAAGATAACATGATTTTTCCCAGTGTTTTTCTAAATAGACCAATCTGTTCCTCCTTTTTTTTTTTTTTTTTTTAATTTTTAAATTTAATTTAATTTAATTTAATTTAATTTTTTCCTTCCTTAACACGATTTATATGTCCTGTCATATCAAGTTAAAACGAACAATGAGAAAATTTTGTTTTTATTTTATTTTCATTTTATTTTACTCTATGTATGTAAAATAAATGGCGAGTTTGATTTTACAATAACTCTGTTGATATCAGTTTTTTTTTTAATTATTTTTAATTTTTAATTTTTAATTTTTTTTGGGTAAGATCTAAGTTGTAGCGCTTGGAATTTGGTCATTAGTTCTTGTATGAAAGGTATTAGTGTCTTTTTGCAGAGCTCATTTTAGCTAAATATGTTCAGAAAACCAGTTTCTGCAGTTCTGAGTTGGAGACAACTATTTGTTCGTACTCCAAGTATCATACCGTAGCCTCTAGATTCAGGGTCCGTTTGGTGAATAAGTTTGAGTTGGAAATTTTAAGTTTCAATAGTAATTTTTGTTGACTTTTCAGAAAAGATAAAAAAAAAATTTTCAGAAAAATTCAAAAACTGAGATGAAATTTTGATTTGAGATTAAATACCAAATAGAGCAAACTTCTAGAATTTGAATTTGGAGAGTGCCATATAAGGAGAATAGTTCCAAAAAATTTTCCTCCCATTTTCTTTTCAAAGTTGGAAGGATTCAAAAATAATGGGTACCGTAGATTTTCTACTCCCTAAATTTTCCCAGTGTTTACTGCATTTTCTAAGAAAGTGGATGAAGCTCTCCTCTCATTTTGGACATAGCAAAATTGATTGGATTCACACTAATAGTACTGTGGAAAAAGCTTGACTCCAATTATTGAACAAAATCATTAGGCCGACATGTATGGATAAGTGATTATAACATTCGGACCTTTCAATTGGACCTCGGATTTATAAAAAATATTATATATTCTGAAAAAAGTAGATTCTAAATTTCTAATACTTAATTACAATTTTAAAACTCTGGCACATCCACTTTTTCTTTGTCTTTTCCCTTTCGGAGTCTGATTTTGGTCCCCACTGGTGAGAAAGTTTAGTGATAATTCATCCAACTAGCAAAAAGAGGTTATATTCGATCTGACCCCATTCATTTCTCTATTATTTATTGAAACAAATAATAGAATAATTAGCCCGTGTATTTTATTGAAATAAGTTAAAGATTCTAATTTCATTATCTCCCAACATCACACAAAGTAGTGATGTGGGTTGTTACACTACTTGTGATGGTAAAATCTTTACAAATTTCCTTAAACTAAGTTCTTTTTTCGTATAAAAATGCATTCAATGTGTTTTGACGTTTTAGAATTGTACGTTGCTTAATAGATTGTTTTTTTTTTTTACATATTGTCAGGGGCAGATGGTGATGAGGACCTGAATTTTTTAGAAATTTCTTTGTGGTCCCCTAAAATTAATGGCTTTAAAATTTTTCTCCATATGAAAAAATGTTTTGCAAATTTATCCCTTATTTGCACTACGAAATTTTTTAATTACTACATTTGAATTTTTTTATAAAATTTTTAGGTATTTATATTTAAAATTTAAAATCTCAAATAAATAAGAATCAATTAATTTGAGAGAAAGAGCAAAATAACATTTTTTAAGAGAGTAATGGTAAATTATAGTACAAAATTTTAAACAATGTAATAAATAACATAATCAAATTTACGATCACATCATACATGAAAAAATCCCTCCTCCTCCCTCTAACATAAAAATATGCACGTAAATTTGAAATTTTTTTAAAAAATCCAAAGAAATCTAAGCATTTATCATAAAATATGTTATAATTTATCATCTTTGAAAAATATACTATAAACTTTAAACGTGCCTATAGAATATGCTATTTGCTACAATTTCCTTTATATTTCTTATACTACTACTATATAAATTCATAGTTTTTTGAACTCTAAACTTTAAAATTAAATTAAAATCTATTACAAACTTAGTTCATTTAGGAAAAGAAAAAATAAAGATACAAATAGATAAACAATAACAAAAAAATTTTACTGTTGTAGTTTTGGTCCAAATTTTTTTTTTTTTTTTATCTAATTCATGCTCTCTTGAATTTTTTTTTTTTGGCTCCATCACTGCCTATCATATAATTCTCGCCAATACTAATCATATTCTTTTTGAGAATAGTAATCAGTTTTGTAGGAAAGTAAGCTCTAAACTTTTACTACTCAATACATTTATCTTTAGTCTGAGCTTCAATTTCTCTGTTTTCCGACTCTTTAGATACAAACTACTCCAGCTCTCATAGCTAAGCCAATCTTTAAAAAAAAAAAAAAAAAAAAAACATAGATATTTACCTGCTTTCATCTCCTTTTTCAGTTGTCCTTTTTTTCTTAATTTCCTTTCTGTTTCCTGCAATTTTTTAAAAAAATTTTGTCACTCGCTTTTTCTAAATTTGTTTCGTTTTTCAGATTCAAAATTAAAAAAAAAGGAAAAAAAAAAAAAAAAAGAAAAAAAAAAAAAAAAAGAGAAAAAAGAAGGAAAGAAGTCCGCCCTGTGATTAGTTTCCTTCCTTTTAGTTGTTCTTGGTCTGGTATCATGTCCAATTAGTGGCCATCTTTTCTTATTTCACTTGATAAGTACTTAGTTCGATTGGTTTGAAAAAAAAAAAAAAAAAAAAAAATGAAACTCTGTTCTTCATCAGGCTAGCTAGGACGCCATCGCACACATTATAAATAACCCGAACAAGATCAGGTGCGTTCCGCGTATTATCGTCTGCTTTGTTTTGTGTTTAGGTCACTTCTAATGTTATTGTTTTCGTTTATTTGAAATTCGCGTTAGATCTTAATTCGATTGATTTGGAGGAAAAAGAAAATACTGTTCTTCATCGAGGTACCTAGTACGTGATCCGCTTATATTATAAACAACCCGAAAAGATCAGGTACGTGCTTCGGTTCCACATCTTATAGTTTGCTTTGTTTTGGGTTTAAGTCACTTTTAATGTTGTTGTTTTCATTTATTCGAAAGTTGTTAGATCTTATTGTATCACTAATTTTTCTTTTGTTAACAGAAAAAGGTCAGTAAGTGTAGAACAATACAAAACGAGTACCAGAAATCAAAGCATGGAGTGTGTTACTGGTGCTTCAAGTGTGCGAAAGGTTGTCAAATGTAGTCGGAATTTGGGTAATCTGTTCCACTACACACGAAATGTAGATAACTTAAGAACTCAGGTTGAGGAGTTGAAAGACAAGCGAAACAGTGTGAAAGATGGCGTTGGTGAGGCTGAAAAACACGGGAAAAGTATCAGAGGAAGTGTTCAAAACTGGCTGAGCAGAGCAGATGATATCTACGACGAGGCGGAAACTTTCCTGAACGATGTTGAGGGCCATGCCAAGGCAAGATGCTCTTGCGAATCTGCTCCAAGTCTGTCCACGCGGAACCGATTGAGTAGGGAGGCAAACAAGATGGTGCGAGCTGTGAGGAAACTGCTAGATGAAGGCAAATCTTATGAATTCAAGGGAGAAGAGGCATTTGAGACGAGAATGCCAATTTTTGAGGGAATCATGGAAGCATTAAGGGATCCTAATGTAAGTGTGATCGGCATGTATATGGCATGGGTGGCATCGGCAAAACAACGCTTGCTACAGAAGTCGCTAGACAGGCAAAGGAAGAGAAGTTATTTAGTGAGGTGGTTATGACTTGTGTATCTCAAACTCCAGATATCGACGATATTCAACGAGAAATTGCGAAGGGTATAAAAATCGCCGGCGAAAGACGTAGTCCACGACGAGATAAAGTTAAGCACAAAAATATTGTTCTCCTAATTCTTGATGACATCTGGAAGAGTCTTGATCTGCCATCTGTTGGAATCCTTCTTGAGCGTGGTCAGAATGGGAAAAAGATACTGGTGATCTCTCGATCTCTAGATGTCGTACGTAACCTTGGTGCAGAGAAGATTTTCAAAATTGAAGTCTTATCCTTTGGGGAATCAATATACTTGTTCAACAAAGCTGTGGGCAGCATAATTGAAGCGCTGGATTTCCAAGCTTGTGGACATGAGATTGTGAAAGAATGTGCAGGCGTGCCAGTCGCCATTGAAACGTTTGCTTATGCGTTAAAGGACAAACCTTTGTTATATTGGAAGAATGCATTGGTTCAGTTGAAGCTATCTAACCCAACAGCCATGGAGGGAATATGTCAAAAAGTGTACTCGTGTATTTCGACAAGTTACGACATTTTAAGCAGCGAGGAAGTGGCGGCGTTGTTGCTCTGCAGTCTGCATGAAGAAGATGAAGACATTAAGGTTGAGAATCTTCTGAGATATAGTGTGGGCTGGGGATTGTTTCAAGAGGCCCATACTTTGGAAGAAGCGAGATGTAAGGTGAAAATATTGGTCGATAATCTGAAGTCTTGCTGTTTGTTGTTGGATGGTAATTGTCAGGAGACAGTCACGATGAATAAGGTTGTTCGCTATGTTGCCACAATAATTGCTTCAAAAGAGAAGCATGTGCATTATGTTCAAAATGTTGCAAAGTTGGAGGAATGCCTGGAGGAGGAAAAACTTAAAGAGTCAAAAGCAATTTCATTGCTTGTATACGATGATTTCTGTCGTGTTCATGAGGGCTTAGACTGTCCGGAGCTAGAGTTGTTCTTTATGCTTCATGCATTTGGCTCTCTGCCAATACCGGACCCATTTTTTGAAAAAGCAACAAAACTTAGATCTTTGAGTTTGAATGGCGCATGTCTAGAATCACTGCCTCCATCCTTCTATTTGCTCCAGCGTCTGGAAACATTGTGCCTTTGTTCTTGTGACCTAAAGGACATCGATTGGATTGGAGAGCTAAAATCTCTAAAAGTTCTAGATCTTTCGGAGTCCACTATTGAGGAGCTGCCAGAAAAAATAGGACAATTGACTTGTCTGCAGCTTTTAGATTTGAGGGGATGCCGGCATCTTCGAGTGGTTAAGAAAAATGCAATCTCGAGTTTGGTACGGTTAGAAGAGTTGTACATGGCAGAAGAATATGACAACTGGGAGGTTGAAGGAGTTGTTGAAGGAAGCAACATCGCCAGTCTCCTCGAGTTAAAGGGTTTGCAGCAACTTACCGTTCTATTTTTGAATGTACTAGATGCCAAAAGTTTGCCGAAAGACTTGTTCAGTGGAAAATTGAAGAGTTATAGGATATCTGTTGGAGGAAAGAGGAGCTTTGACGGAGCTGGAATTTCAAAGTCTTTATACCTCAATCTCGATGAAAGAAGTCAACTAAATGAGCTTGATCTTGAATTGTTAATGAAGAGGTCCGAAGAATTGGCATTAGAAGGATTCAGAGGCTTGGATAATGTTGTTTGTGAACTTGATGTAAACGGTTTTCCTCTATTAAAGCGTCTGCAGTTTCAAAATAATGATGGGGTTGAATATATGGTGGATGATGTTGGCGTCGCTTGTGGTGTCTTTCCGAGCTTGGAATCATTATTTCTTCGAAAATTATCAAACATGATGTGCATATTTCAACAGATACACAGGAAAGAATCATTCAAGGAGTTGAGAGAGATCAGGGTAACAAATTGTCCTAAATTGGTGACTCTCTTGCCCTTGTTCATCATCGAACGACTTCATTACATCCAAGTGGAAGAATGTCCGATGTTGGAGGTGATAGCGGAATATATTGGTGTCACACGCGTCATCAATTCTATCGAGGCTAATCTGGCATTACGCTGTTTGACTCTCAAATATTTGCCAAATCTTACTCAATTCTGCTGGTCATACGAGCACGAGGAAAGTTATCGTCGCCACAAATGGTTATTCAGCGGACAGGTAATCTTATACCTTGACAGGAAAGCAAATAAGTTGTTTTATTTTTATTTTTATTTTTATTTTTTGGCTAATTGGAAAGCAAATTAGTTTGTGTACGCATTTTCGTTTCCATGTTTGGAGACCAAGAAAATAATATAATTGCTAAAGAAATAATATATTTATCAAACATAGTCACTTCGTAATTGCTTTAAAAACCTGGCTTCCGGCTTTTGTAATTGCTTTATAAGGCTTATGGTCTGTTAGGTTTTCTTTTTGGTTGGTTTTTCTTATGTTTCCCCTGTTACTTTTATTAATTTTAATTTTATTTATCAATAGATCAATGGATTAAGAAAATGAAGAGGGTGCTAAAGAGGTACTGACCTAGTCAGAATATCCAGCTGCATCTGCTGATTCTAATATCCATTAATCATTCCAAAAAAAAAAAAAAAAGTTACTTCGTAATATCAAGGACTTTTGTTTCAGTGTACAATATGAAAGGCATAACCACTTGGCTATGTCTCTGAAAATTACTTTCTTTTCTTTTCTTTTCTTCTTCTTTTTTGTAAGTTTCGAAATCACAAGTCAGTGATCCTTAATTACGATCCCTTATCATCCTCTTATTAAGCAAAACGATTTTACAGTTTATCTTGAGGAGTTACAAATATATATACACATATATCAGGCGAAAGCCAATAAAATCTGTTTTGACTTGCTTTCCAATTTAAAAATAAAAAATAAAAAAACCAAACCATTTTCCGACACTAAACCATTTAATTATTCACTTCATTTTGTGAAGTTCAAATATTATTCATATTGGAGAAACTAAATTCCTCTTGACCCTCCAGTGTACAATATTTAGTCAAGATTTGGATGGTTAAAATGTGGAAATAGATAATGAAATTCACAAAAAAAAAATATATATATATATATATCTTTTCAATTTTTTGAACAATTGCCAACTATAGTTTTTCTATATCATCTTTGATAATATTCTCCCCTAAACAATTTCATAAAGTTAATTATTTGAAATGATCTTTTATTTAAGTATTGTTCAAGACTAATTTTTGATCCGTGTCTAACGCTTTACTCCCTTAATTCATACCTTCTATCCAAGACTTTAGTCTTATTTATGGTATAATTACCTTCAGTCTATGTAAGTTTTGCTGCATTTTAATTTGGAGAATAAATGATATTATTTTCATGTGATTTATGAAATTCAATCTTCTCGTTGTAGATTAGTTTACTTGAATTGGAAGAGTTAACTCTGTATGACTTGAACATCGAAGGGTTATGGCCACTTTGGCTTCGATCGTCTTACAGCTTGCAAAATTTGAAAACATTGCACGTTGAAGATTGCAATAATCTAAGCCATCTATTACCATTTGCTATTGTTAGAAGCCTTGTACAACTTAAGGAGCTAAGGGTTCGGGCATGTCGAAACATGGAAGTATTGGTGATGATGGAGGAGCAAGGAGAAGAACAGAGATTGGAAGATATTTCCTTTTGTAAACTAGAAACTCTGGAGCTCTTCCATCTTCCAAGACTTAGACGGTTTTGTGCAGCTGCTTGTCTTAGTTGTCCGTCCTTATTAAAACTGACAATAACAGGCTGCAAGCAACTAAGGTTAATCAACTTTCCTGTCAGTACTTTTTTATACCATGATCACGAGATTAAAAAGGGCGAATATTTTGAAAGACAGGTAATAGTTTTCTTCTTCTATTTTTATATATATATACATATATATATATATTCATTGTGTGTTAAACTTGCAGTCATTATGTAATTAGGACGATCATAATTTTTTGCAGGTTACATGTCCTAACTTAGAGGAATTGAATTTGTTTGATCATTATTCTGAGACGGTCGGCAATATTCTTCGGAACAGAAATCTTGCAGCTTTACTCATGCAAACCTTAACAAGCTTGAATGTAGAAAGATGGGAGTTAAAGAATCTAATGCCCTCCACCGCAGCTAAAAGGCTTCTACAACTGAAGCAGTTGCAGATAAAGGATTGTTTCAACATAGAAGTTGTAGTTGTGAGCATATTTGAACAAGAAGAAGAAAGGTTTGAGAATATAGCTCTTTTCCCTAAACTAAAGTCTCTGGAGCTTACAAATCTTCTGAAGCTCAAAACCTTTTCCGACGGAGATTGCAAGGTGAAGCTTCCATCTTTGTTGAAGCTAACTCTAAGAAATTGTCCCAAACTCGAGACATTGGCCACCTCCATGCCCATCCAAGCATCCGGCGATGACAAAGAGCTTGGAGAAGTGGACTTGGACGTAACACCGCATCTCTTCAATGAATCGGTAATGTTTGCATTTATCTTACATTTAAACCCTGCATTCATGTCTTTTTCCCACTCGTTATAATACCTAATTTGTTTACCACTGTTGGTATTTCTTGCAACTATCTATTCCATCATGACTTCCAAGTAATTTGTATTGGAAAAAATAGACTAAGACAGTATTATCAATCTCCTTATCAATTTTTAGATGGAGCAGATAATAATTAGCTTGTTTTAGCAAATATTTAATTTCATGTATTATGTGTAAGACTTTGGCAGAAAGAAGAAAATAAAGGATTATTTCTCAAGGAAATGAGCAAATCTCTCCCAACTGTGGGAAAACTAATTATAATATATGCTTAAATGGTGAGTTTATTTATACAACAAACTTCTAACTAGTTTCTATCCCTATCCATGTGTAGGATATGGCTAATGCAACAGCAACTAAGCTACTAATCAAGATACGAATTGAGTAATATAACTAACTAATCAACTGTTTACACATGAGGGTCAGTTTGGCATTGCTTAGCTGGTAAAAATATCTGTTGTTGCTGTGGTGTTTGTCAAAAGTAACTATGGCCATAAACATGTTGGCCTTTGATTAGTATATTTCCAAAGTTGTTATGAAGACTATATATAGAATCATAATTTTAGGTGTCCGGTATTTGATGCATAAGTAAAATAGATATAGTAATAAATTTCATTATTAAAATATTTTATACAGTTAAAGTCAACGTTCATTATATTTTATACCAAAGTTTTTAATGTGTGTGTGTGTGTACACATATGTTTAAATTCTCTTACACATGTCTAAAAAATAAATTACTTTATATTAAGGTGATAAATTAATACATGTACCTGAATTCGAAACCAGCCATGTTAGATGTTACTTTCAACTACGGTAACTGTTGTACATGTACAACAAATTTAGCAAACTAATATCTCAGCTGGCTAAGCAGCATCTGAATAAACTAATCTCAATTTAGAAAAAAATTAAAACTAATCTGACTAGAATATATGATAGTTACAACTAAACCATTGGCCTTAATGATCTGACAAATTAGCATTATTTTAATCCTTTCTATATCTATTGCACTTCACGCATTTGCAAAAACTTTTCTAATTAAGTAATTATGTTTGATGGAAAAGAAAATTGATGGAAATATATAGTAATTGACATATTTATGGAAGTAAAAAGGAAGTAAGTAGCATATCTATGAAACAATTACTTCTCTACTTTAACAGTTTCATAAACATGCTCTGTACTTTCTTAAGACATACAGTTTTTTATTTTGAGTTTTTAATGCAAGGAACAAGACCAACTTGAATATTAAAATATGAAGTACAATAATAGGGATTTATGAAATTATATTGCTATTTGCAGGGAGTACTCATGTTTCCCGACCACTTGGAGGAACTGAATTTGTCTTGGATGAATGTCACAAAGCTATGGGTAGACCAACTTCCATCAAATCTTTACATGCAAAATTTAAAAAGCTTGATTGTCGGAAACTGCAGCAATTTAAGGTTTCTCTTCTCCTCCATTGCGGTTGGACGTCTTGTGCAACTTAAGCAGCTAAGCGTATATAAATGTGCATTCATGGAAGAAGTATTAGTGATAAAGGAGGAAGAAGAAGGCACATCAGAAGATATTTCGTTTCCGAAATTAGAATGTCTTGAACTCCACAATCTTCCAAGGCTTAAATGGTTTTGTGCAGAAGCTTGCGTTAGCTGTCCATCCTTGTTAAAGCTCAGTGTACAAGAGTGCCCTAAGCTAGTGTCCATCGTCTTCAGCCCCACGCCTCCACAGCTTACACTTCACAAACAACTGGATCAAGAAATGGATTTGTTGCCTGGAAAATCTTTGCAAAGAATGGTAATAGTACGTTTCTTTTTTCTATTTTTTCTACTAAGAACTATATACTAGTGATAATTTAACTTTTGTATACATCATTGTTGATCTTGTGTGAGAGTTTGTAATGAGACTATTAAATTTTAAATTAAAAAAATATATGGTAGTGTTGAAGTCTTTTTAAAAAGTTTGAATTATCTATGCACGCAGGTCACATTAGATTGGGAGAACTGAAGTAAAAAATGGTTGTGAAAAGAGAAATAAAATTCCACAAAGGTACGTTAATCTATTTAGTTTTGTAGATATACAGTGTTTTATTTTATGGCTTTATGCTATGTTTGGTATCAGGGATGAAAAATAGAAAGGAATGAAGTGTTAAATCTCTAGGTGATGGAAATGAGAGAAATTTTCCATCATATTGTTTGGTAGAAGATAAAGAAAATTGGACAGAAAATGTCTTATCAAATACATTTTACAATTATAACTTCATATAAATTAGGAGATGATGATAGATTAAGGTCAAAATAGGTGTTTTACCCATATTTGTTTTATAAGAAATTTTCCATCCACTTTTCTTTCCAAAGTTGGAAAGATGGGTCTGTTTGGCAGAGTTTCTTATAAGCTGCTTTTGGCTTCCTAGAAGTTGTTTCTTAGATCCAAAAGCAACTTCTGGAAGTGTTTGGATTATCTGTCAGAAGTGCTTTTCGTCAAAACCAAAAAATATGGCTTTTGGAAAAAGTTCTTTTGAGTAGACTTTTAAACTTATAATAAAATTTAAGTTAGACATGCTAAACTTCATTTTAACATTTTAATTATGTAATGACCCGCCTAGTACAGGTCGTTACCATACATACATACATAACGTGTCTCTTATTACGTACTTATATAGTGAAACAGCGGAAATTTTTTTTATTTTTATATACGGTGCGAACTCAACGAATATGTACGTACTTATAAACGTTGCCAAATAAAAGTGTTTGGCATAAAATAATACACATAAATTAACAAAACGCGTAGCGGCTATTATCCCCACATTTCACAGTTCGCCTCGCCACGCTCCACCATCTTGCATCACATAATTCCCTTAGGTTGCTTACCTACAGCATAGACGTAAGACGTGAGCTTTCGCTCAGCAAGTACAACTATGACATCCGCGACACCAACAAATACTAACATAACACAACATGTCATAACATATCATAACATAGCATAGCATAACATAATCATGCATGAACCATTTATGCTTTATTATGCTCTTTTATTCTTTCATAATTTATCTTGCTTATGGGTCCCTTAACATAAGTGTCTGTACCGGACGCGCAACTATGGAGTGGTTGGGGCGACCAGTCTATTTCCAACTCAAACCATAGTCCAACCCGACCTAACGCGGGTCGGTACGACACAGGCAAGCTCGCTTGCCATCATATTTGCTTTTCATCATCTCATTCTTGATCTTGTTCTTATCTTAAGAATTGGTGAGCATGCCTTATGATGTTACACCCATAATCATATTCATAATCATATCTTAACCATACCATAACTTTAACATACATCTTGGCATACATCATAGCATACATCATGACATACATCAAAACATACTTGGGTAAGTATCAAACAAAAGCCTATGCTGTAGGCGGAGTTGTACTTACCTTGTTTGCTATGTCCAAAACCGTGTTGTTCCAGTTAGGACACTACAGCAATCTACCTTTTGTTATAATATAAAGGTAAGGGTCAGAAATGTTGGTGATATAACCAACATTCATATATATAACCTTAATTATATGCCCCCCTATATAACCATATGATATCATATTTGGTTACATTAAGTAACCCTAGGTTTTCAAAACTTACCCTATTCGGATTATTATTTAACTTTGGTTTCAAAATCCAACTTTTACTTTCTTTTTGAAAAACTCCATATTTTATGTACAAAATCTTTTGTAACTATTGAGTATGATTTGTCAAAATTATTGGATGTTAGAAACTGCTTTTGAAACAGTTTCTCACTGCCAATTTATATGTGTATGTGCTAAAATATCATTTTCCTGTATTGTTTTAGAAAATCATGTGCAGGAATTTCCTGTTTTCTGCACAGTTTTTGAAATACAATTTTATTTAAAAATATAGGTTGAATTTAGAAAAATTTTCTTCACGAAAGTTTTAGATCTCAAAAAACCCTGCAACTTTTGTGTTTTACTCAAAATCCAGTTCGGGCACTAATATACTTGTTTCCCCTGTTGAACCCACCTGGCCGTACATGAAGTCTGGGCACGGTCAGACTCGGATTTTTGTAAAAACTGAGGCCATTGAAGCCTTATTTTGGAAAATGGTCCACGATGCCCCCTAAGAAAAATCCTTCTCTACAACTTTTATGATTTACGTTTTTCCAAATTCGGCCTCTAAAGGCCTCAAAATCTGCTTTTCAGAAAACTGGCCAGTTTTACCCGAACTGGCAGTTTTCATGGTTACATTCATTTGACGTCCTATTACGCGCACTCTACCTCAATCGGCCGCAGCCGAGAGCCTATATCAGCCATGCAGCGTCTTTCTATCGTAAAGCCTTCTCATCCATCATAATTGGGGACATACATCATCATCATACATTAAGCATAAAAACCCTAATATCCATGCATGCACATAACATATAAGGCTTATAAACCAAAACCAACTATAATCCTAATAATCAAGCACAAGACCTAAAATTCTAAACTAGGGCTTGAAAAATGAAATGAGCTTATGCTCTTACAAATTCAACTTGAAATACACTTAGGGTTTGTTTGGTTCACCAACTCAAACCATTCAACTCAAACTTTTTTTGTCTTTTTCCCAAAAAGTTTATCTTTTTCTCAAAAAGTTTTTTGTCTTTTCTGAAAATTCAAAAAAATTTACTATTGAAACTTAAAAATCTCAACTCAAACTACTCCACCAAACAAACCCTTAAATTTCAAATTGAAACTTAAATTGAAAAGCTTAGGGTGTCAAAGGGATTTTACCTTAATCAATCTCCAAGGTTGAGCTAGACTTGGTTCACCTCTTTTTCCTCCCTTGCCACCAACTAGAACCGGCCTTCCTTGAGTGGTGGGTTTCCAAAATTTTTCAGCCACCTAGCTTGTTCCTTCCTCACTTTTTCTTCTCCCCCACAACCGGCCTCTAGCCTAAAATGGGTACCAAAAATTTTTCAACTTCTTGCTTGTTGTTCTAACTAAAATCCGACCACTCTAAGACCTAATTCTCTTGAGTTTTATTTTTTCTTCTTGCTCTCTCTTTGGGTTCGGATTTTTGAGAGAGAAATTGGGCATAGTTTGGTTAGATTTCTCCAATTTTGTGAACAAAAAGTCCACCCCCCACCACCTATTTATAGGGGTTTTGAAACTTTTCAAATTTGCTCAAGAGTCCTTAAACTAGCATCAATTTGCCCAAAAGGAGCCTTAGGGGGCCGTCCATCCCTATCTAGAACCTCCCACAATTTTTTCAAAATTTTACTTAATTATACAAGTGATGTCATAATCTTAAAGTTAGGTGATGTAAGCATCACTAAAGCTTGTTTTGCCTTTTTCCTTAATATGCAATCCATTTTTATGCTAACACAGATATCTCCAATACTGGGCTCACTAATACACAGTATTGTTATACTGAACTACAGTCTAAAATTTATCTGTGTAAAAATGAACTGTATAAAAATTTTCTTATAAGTTAAAACCATTTGGCCCTTGATATCCTAAATAATGTGCTTGATTTTTCTATGGTGGTTTTGGATCTTATTCATACTATCTTGTCCGTAAAGACGGTTTTTCATAGTACATTTTCCATACTGCTAATTACATAACAATACCGTCATACCTTTGACTTTTCTGGTCAACCATTGAATTTCTTGTCAAGATTTGACTTCCTTGGTCAATAGTTGACTTTCTTGGTCAACAGTTGACTTTCTTGGTCAAACTTTGACCAACATAAAATCATAATATTTTCTATCCTTTTTACTTAAAAGGTCACATGCTTGGCTAAGCAATCATTTTTGAGCCTTATAAAATCATAAGGACTCACAAAACTTAATAAAAAACCTTAATCGGGCTCTTTTCATAAATACCTTCATGGTACAAGTTAAATTTCGTTACAAGAAATCATAACGTCGTAAAAATCAGTTATTACAAATTACTTAATAGAGAACTTTAAAGATAATTTTGATCTTAAAAGTTTCTTGATTCCAAACACCTACTGAGAAGCCAGAACTTTTGTTTTTCTTCTGTAATAACCGAAATTTTAACGAAATCATGATTTCCTTGTATATAAAGAAATTTAAGTCTGTGTTATGTGTTTATGTGATTATGAACATCAATGTGAAATTCATAATTTTATCAGTATATGTTTGAGTTCTCGATTAATTAGCTACGGGACTCAATAATAGTTTGCTTAGTCATGCAGGAAGCCTTTTCAAAAAAAAGGTATAATAAAATTTATGATTTCATGTTGGTCAAAGTTTGACCAAGAAAAGTCAAAGGTTTGAATATGACGATATTACAGTATAACAAGCAGTATAGGAATTATACTGTGAAAAACCGTCATCACTGATTTAACAGTAGAAATAAGGGTCAAAATCACTAGAGAAAAATCAAGCACATTATTTAGGACAATAAGGGATTTTTGAAATTAAGTAGATAATTATGCATGAATTAGAAGCCAAGTGGCTCTACCCTAGCCGGCCACCTCACAGGGACTAAAGTGTAAATATTTTACCCTTAGGGGTCAAAGTGTAATTTTAAGAAATAGTGAGGTAAGCATGATGAGGTAAGCATGGTGAGGTAAGAAAACACTTGCTTGGTGAGCAAGTTACTTGGCCTCCAAGGCATCACCATGGCCGACCACCTAAGAGAGGTAATGAGCAAATATTTTTGTTTCAAGGGCTAATGAGTAATTTTTGGATTAAAAATAAATCCAAAAATTAAATTATTTACCACCTATAAATAGGTGAAGGGGGGGCTCATTTGCTTCACAAAAATAATGAAACATCCAAAAACCATGCAAAAATATTTTCTCACTCTCTCCCCTTAAAATCCGAAACTCAAAGAAGGAAAAAAAAAAAAAAAAAAAAAAAAAGTGAAGAAAGAAAGAGATAGGTGGTGATCGGACTTTGGTGAAGTACCAAGCAAGTGTGGCCGAAAATTTGGAACCCAACTAAGTCAAGGAGAACCGGTTTTTGGTAGGAGGCAAGGGGTAAAAAGTTTAAATCCAATCTAGCTCCAACCTTTGTGTTGATTAAGGTAATTCCCCTTTGGTTCCCTAAGCTTTTTCAATTTAAGTTTTAATTGACAATTTAAAAATATTTCAAAAATTGGATTGTAAGAGCATAAGCTCATTTTATTTCTCATGTCCTAGTTTAGATTTTTAGAATTGTGCTTGATTAGGTGATTGAGTGGTTTTGATTCATGTGTTATGCATGATCATGTGATTATGGTTGTATGATTTTAGGGTTTACATGTATGTTTTATGATGTTAGTTGTATGTCCCCAAAATGTCTAAGAAAGTTGTAGGTTATGCATGATAGATTGTTAGTTTGTGATGAATGAATATGCAAACCCTAAATCTTGCAAACCCTAGCAAGAACACCCAAGGGCTTGCATGTGTATGTATCGATGTATGATGATGATATTCTACGTTAGAAAGCGCTGCATGATTGTTGTAGGCTCACTGTTGCGATCGTTTGAGGTAGGGTGCACATAAATTGAACGTAAAAACAGATTTAAGAAAGAAACTGTCAATTCGGGTAAAACTGGATAGTTTTCTGGAAAGACAGTTTTGAGGCCCTTAGAGGCCGGATTTGGAAAAATTTAAAACATGAAAGTTGTAGAGAAGGGAAAGGACAGTTTTCAAAAATAAGGTCCCGACTTTTTACAAAAACCCAAACCTGGTCATGTCCAGACTTCATGCACGGCCAGGCAGGTTCAACAGGGGAAATGAATAGGTTTGAGGCTGAACTGGGTTTTGAGTAAAACACAAAAGTTGTAAGATTTTTCAAGGTCTAAAACTTTTGTGAATAAAACTTTTTGGGATTCAATACATATTTTTTAAATAAAATTGGATTCCAAAAACTGTGCAGTAAACAGGAAATTTCTGCACAGGATTTTCTAAACAGTGCAGGAAAAGAACATTCCTGCACATACACTGATAAATTGGCAGTGGAAAACTGTTCCAAAGGTAGTTTCCAATACTTAACAATTTTTACAAACCATACTCAAAGAGTTACAATTTTTGATAAGCTAAACAAGGATTTTTAAATGGACATAGAGTACTAAGTTTTTTCAAAGCAAAGAAAAGTAAGATTTGGACCACAAGTTATCTTAAAAACTTGGTAACAGATTGATGACCAACGGTAACCGAGAAGGATACCCGAGTTACTGGACTGGGCCCAAAGCCTAAGGTTACCTATAGTAACTCAATAGGATTTAACTTAGGAATTTGGGCTTTAGCAACCCAAAAATATTGACCCAAGTTTAACTTAGGCTCACACCAAGGGTTACCCAATGTAACCTAACAAGATACTAAGTATGTCAGTTGGGCCTAAAACTTTAGGGTTACAATTAGTAACCCAGCAAGTTGTCATAGACATGTGTGGGGGACACATAACTAAGATTTCTCAGGGATGTTGGTTAGGTTACCAACACTTTATGATTATGATTTATAGGATCCTTACCCTATGTCCTTTTATATAGCAGGAAGTAACCCGCTGTTGCAACCTGATTTGGAGCAACAAAACCTAAGACATAACATACTAGGTAAGTACAAACCTCATATACAGTATGAAAAATAGTAAACTATTTTCAAGTATATGACATGTTTTCATGTATGCTATGTTATGTTACGTCATGTTATGCCATGTCAAGTTATGCCATGATGTATGATTATGATATGTTGTAATAAGTAAACATGCCACAAGTTACTTTATGCTATTCATCTTTAAGTCATGCCATGTCTATGTATCACATGCATCATGACTAATAAGATCACATGTAAATAATCTTAGTCTTGGTAAAATAACAAGACTAAGACTAAACGAAGACAAGTAAAGTGTCGTACCAACCTCCCGCCAGATCGTGGAGGATTATACAAGTTTCAAGATACAAAGACCTTCCGTCAGATCATGAAGGTTTACATGATTTCCAAAATTGTTAAGGACCTTGCAAACCCTAACTTTCTGTGGATTGCGCGCATTTGGTACGTACACAAGGGGCCCACATGTTAAGCAAGATAATAAGTTCAAGTCCATAATTGATCATAAAAGATTTATAATTGAACATAATTGGTTCATGCATAAGTTGCACCATACTTGTTACGTTTTGTGATATTATATTTGTACTTGCTGAGCGAAAGCTCATTAGTATATTTCATACTGTAGGTAAAAAGCCTGCAGTCTAATAGGTGGGCCACGTGGACGATGCGACGAGTGAAGGGCGGTGTGGGATACCACTACGCAAGTTTTCCGCAAGCTCTTTTGAGTTGATATGTATATATATATCTCAAAATAAATTATGCTAAATATATGTATATATATATATATATATATATATATATATATGAGGGTTTAAAGACTTGAGTGAATTGTAAGGAATATGTATGTCTTTTTTATTTCAATATGTATGTCCGAGAAGTTTACTTATATGGACTAGTGTATTGTATATGTTTTAAAAAAAAAAAAAAAATTTACCCTGAAATTTTCAAATTTATATTATAATAAACCAAGATGTAGTTTAAATATGTATGGTAACGGCCCTACGTAGGTCGGGGAGTTACAAAGTTGGTATCAGAGCGATATCCTGCCAGCCTACTTCACTTTGCTTCACATCGTTCCGCAATGGCCCAAGTAAGTAAAGTTAATTTTCTTATAATTAGAATTAGTTAGGATCTTGCGTACGTAGTAATTGTATTTCATCAATGGCCACGCTGGAAAATGATACTCCTGGTGCTTTTAAAGGACTACTCCTCCCTGATATAGTGATAGCCGGGAACTTTTCATGCTAAGGGATTTGATCAACATTACGGAAGTTATATGTTGTATTTGTGGAACTCTTATGCACATAAGAATAATGATAGATACGGGAATGACGTGGGGTGGTGCCTTAGTTTGGTGGTGGCAATTAGGTAATGTGCGAGCATGATGGGAAGGTTTTATACCTTCCTAAATGTTATGATTATGTACTCATGTTATGAAGAAGATATGAACAAGGTTTTGATGGATTCGGATACGTTCTATGTTATGCTATGATATGGAATTAAGATTATGGTTCTGTATAAAAGACATGATTTCATTAATTTATTAAAACAAGAAGCTTATATCATAAGTTTTCTATATAGAACCATGCCACCAAGACGTAGAATGGCACAAACCCAAGACGTTGATCTTGCAGCCCAGATGAATGAACTGAGACAAATGATGTTAGCCCAACAACAAGAGATAAGTGGGCTTAAAGCTCAATTGGCTCAGCAGAATCAGGGACCTCCTGATGCTAGGGTACCACCAGCACCTGTGAATCAGCCTGCTGCACCGGAAATTCCTGATGCTGACCCGGTGATTCTAGGAAACCCTAGAGCCCCTGAAGTGCCTATTGCGCCTATAGCTGTTCCACCAGCACCCCTGGTTCGAACTCCGGAAGAATTATATGATAAATTTCGACGCATGAAAGCATCGGAATTTGAAGGGTCAACAAACCCGATTGAGGCCGACAACTGGTTGATCGACCTCCAAGTTATCTTGAACTTCCTCAGGCTCAATGATTAAAAAATAGTCCTCTGTGCATCCTTTATGCTAAGAAAAGATGCTCGTCTCTGGTGGGAAACAGTCTAGATCCGGCGAGATATTACTCAAATGACTTGGGAGGACTTTGTTGATGAATTTAAAAAGAAATACTTCAACACAGAGGTTATGGAAGCTCAACAAGATGAGTTCAATAATTTTCGTCAGGGTAATCTGTCTGTAACTGAAGCTATCAAAAAGTTTGAACAGCTAGCACGTCTCTGTCCTCACCTTATCAGTTCCGAGAGGGAAAAAGTAAGAAGGATGATGAGGATGTTCCGCTCATATTTAGCAGTAGTAATTAGCAGTGGCCCGTATCCACCAATCACCGTTGCTAAGTGTGTCAATCGGGCAATTCGAGCTGAGTATTGGGTAGGACAAAATAGAGAACAACGGGCTAAGTTCTTTAAGGATAAGAAAGAAGAGAAGGCCCAAGCTAAGCAGAATCAGGCAAGATCAAGCCAAACTCCGCAGCAGAAAGGTCAATGAGGATCTTTTGGTCAACACAGCAACAAGAAGCAGTACGGCAATAATCAACAGAAAAGGAAATGGAATTCAGGAAGACAGGGGAATCAACAAAATTCTCCTCAAAAGAAGAATGCTCTTGATAACAACAGTTATCCCACTTGCCAGAAATGTAGGAGGAAGCACCCGAGAGATTGTCGTGCTGGAACCAATCGCTGCTATTTGTGTGGCATTGAAGGCTATTATGCTAAGAACTGCAACGCTAATTTTCAGAATCCGCAAAACCATCAGAGAGGTCAGGGATATCAACTTCACACAGCACAGATGAAGCTCGAAGGACCTGAAATCTCTCAAGGCAGACTCAAAGCTCCATAACCTCAAGGACGCATTTACGCCTACACTAAGGAAGATGTTCAAGCTGGACCATCCACTATTGTGACAGGTCAGCTTCTTTTTGCCCAACAAGATGCCTATGTGTTAATTGATTCTGGAGCTACGCATTCATTCACATCACCTAAGTTTGCTAAGAAACTAGGTAGAGGAAGCGATAGGATCAGAAGAACTTTCAGAACTGCATTACCCTCCGGGGAAATTTTATTGTCTGATTATTGGATACGTCACGTTCCAATAATTATATATGGTAGGGAAATGTATATCAATTTGATTATCATTGACCTATATGACTATGATGTCATTTTGGGTATGGATTTCTTGGGGAAATACAACGTTATTATAGACTGTCAACGTCGTATTGTCACGTTCAAGCCAATTGGAGGCGAGGAGTTCATTTTTAGAGGATCAACTCCAAAACAACCAAAAATGTTCATTTCTGCGTTAAAGGCTTAGAAAGTTGTTGGCAGAAGGATGTATTGGAATTCTGGTCAAGATGGTGGATAAGATGCAAGAAACCAAGAGTAGGCCGGAAGAAGTACCGATAGTCAAGGATTTTATGAAAGTTTTTCCTGAAAATTTGCCAGGATTGCCACCGGAGCGAGAGATCTCTTTTGAGATTGAATTACTTCCTGGATCGGCACCAGTATCCAAGGCACCTTATAGGATGGCCCCCGCCGAACTTAAGGAACTGCAAATTCAGTTACAAGAGATCATGAATCGAGGATTCATCCTTTAGAGCTATTCACCATGGGGAACCCCAGTTTTGTTTGTAAAAAAGAAGGATGATATTCTTAGGATGTGCATTGACTATCGGGAACTGAATAAGATTACCATAAAAAATAAGTATCCCTTATCTAGGATCGACGATTTGTTCGATCAATTGAAATGAGCTTCAATTTTTTTAAAAATTGACCTGCGATCAGGATATCATCAGCTCCGAATTCGGGAAGGAGATATTCCTAAGACAACCTTTCGTACGCGATATGGACACTACGAGTTCCTCGTTATGCCATTTGGATTGACAAATGCTCTAGCTGCCTTTATGGACCTGATGAATCGAGTGTTTAAGGATTACTTGGAGAAGTTCGTTATTGTCTTTATAGATGATATCTTGATTTATTCAAGGTCAAAGAAGGAGCATGAGGAGCATTTAAGGATTGTTCTACAGATTTTAAAGAAAAACCAACTTTATGCTAAATACACAAAGTGTGAATTTTGGTTGGAGAAAGTTTATTTCTTAGGACATGTTGTCTCTAAAGAAGGCATATATGTAGATCCGGCCAAGATTGAAGCAGTAAGTAAATGGCCAGCTCCGTCAAATGTCACCGAAGTACGTAGTTTCCTTGGCTTAGCAGGTTACTACCGACGTTTCGTCCAGGGTTTCGCTAAGATCGTAGCGCCGCTCACCGCACTTACACGGAAAGGAAAAAAGTACGAATGGACTGCAAAGTGTGAAGAACACTTCCAAGAGCTAAAAAACAAGCTGACTAGTGCTTCAATCCTTACAATACCAGTTGTAGAGGAAGGAAACTTCGTGATATACAGCGATGCTTCCAAGATAGGATTGGAAGCCATACTCATGCAGAAGGGAAAAGTGATCGCTTATGTTTCACGACAGCTCAAGGATCATGAGAAGAACTATCCGACGCATGATTTGGAGCTTGCGGCGGTAATATTTGCGCTCAAAATCTGGAGATACTATTTTTACGGTACTAAGTGTGAGGTTTACACGGACCATCAGAGTTTGAAATATTTTTTCACACAGAAAGAGCTCAATATGAGACAAAGAAGATGGCTTGAACTGGTGAAAGATTATGATATAGACATCCGTTACCACCCCGGGAAGGCTAACAAATTAGCCGATGCCCTTAGTCAGAAGTCGTCCTCCTCGTTAATGTCAATTCAGTCCTTAATCGGGCCTCTCCAGAAAGAACTAGTGGAAGCTGGGATCGAGCTTATTAAGGGAAGTTTAGCTGCCCTAACCTTCCAACCTACCATTTTGGATGGCATGAAGGAGCGTCAAGGAGCAGACGCCTCGTTACTTAGAACACGAAATGAAGTCTTAGAAGGAAAGGAGTCGGATTTTAACATCTTTAATGATGGTATACTCTACTGAAAAGATAGATTATGCATTCCTAATGAGGACGAATTAAAGGAACAAATCATGAAAGAAGCTCATGAGACTCCATATTCCCTTCATCCTGGAGCCACAAAGATGTACAAAGACTTGAAGGAAAGTTTTTGGTGGCCCAAAATGAAGAATGACGTTGCCACATTTGTCAGTAAGTGCCTTACGTGTCAAAAAGTGAAGGCTGAAAATCAACGTCCAGGAGGAGAATTGCAGAAAATTTCTATCCTGTAATGGAAATAGGACCAAATGACGATGGATTTCGTGGTTGGTTTACCCCGAACTCCCAGCGGCAATGATGCTATTTGGGTGATTGTTGATCGATTGATAAAATCCGTACACTTTTTAGCCATCAAACTTAGCTTTTCAGTAGACCAGCTAGCAGAACTGTATGTTGTGCAGATCGTTCGCTACCATGGGATTCCAAAATTGATTATCTCAGATCGTGATGGTCGTTTCACTTCTAAATTTTGGAGGAGTGTACATCAAGCAATGGGTACAAAGCTTACATTTAGCACAGCTTTTCACCCTCAAACAGATGGACAATCGAAAAGGACCATTCAAACTCTAGAAGATATGTTACGAGCATGCGTAATAGACGTCAAGGGAACTTGGGATAAGAAGCTTCATTTGATTGAGTTCTCGTACAACAACAGTTTCCAAGCTTCGATTGGAATGGCTCCTTATGAAGCTCTTTATGGCAGAAGGTGTAGATCTCCAGTCTATTGGTACGAGACAAGAGAGAATGAACTTGTGTCTACGGACTTTATTCGGAGAACCACTGAGGCCATAAAACTTATACGTCAACGGATGGAAACTGCTTTTAGTCGACAAAAGAGTTATGCCGACAAACGCAGAAGGCCTCTAAAATTCCAAGTAGGGGACTCGGTATTCCTCAAGGTTGCTCCATTTAAAGGAGTTATGAGATTTGAGAAGAAAGGGAAATTAAGTCCAAGATATATAGGGCCGTTCGAAGTACTTGAAAGAATAGGTAATGTGGCCTATAAATTAGATTTGCCCCAAGAATTAGCATATGTACACAATGTATTTCATGTGTCGATGCTTAAAAGATATATACCGGATCCATCACATGTGTTGAACCATGAACCAATTGAGGTTCACGAGGATCTGACTTATGAAGAAAAACCGGTTCGAATCTTGACACGAGAAGAAAAGGTGCTAAGAAACAAGGTTATACCTTTAGTTAAAGTTCTATGGCGAAATCGTGAGATTGAGGAAGCAACATGGGAACGTGAAGAAGATATGAAGAAAAGCTACCCAGAATTATTTTAATTTTCGAGGACGAAAATTTTCTAAGGATGGTGGATTATAATAACCGAAATTTTTACGGACTCATGATTTCCCTGTATATAAAGAAATTTAAGTATGTGCTATGTGTTTATGTAATTATGGACATCAATGTGAAATTCATAATTTTATCGGTATATGTTTGAGTTCTCGATTAATTAGCTACGAGACTCAATAATAGTTTGCTTAATCATGCAGGAAGCCTTTTAAGGAAAAATGTATAATAAAATTTATGATTTCATGTTGGTCAAAGTTTGACCAAGAAAAGTCAAAGGTTTGAATATGATGATATTGCAGTATAACAAGCAGTATAGGAATTATACTGTGAAAAACCGTCATCACTGATTTAACAGTAGAAATAAGGGTCAAGACCACTATAGAAAAATCAAACACATTATTTAGGACAATAAGGGATTTTTGAAATTAAGTGGATAATTATACATGAATTGGAAGCCAAGTGGCTCTACCCTAGCCGGCCACCTCACAGGGACTAAAGTGTAAATATCTTACCCTTCGGGGCCAAAGTGTAATTTTAAGAAATAGTGAGGTAAGCATGATGAGGTAAGCATGGTAAGGTAAGAAAACACTTGCTTAGTGAGCAAGTTACTTGGCCTCCAAGGCATCACCATGGTCGGCCACCCAAGAGGGGTAATGGGCAAATATTTTTGTTTCAAGGGCTAATGAGTAATCTTTGGATTAAAAATAAATCCAAAAATTAAATTATTTACCACCTATAAATAGGTGAATGTGGGGCTCATTTGCTTCACAAAAATAATGAAACATCCCAAAACCATGCCAAAATATTTTCTCACTCTCTCCCCTTAAAATCCGAAACTCAAAGAAGGGAAAAAAAAAAAAGTGAAGAAAGAAAGAGATAGGTGGTGATCGGACTTTGGTGAAGTACCAAGCAAGTGTGGCCGAAAATTTGGAACCCAACTAAGTCAAGGAGAACCGGTTTTTGGTAGGAGGCAAGGGGAAAAAAGTTTGAATCCAATCAAGCTCCAACCTTTGTGTTGATTAAGGTAATTCCCCTTTGGTTCCCTAAGCTTTTTCAATTTAAGTTTTAATTGAAAATTTAAGTGTATTTCAAAAATTGGATTGTAAGAGCATAAGCTCATTTTATTTCTCATGCCCTAGTTTAGATTTTTAAAATTATGCTTGATTAGGTGATTGAGTGGTTTTGATTCATGTGCTATGCATGATCATGTGATTATGGTTGTATGATTTTAGGGTTTACATGTATGTTTTATGATGTTAGTTGTATGTCCCCAAAATGCCTAAGAAAGTTGTAGGTTATGCATGATAGATTGTTAGTTTGTGATAAATGAATATGCAAACCCCAAATCTTGCAAACCCTAGCTTGGTGCAAGAACACCCAAGGGCTTGCATGTGTATGTATGGATGTATGATAATGATATTCTATTTTAGAAAGTGCTGCATGATTGTTGTAGGCTCACGGTTGCGATCGTTTGAGGTAGGGTGCGCGTAAATTGAACGTAAAAACGTATTTAAGAAAGAAACTGCCAGTTCGGGTAAAACTGGACAGTAGTCTGGAAAGACAGTTTTGAGGCCCTTAGAGGCCGAATTTGGAAAAATTTAAAACATGAAAGTTGTAGAGAAGGGAAATGATAATTTTCAAAAATGAGGCCCCGATGACCTTTGTTTTTACAAAAACCCGAACCTGGTCATGTCCAGACTTCATGCACGGCCAGACAGGTTCAACAGGGGAAATGAATAGGTTTGAGGCCGAACTGGGTTTTGAGTAAAACACGAAAGTTGTATGATTTTTCAAGGTCTAAAACTTTTGTGAATAAAATTTTTTCGGATTCAATACATATTTTTTTAAATAAAATTGGATTCCAAAAACTGTGCAGGAAACAGGAAATTCCTGCACAGAATTTTCTAAACAGTGCAGGAAAAGGACATTTCTGCACATACACTTATAAATTGGCAGTGGAAAACTATTCCGAAGGCAGTCTCCAACACTTAACAATTTTTACAAACCCTACTCAAAGAGTTACAATTTTTGATAAGCTAAACAAGGATTTTTAAATGGACATAGAGTACTAAGTTTTTCAAAAGCAAATAAAAGTAAGATTTGGACCACAAGTTATCTTAAAAACTTTGTAACAGATTGATGACCAACGGTAACTAAGAAGGATACCCGAGTTACTGGACTGGGCCCAAATCCTAAGGTTACCTATAGTAACTCAATAGGATTTAACTTAGGAATTTGGGCTTTAGCAACCCAAAAAGATTGACCCAAGTTTAACTTAGGCTCACACCAAGGGTTACCCAATGTAACCTAACAAAATACTAAGTATGTCAGTTGGGCCTAAAACCCTAGGGTTACAATTAGTAACCCAGCAAGTTGTCATAGGCATGTGTAGGGGACACATAACTAAGATTTCTCAGGGATGTTGGTTAGGTTACCAACACTTTATGATTATGATTTATAGGATCCTTACCCTATGTCCTTTTATATAGCAAGAAGTAACCTGCTGTTACAACCTGATTTGGAGCAACAAAACCTAAGACATAACATACCAGGTAAGTATAAACCTCACCTACAGTATGTAAAATAGTAAACTATTTTCAAGTATATGACATGTTTTCATGTATGCTATGTTATGTTAAGTCATGTTATGCCATGTTATGTTATGTTAAGTCATGTTTTGCCATGTTATGCTATGTTAAGTCATGTTAAGCCATGATATGCCAAGTTATGCCATGATGTATGGTTATGCTATGTTGTAATAAGTAAACATGCCACAAGTTATTTTATACTATTCATCTTTAAGTCATGCCATGTCTATGTATCACATGCATCATGACTAATAAGATCACATGTAAATAATCTTAGTCTTGGTAAAGTAACAAGACTAAGACTAAACGAATACAAGTAAAGTGTCGTACCAACCTCCCGTCAGATCGTGGAGGATTATACAAGTTTCAAGATACTAAGACCTTCCGCCAGATCGTGAAGGTTTACATGATACCTAGAATTGTTAAGGACCTTGCAAACCCTAACTTTCTGTGGATTGCGCGCATTTGGTACGTACACAAGGGGCCCACATGTTAAGCAAGATAATAAGTTCAAGTCCATAATTGATCATAAAAGATTTATAATTGAACATAATTGGTTCATGCATAATTTGCACCATACTTGTTACGTTTTGTGAGATTATGTTTGTACTTGTTGGGCGAAAGCTCATCAGTATATTTCATATTATAGGTAAAAAGCCTGCAGCCTAATAGGTGGGCCATGTGGACAATGCAGCGAGTGAAGGGCGGTGTGGGATACCACTACGCAAGTTTTCCGCAAGCTCTTTTGAGTTGATATGTGTATATATATATATATATCTCAAAATAAATTATGTTAAATATATATATATATATATATATGAGGGTTTAAAGACTTGAGTGAATTGTAAGGAATATGTATGTCTTTTTATTTCAATATGTATGTCCGGGAAGTTTACTTATATGGACTAGTGTATTGTATATGTTTTTTAAAAAAAAATAAAAAATTATCCTGAAATTTTCAAGTTTATATTATAATAAACCAAGATGTAGTTTAAGTATGTATGGTAACGGCCCTACATAAGTCGGGGCGTTACATCTTCTTCTATTGGCTAAAAACAAAAAACAAAATTCTACTAAACGGGTCCAAAATGTGGTGGGACCCATGGATTTTTAATTTCCATTACTTCCTAATTTCCTCCATATCAAACAACCAAGATTTTATTTTCCTCTCCAAAATCTCTCGTCTAATTTCCTTCATCTTCCTTTTACACTCTAGCAAACAAAGGCTTAAGAATGCTGCACTTATCCTTAAGTGTTTTGTAATTCGTTGTAAAATTGTGATTATGCGTAGTCTAACGGTGATTGTACACCTAACTTCACCATTTAAAGTGTAGAGTTTCCTCACCCCTAAGTTAAAATAAATAATAATAATAATAATAATAATAATTCATTAGAAAATCATCAACTTTAACAAAATTTGGTAAAATGACGGCCCAAAACTTATCAGTAAATGGCCATATTAGTGACAATATCTCTTAACACATTTTCAAACAAAAAACTTGAGGCATTGCTGCACTTGTAACCAAACACTCTAGTTTTACATTAACCAAGTTAAAATTTTAATTTGAAAACAAGGGATTTGCAGTGAAGGGACATAGTTAGGAAGAGAAATAGCTCGAGTTTCTTCACTTAGTAGCGTTCATGGCGTCTCAGAATAGCTAGACTATGAACCAGGTAAAATCACTTGGTTTTCAGCGTTTTTGTTCCGGATAATTATGATGACCTCATTTTTCCCAGGATTGCTCGAGTATTTTCACCTTTTTTCTGGAAGGGGAATTTTCACCTTTATTCAGCGTTCATGGCGTCTCAGAATAGCTAGACTATGAACCAGGTAAAATCACTTGGTTTTCAGCGTTTTTGTTCCGGATAATTATGATGACCTCATTTTTCCCAGGATTGCTCGAGTATTTTCACCTTTTTTCTGGAAGGGGAAATTTTACTTGCATTTATTCGATGGTTATATTGGTTGATTAATCTGTGGGGTCCCCCCCCCCCCCCCCCCCCCCCCCCCCCCCTCTTTTTTTTTACATGGGGTTATCTGCCGGACTTTTTGTATGAGTTGCATATTGTTTTTGTCGTGGATTCAGACCAAATTCAATGAGGAGATAACGTTTTTGAATTGATAATGCAGGTGTGGAAGGAAGGCAGAGTTACAAATTTCTGAATCTATACTGAAGAACCCCAATAAAATTGTACTATAGCTACTCCAATAATTAAGATTTTTCTAGATTTTCTAGATTTTCTTAGCTTGGTGGGAATATGATGACCCAGCTAGCTTTGTAATTATTGGTTGGTTGGTTTAAAATCAGTTAACCATGTTCAAAAATCATGTGTTATCAGCAACTATGAGTTTTGATTGGAGATTCAAACTTGGAGGTTGATATTTTGTTGGAAAATAAAATATCGGGCTTTAATAGATGGAATTGGGCAACTGCCGGATTTGGCAAAGCCTTTTTTTTTTTTTTTTTTTTTTTTTTTTGAGAACAAAGAAGCCGTTATTATAAAATGGAAGAAATATGCTACAATAACAGTTTCCTATAGGTAGAGGTCAGTCCTCTAACCAAATAAGCTCATCATCTATATAAAGAGCATAAGCTTGCCAACAAACGGACAGCTCTATTAGCTTTCTGGAAAAAAAGATAATAAACTAGACACATCTACCATATAAGTCCAAATCCATTATAAATATGATTATTTATATTACTAAAAAATGGACATATTTTAAAATTGGACTTTAAAAATAAACTTTTTATGTAATTATTTCTTATGAATAAGCCTTTGTTGTGCATGGTATTTCATGGGCCGTGATTGCCCCAACACGGCCCCATATCAAGGGCTTGGGGACTGCTACATTTGGTTCCTCAAACTGTGGGATTTGTGGGTAATGTACAAATTCCGGCAGTTTAAATAAATTACTAGATAAATAATCCATTTAATTCTACAAAAGCAAAAACGACGAGTCTCCATTTTTTTGTACTAAGAGAATAGTGATCACTAACCAAAGTCTCCATAATAGTTTGCTAAAATTAACTCTGTTCCAAATCATTTTACAAAACAGAACACGTGCTGAAATATATGCTGTTTTGCAAGTTATAAAGCGTGAATTCAAACCACATCATAGAAATTATTACATTCTAATAGACATCCATTAGGCCCTCAAACAAGACATGTACATTCATATATTGACAATGAGACTACCATGTTGAAATTTCATTCAACTGTTCTGAGTGTCCTCTTTGTTTCTTCCGACATTGTTCGGACCTGAAAAGCAGAGTAATGAGCTAGATAAGAGATGACCGTCGTCACATTTTCAAACTTAATGAAAAATAGAGAGTGCAGTGGCGATTTTACTCTATTCAAAGGGGAGGAAGTTTCATCGTAATTGGTAATTCGCATGAAGAATTACACTACTAAACCAACAAATTCCTTCGCTAGCCGAAAATAAGTAGTATTGATGTGTGAATTTCTACGAAGCTCTATATATCTATTTTCTAAACTTTCTATTCATTAAGTAACAAAAACCATGAGATTCAGAGCCATTAGTTAAAAAAAATGAAGATAAGAAAAACAAAACAACATAAATGAAAAACAAAAAGAAAAGAGAAACATAATTACTGTTTGTTGAAGAGAGGACTAGCTGTTCGCTCAATTTCTTCAAGCTTCCCCTGTCAATTGTTGTTACGATTGTTGAAAGTGATGAAGGTTTTCAGCTTCGGACAATATTTTATAGTCAACTTCAGCAAGCATGGACATTCAATAAAATTTCCAGCCCAAAATCTCTTAAGGTTTGGAAGATCCCAAAGCTCGAGATATTTCAGTTGTGAGAACAAAATCCGTTGAAACCTTCCTTCTTTTTTATCACTAGAGGGCTCTTTCGCAAATAGTACTTCTTCCATATCTCTACATTCTCTTATCTTTAGGAACTCGAGCGTCGCAAGGCTTCTGAACACAGCAAAGTTAAGTAGATACTTCAAATTATTGCAGCGCCTAACACTCAAGCATCTCAGATTTCGGAAGTACATTGTTGGAAGGCGGTCCATCCATAACTTGTTTAAATCGATTTCAGACAATTTCAAGACCTCCAAGCTAGGAAAAGCAACCTGAAAAGCTCAAGTTTAAGTTTCTTAAATGACTAAAGACACAGAACATGAACTACTTTATCCAAAAATATAGTTAAAGAAAAATTTTCTTATAATCTTGTATAGAATTTGAAACACTGAAACGGTTTTGGATCAAATGTTCAATTTGAATCAGACTGCGGATTTATCTAAACATATTGAAAATGCATTTCCAGTTTCAAACCAACAAATTATAAAATTAGCTAAAACCAAAAGCATACCAAAAAAAAAAAAAAAAAAAAAAAGGGAAAAGGAAAAAGAATTTTCGAAATCCTTACCTTTTCGTTGAATAAAAGCACTGAAGAATCTGACCTCGAACATGTCTGCGAGTATTGTAGAGCCAAGGAGCGTAACTGCTGAAATTCGATGCGATCAGTAAACAAGTCATTGGGCTCAACGCTAGCATCAGCTCGTATTCTGAAACGTAAATTGCTCAACTTGGACAAACTCAAGTCTGTAAGACAGGAGTTACTTATTTCCCTCTGTACTCCTTTGATCTTCCAATCTACAAAGGCTTCTCCAATATTCAATTCTTCCAAATGTTTCAAACTCAAGATTGTTTCAAACGGTATCACCAAAAGGTTAGGACAATATTCCAAACTTAGCAATCTTAATTGAGCCAGCTGCCCGATTTCTTTTGGAAATTGCTCGAAATTGGACCATGAAAGGTCGAGAACTTTTAAATTCTTCAGCTTTCCAAGTAAAGCTATGCCTCCGAGCTCACAATTGTGGAAAATCAACATTTGGAGATTTTGAAGGTAGGTGAAGGATGAAAGTACCATGTCCAAACGTAGAGAAGTCAAAAACAAAACTTGAAGCTCTTTTGCTTCCCCAAAAAAGTGTTCGGGAATCAGCAAGGAAGATTGCTTCAAGTTAAACATGAAAAACAATTTGAGTTTTGGACAGTCCAACCTTTCCGGAAGCTGATCAGATTCACAACTTGGAAGAAAAATCGCGGTTGAGTCTCTGAGACTTTTGTCATTTAACTTGGCAACATTGGTAAGAGTATGCATGCCTCTATCTTTAGACGCAATGGACACCATAACATCACGAATGACATCATGCATTTTGACTAAATCATGATCATGACCACCCAACAGCAAACAACGATATTTTAGTTTATCGACCAAGGAGCGCACTCTGTCTCTTGCCTTTTCTAGCGTATCGATGGAGTCAAACAGACCCCAACTTACACCATATCTCACCAAGTTTTCCACACTTATTTCCTCATCTTCTGCATGTAAACTACAAAACAGGAGCAACAACTTTGCTTCTTCGTCGCGCCCTAAAAAGTTGTAACTTAACAGTATGCTCTTGTAGACTTCCTCATCCATTCCTTCAATGTTCGTGAAGTCGGACGATTGAAGTTGTCTCAAGGCATCCTTCCACACAGACAAGCTTCCATCCTTCAATGCGTGTGCAACTGTTGTGATAGCAACCGGTAAACCCGCACATTCACTGACTAATTTAGATGCCAAAGGTCTGAACCCAGGTTTTTCTATTCTACCGCCCACAATTTTGTTAAACAGTTTCCTTGCTTCATTGTCTGGTAAGTTCTTAAGAAAAAAAATATTCTCAGCACCCATAAGACTGTTTAAAACTTGTCGATCTCTAGACGTAAACAGTATCTTGCATCCCTTCTGATGATCTTCAAAACATAGTCCAATTTCTTGCAAGTCAAGTTTCTTCCACACATCATCCAAAATTATTAGAATCTTGTTTTCTTGTTTCAAACGAAAACGAAGCAGGCATGCTCTTCCAGGTATGGATCTCTCACCTCCCAATTCTAGACCAAGTTGCTCCGCAATTTCTTGCTGAATCTTTCCAACATTTGGAGTTTGGGACACAACAGCCATAACTGCTAGACTGAATAAGTCTTCCTTTTTGGCTTGTATAGCAGCTTCTTTAACGAACATGGTTTTCCCAACGCCCGGCATGCCATGAACCCCGACCCTGCTTATGTTAGAATCTCTTAGCACCTCCATAACTTGTTTCAACTTCTCTGTTCTTGTGTCAAAAACCTCATATCCGCTGTTTTGGATATAACTGAGAGTGGGCCGGTAAGAAATCCCATCGAATTCTCTCACCATCTTGATAATACACTCCACTTCGCTCGCCATCTTCTTGGCTTTCCTACTCAGCTGATAGCGCAAAACCAAATTCGGAAAAGGGCGACGGTCTGAACACCTCGTGTCTGCTTGTGCATCGGTTCCAAGAAAATCATCCGCATCTTGAGATATCTTTTCTACTTCACCCAACCAATCTTTAACATCATCTTCAATCTCTTCGCAGTTTCTTCTAGCCTCCTCGACGCGACGCTGCATCGAGTTTCTTACGTGTTCCAAATCCTTAATTTGCTTTCTGAAGGTTTCAAGATTGCTTTTGTAGAAAAGCAGATAGCCGAGCTGACGGCCAACTGGTACAACTGTGTGATTAGCAATTTCTCCAACAATTGAACTCCCGATTGCAATGAGACAGTCCATGATTACTTACACAGTGCTATTTTCTTAAATTTTTTTCCTCAGTTCTTCTTTCCTAGAAATCGGATAGGAAAAATATTTTAAAAAAATTAACATAACGCCAAGGAATGACAAAAGGGAAAATAATAATAATAATAATAATAACGACCAAGTGCAACGAGATCCAACTGACGGATCATGGTATTTTATATTAATATATATATGTGTGTGTGTTTGAAGAAATTAAAACATATGCGAAGAAGAAAGTAGGAGAAATGAAGAACCAATTACCTCCAAACTTAAAATATAAAAACAGAGTTCCTTTGGATTCTCTTTGTTCTGACTTCTGATGTTTCACGAGCTCAATCGCTGCACATAAAACAATTTCTTACCTTTTCACTAACCCATGTAGTTTGTGGAGAAGTCGAACATGGAAATTTTTATTTTTATTTTCATTTAATTTTTTTTTGTGCTTGGAAAGTAGATTCCTCATCCTCAATTCTACTTTTCATAAAGGCAGTGGCCGACATATGTTAGCGTTTACCTAGCTGGCAACTTGGCCATCAGTGATTGGGAATTTTTTTTTTTTTTTTTTTAACAAATGATTGAAATATTTTTGTCGAGCAGTTTTATTTAACCCCCTTGGGTTGTCACCCTGTCCAACATGACACCATTATGGAAAAGAATAAAGTACCCAAATAATCATTTTTTAGTGGATAAATAATCATTTTTTTAATATATTAATTAATATGACATAAATTTCTCCTTTTAATGAATATAACATAAATTTTAGTCACTGATTGACCACAGTCAATCATTGATTGATTATTGATCAATCATTCATTGACTATCGTTAAATCACTGATTGGCTATTGATAAATCACTTATTATAATTGATCATAAAATAACTAACAAATTTTTATAATCAATCACTAATTGACGATAAATAAATCACTGATTGACTATTGGTAAATCACTGATTGATCATTGGTAAATCACTGATTGACCCGGTTAATCAGCAGTTAATCACCGATTCACTATCAGTCAGTCACTGATTGACTATCTGTCAATCACTGATTGACCATATTATTACTCACCAATTTTTTTAGTCGATCACTGATTGACTATAAACAATATTACTAATTTTCTGGTCAATCAACGATTACTTATTGTAAGTCAATGATTAACCTTTAAAAAACCAAAAAAAATAATAATGCAAACTCTCCCCCCCCCCCCCCCCCCAAAACAATGACAATTCACGTACTCGACTCTCTCTCTCTCTCTCTCTTCCTCACTGCCAATCTACCATTGCCAAGTTTGTGAAGTCGCTGTCGCTAACCTCGCTTTGTCATCATCCTCGCCGCTGGGCATCCCATTGGTGGTGATGAGATCACGACCGCACTCGGATCTCGAAGGTGAGGAGATCACGACCTCGCCGGAACTCACGAATATCAGATTTTGCTAGAATGCCTTTTGGATTTTGATAATTTTTTTTTTTCAATAAATATGGCTAGACATCTCCGGTGCTGGAGACGCTTTTTAGATTTTACACAATGTCTTTTGGATTCTGCCGGAATGTCATTTGGATTCGACCATAATGCCATTTGGATTCTGCCAAAATGCCTTTTGGATAGATTTTTTTTTCTTTATTTTCAATAAATATTACTCTCAATGTCTCCGGTGCCGGAGAGACTTTTTAAATTCTATAAAATACCTTTTAGATTCTGACAAAATACTTTTTGGATTCTACTAGATTGTCTTTTAGATTCTGTTAAAATGTCCTTTGGATTTTTCCTGAATGTTTTTTGAATTTTATAAGAATGCCTTTTGGATTCTGATAGATTTTTTTTATTTTTTTTAGTTCCAATGGATTGACAAGAAATTCAAGAATAATACATATGCTTCCACCTATGTTTTCTTGTCAACAAGTTGTATCATGACTCCGTATTAGAGTAATATAAAAAGCAGTCTTGCCATGAAACTATATAGTAATCTCAAAGCCAAGAAAAAAAAAAAAAAAAAATCTGACTGGGGAGTCATGGACTCTATTTGACATGCCAAATCCAGTTCATGGTTAAATGATTGAACATATGATATACATCATAAGATCATAACAAATTAACCTTAGACGATAATTATTACATAGAGAAACCAGAAGTTTTTTTTTTTTGGCTAAACTAGAATTTCGTTAAAGAAAAGCCACACCATAACAAAGAAAGAAAACAAGCCAAAAACGAAGAACTAAAAACAACACAACAGAAATCAAAACAAAGAAAGCAGCAAACATGGGAAAAACCGGCACTAAACAGAAAACAAACAGTTTTTAGGAAGTCCTTGATGGATAATTTCAAGACAAAGTATATGCTTTTACAGTTAACTAGATCACTTCCTCTCAACTAAGATATTCTTATGTCATCGAACTGACTTTACTTGTATGCTTACTGTCATCTCGTTTTTTATTTGTTAGCTGTGAATGACATCACATAAGATTTAATTAGATCGAAAGTACTGATTCCAGCAAAATATAAAAGAGAAAACTTGAGAGAAGGAAAAACAAGAAAATAAATAAATAAAATAGATATAGATGTAATATATACATGGATATAATCTAAACTTATTGAAGATGGGAACTACATTAGCTATTGAAGTGAAAGACAACTAGATTAAAGGAACCAATAGACATTTCGTTAACCTAATTCATGCAAATCAGTATAATCATGACCATCCTCAGATAATAAAAAAAATCACCTTTAAAGAAATATTTCTAGAACTAGAAACGCTTGACTTCGATAGAACTCAATTTCTCTACCCATTGGCTTCATTTTTTTTTTTTTTTTCCTTGGTAGCATGGAACTCCTGAAAAAGGCACATCAAATTATTTTAATTTATTTCCATAAAATCTTTTTTAACAATGCTAGCAAACTAAAAACAAAGGAACTGTAATTTTCCCTCCAAAATAGGCCATGATACGTAAACAATATGGAACCGAGAAAAACACAATCGGCATTTGCCATGAAGCTTATGTCGAAAGCAAAATTTACGCAAGCAAAATCATAATTATCCAAACTCAACAACAAACAATCTATAAGCACCATCTTCTTTTATATATGTCTACCTATATAAAGTTTTCCTCATGTTTAGGAGTGTGATAACTCTACAAAATAGAATTATTTTATCTCTTTTACGCATCTAAATTGATTATATTTTTTAGCATTTTAATTTATTTTAAGTTAATTTAGTTTAATTTTACTTAATTTTAATTTAGATTAATTTATTTTAATGTAAATTGATTTAATTTTGTTTAATTATTTTAATATTAACTTCAATATAATGTTATTAATTTACTCCTCTAAAGGGGAGTTTGGTGTGTAAGTTTGAGTTAAGATTTATAAGTTTAAATAGTAAATTTTGTTGACTTTTTCAGAAAAGACAAAAAAAATTTTGAGAAAAAGACAAAAACTTTTGAGAAAAAAGACAAAAAAAAGTTTAAACCAAACTTATGGCCAAACAGGTAAATAAATAATTTTCTTATTTATGTATGTTAATTAGACGAGAATGGACAAAAAAGAATTTTGGATTCAAACTGCGGGAAAAACAGTCATTAAAATGCCAAAAAATAGATAAAATTTGAATTGAACAGGTCTCCATCCAGAAGAAGACACGTGTCCAACAGGTAGAGCATTCGATCCCATGCCGCGCGATCCACGGGCGATCCACGGAGTTTGCGTGTATCAGCGAGTATCTCCCAACTGCATCTCGCCACGCGTCCAAAGTCCACATGGCGAATTGGCAACGCCACCCGTCAGCTATGCAGAAAAAGAAAAAATTAAAAGCAAGTGGGGCCCGCACAGTGCTGTGGAGCAAAGAAAGGAAAAGAAAAGGAAAAAAAAAAAAAAGGAAGAAAGAAGGTGGGAGTCTGGGGAGGCCGAGAGTGAGAGAGGGCGGAGGCCAAGAACAGAGGCCAAACCCAACAGCCAAGAGGAGAGAAAATGAAGAAGAAAAAGAAAAAAAATATATATAAAAATAGAAAAAAAAAAAAAAAGCCAAAAAAATTAGTATAATATGATTTTCAGCTTTAGGATTGGTTTTTATTTTCAGTTTTAGGTTTTATTTTCAATAAATTTTTAAGGGAGATTACATTGTTGGAGAGCTTGAAGAGGAGGAGAAATTTAGGGGAAATTCTTGGAGATTTGTGACAACTTCAAGGGGGGTTTTCTTTATCTAGTTTCTCTTTTATTTTTGTAATTTGATGATGTTTAAACCCTTGATTTCTCTAATTTTGTGTTTATTTTTATTTATGGATATTGTGTAATTTATTGGTTCTAGGATTTGATATAGCTCTACTTGAATTATGTTTTAATGATTTGGTTAATTGTTAATGAAGTCTCTATTCAATTCATTTGTGTTTTTCTAAGCTTAGTGCTTCTAAATTGTTGGAAAGTGAATTAGCTTATTTTATTTATAAATTTTAATGCTCGAGAGAGATTAATTCATTTATCGGTTTGTGAAACACAATTTTAGTTGTTGTTCAGTTCGGGAGGCCGCTGACACTTTGATAATCATATAAGAGTGTGCTTAATGAATGTGTACGTAGATAAGTTAGATAGGGATATCAATTTGGATACTTATACATATAATCTCATTTAACACTTGAGAAAGGTAGTGAGGTTAATTTTGAGCCCTTGATTAATGAATTGATTGAGACTAGTTAGCAATTTCTTAATAAGAAGAACATAGGAAGGGTATAGTGAAATCAAGACCCTAGAACCTTGTTTGTTTGTGTCTTTTTATTCATTCGGTTTTGTTTAGAATTTTTAGTTTACTTCATTTATTTTAATTTGTGCTTTTGTTATTTTTAAATTGGTCGTTCAAATAATCCTAATGTTAACGAATTTCAATGATTAACATAAAATTAAACACAATTCTCGTGGGATCGACAACCTTACTTATTCCTTTATTATTTGTGCGACTCGTTCACTTGTGAGATTTCACATTACAATGTGAAATTGACATAAAATAGAAATTACCGATACAATAGGACTGGAGCTCCGCACAACGTCGATCTTCAACTCCTAGTTTTGGCTGCAAGATCTTTCCTTGCATACCCGCTCAAGTTTGCAAGGGAAAGGCTAAGGCAGAGCATATCTTATAACTCACAATCACGAAAACACCTCAATGTGAACTTTACACATAGGAAAATCCATAATAGGTAGCAATCATACTCTTTTTTACTTGATTTGCTTGTTAACTATAACATGACAAACACATCCAATCCACATATCTAAAACCAGTTAATCTAGTAGCATAATCATCATACATCCTAGATCAAACGACGAGTTCTGAGAGAGAGAGTTTTATAGAGATAGAAATGAAGAGCGAGAAAAATAAATGAAAAATGAAATCCAAATCTAACAGCAGGGGTAAAATAAAAAATTCAAAGAGAAAAATAAATTAAAAATACGGAATGAAAATTATTAGTTTTACTTAGGATTGACAATTCAAATCACGACACAATACATGTTAGGGTTAGGAAAAAAGTGTACGGGTTAGTTTTGGGTCGAACCGGTATGGCCTGATAAAAAAAAATGGATTGGGTTCGGGTCAATCCAATGGACATGAAATCAACCCGCAATAACCTGTTCAAAAATTTCGTACAATTCAGGTTGACTTGTTGATGATATTTTGAATGATTTAATTATGAGTTTATTAATTTTGCGTTTTGGATTTGACCTTTTATGATAAATCAATTATGGATTTATATGATTTTACATTTTAGATTGATCTTATGTAATGATTTATTAATTAATTTGCTTGGTATGGATCCTAATTGTATGTTAAAATATTTTTTTTCTTTACTCGTGGCAGGTTGGCGAGTTTGTGGGTCGTCAAGTCATGTTGTGAAAATCAACCCAAAATAGTGTGTTGGTGTGTTGGTCGGGTCGAGTCGGGTTGGGTCAAGTCGAGTCAACCCATCAACCTGTTGGTTGGGTTAATATTGCAGCTTTTTTGACTTGATAGGTCATGGGTTGAGTAAGGGTTAAAGTTTTGACAATTCGTGTTGTTTTCAACTCGATACGAACTTGACCTGTTGACATAAATTACCAACTCTAATTTTAATATTAGAGTGGACAAAATTATAAAGAGGTGTTAAAATAATAGTTTTGTTCCCTAATTTTCTTTTTTTAGTTTGGTTTTCAACATTTTTTTAAAATATTTTTTATATAGTTCTCTCTGACAAAATTTTAAAAAATAGTTTGAATTTTGAGTTTGACTATATGATCTAAACAAGAGCTAAATTTATTTCTTCTACATCCAACAACACATTGATGGTGTTGTTTGGCACACCATTATGATTACTAAAAAAAATCAATTCAAATTAAATCAATTTCATTTTTTTTACCTTTTTCGAAACATATATCAAACTTTTTTTTTTCCTTCTAAACACTCATTCATTTAATATTCTCAATTGAAATTGGATTTTTAAAGTCTAAGATGTATCAAATAGGGTTGAAATTCCAAATGATTCAAAAAGCACATGTTTGGTGTGTGGGTTTGGATTGTAGAATTTAGATTTAAATTAAGTTGTGCATTTAGTGAGGCGTCTAAATCGTTGGAGTTAAAAAACATAAAAACTTGAAATGTCTTCAGGAAAAAAATATCAATATCAAACTTGTTTCGTTCGTCTCAAAATTTTATACAATTTAAAGAAAAATATCATATCATTTAGAGTTGTAAATGTAAAGTTATGAACTTTTAAAATTTGAGTTATAAAACTATAATAATAACCGTGAATAATAAAAGTGAGATTGATTTTTCATCAAAAATAAATAAAATTTAAGTTGTAATCTGTGATCCAAATGTCCAAACATGATCTAAAAGTCTATTGATTTTGGAAATCAATATCTAAAAATATATTGATTTTGGAAATCAAAACCAATGCCCCTTCGTCCATCGTTGTACTACTCTGCAACTTGGAGACTGATCAATTAATGTCATTCATCAATGCCCCTTCGTCCATGGTCACTCATTTTTACACATTGTCTTCTTTTGCTTTTTCTTTTTTAATTTCTTTTCAACAATAAATACTAATAATTAAATATTAACAAACCCAAACCCCACTTTCCCTGGAAGATCTCTGGCTTAAATTTTTCCACTCCCACTTTCCATGGAGAGGATTTTGCTATTTTCTTAAATTTTTTTTTCCTCCGCTCTTCTTTCCTAGAAATCGGATAGGAAATTTTTTTTAAAAAAATTTAACGTACCATCAAGGAGTGACAAAAGGGAAAAAAAAAATAAAAAGCAAAAAATAAAAAATAATAACCAAGTACAACGAGACCCAACTGACGGATCATAACATTTTATTTATATATGTAAGTATGTGTGTGTGTGTGAAGAAATTAAAATTTAAAACATATGCAAAGAAGAAAGTAGGGGAAATGAAGGACCCATTACCTTCAAACTTAAAATGAAAACAGAGTTCTTTTGGATTCTCTTCGTACGAGCTTAAATGCTGTAGATAACACAATTTCTTTCTTTCTTTCTTTCTTTTTCACTAACCCTTGTAGTTTGTGGAAAAGTCATCTTTAGAAACTTTTGTTTTTATTTTATTTTTATTTTTATTTTTATTTTTTATTTTTTACGCTTGGAAAGTAGATTCCTTATTCTCAATTATGCTTTTCACAAAGTCAGTGGCCGACAGATGTTAGCGTTTACCTAGTTGGCAACTTGGCCATCGATGACGGAGGGCCTTTGGAGATATCTTGAGACACGGTGGTTTGAATGTTAGGTTGAAAATATATATGTAGGGAAAATTTTTTGAAAATATTATGTGATATAGAAAAAAATATAAAATTTTGAAATGTGTTCGGAAAAAATATATAAAATAGATATTATCTTATTTATCTCGTTATTATGAGTATTTTGACATAAAAAAAACATCTCATTTCGATTTGAAATGAGAAAGTTATGAATTTTTAAAATTTGAATTTTTTAAGAATGAAAAAGAGAAAAAATATGATTTAGCGTTGAGATTTTAAAATTCAGATAGTGTTTTACCATCTGAAAGCTAACATCCCGAATAAAACACTGAGATATTTTTATTGAGCAATCTTATTTAACCCTCTTAGATTGTCACCCTATCCAATATGACACCAATACAGAAAAGAAAAAATTACTCAAATAATAATAATTTTTGGATAAGTAGTCATTTTTTCAATCTTTTGATTAATATGATATAGATTTCTCATCTTAATTAATATAACACAAACTTTAATTTTATTTTCGTGTTCTAAAATCTCTCATATAATTTCTTTCCTCTCTTTTTTTTACTCTATCAAACAGAGGCTGAATCAACAGTTAATAACTGAGTTATTATTACCCTCAAAAGCATCAAGAGAGCTTACTGAACTATCCTAAAAAGCTCTCTTATCACATAAAAAAAAAATATATCATTTAAATTTATATTTATAAAATTTTGAATTTAAAATTTAAAATATAAAATTATAATAATAACTTTAAATAATAAAATTAAAGGTATTTTTAATATAAACAAATTTACAATCACGCGGAACGTGTAAACATGGGCTAAAAGTCTATTGATTTTGGAAATCAAAGCCGAAGTGAAGAATAGAAAAGTAATTAGAAAAGTAATCAAAGGTACAAAACAGGCATTGTACCCCACACGCTTAAATCATTGTACTACTCTGCCACTTGGAGACTAATCAATTAATGTCATTCATCAATGCCCCTTCGTCCATGGTCACTCATTTTCATATATTGTCTTCTTTTGCTTTTTCTTTTTTAATTTTTTGTACAATAAATACTAATAAATATTAACAAACCCAAACCCCACTTTCCATGGAAGATCTCTGGCTTAAAATTTTCCACTCCCACTTTCCATAGAGAGGATTGTGCTATTTTCTTAAATTTTTTTCCTCGGCTCTTCTTTCCTAGAAATCGGATAGAAATTTTTTTTTTAATTTTAAAATTAACGTAGTGTCAACGAATGACAAAAGGAAAAAAAAAAAAAAAAAAGCAAAAAAAAAAATAATAATAATAACCAAGTGTATTGAGATTCAACTGACGGATCATAACATTTTATTTATATATGTACGTATGTGTGTGAAGAAATTAAAATTTAAAACATATGCAAAGAAGAAAGTAGGGGAAATAAAGGACCCATTACCTTCAAACTTAAAATGAAAAACAGAGTTCTTTTGGATTCTCTTCGTACGAGCTTAAATGCTGTAGATAACACAATTTCTTTCTTTTTCACTAACCCTTGTAGTTTGTGGAAAAGTCGTCTTTAGAAACTTTCGTTTTTATTTTTAATTTTTAATTTTTAATTTTTTGCTCTTAGAAAGTAGATTCTATTCTCAATTCTGCTTTTCGTAAAGTCAGTGGTCAACAGATGTTAGCGTTTACCTAGTTGGCAACTTGGTCATTGATGTTTGAGGGCCCCTTTGGAGATATCTAGAGACTGTGGTTTGAATGTTGTGTTAAAAATATACGTTTGAGAAAAAAATTTTAAAAAAGTTATATGATATAAAAAAAATATAAAAATTTAAAATATATTTGAAATAAATATATAAAATGAATATTATCTTATTTATTTTATTATTATGAATATTTTAACGTAAAAATAATTTTATTTTAATTTAAAATGAGAAAGTTATAAATTTTTAAAAAATAAACTTTTAAAATTATGGATTTTTGAAATCATAGACTTTTGAGTATCTTGACTTTGTCTTGTTATAATTGCCATTGTCTTCTGTTTTTAACTCTTGAAAAAAAAAAAAAAAAAACTAAACTAAACTAATGGGTTTTTAACTCAAACTCAAATTTTTCAACTTAATTTTTATTTTTTTCTGAAAAAATTTTTTGTCTTTTCTGAAAAAATCAACAAAAATTACTATTGAAACTTAAAAATCTTAACTCAAACTCAAACACCAAACACCCCCTAAACTTTTGAACGTATTATTTATTTTCAGGCTGTGGTATATTGTCTTTGTGTTTGTTTTCTGTCTTTTATAATTTCCGATGGTGTTAGCTTGTTTGGGTATTTTTTGTTAGCCCCTTTCTTTTTATTTGGACATTTTGATTTAATGAAGTTTAACTTTTTAAAAGAAATAAAGTTATTTCACGTTTTGTTTTGTATCATGTTGAATGGTTTTGTTCAGTATAACTACTTTTATTTTTAAAAAATTAAGATAATTATTAGTAATTGAACATATTAGTTTGTTTTTACATGAAGTTAGTACTGATTTTTTTGAACATTTTATACTGGATTTTAATGGGTGTTTATGTTTATTTTTGTATAAACAAAAATTTAATTTCAAATTAATTTTAATAATTTCAATCAGTGTCACATTAGTGGTACGAAATATAATAGAACGAGTGTTTTTTGCAAACAATTTAATATTTGAGGGATGTAGCATCAGTTTTCAATGTTTGAGGGTAAAATTACAAATAAATAAAATTTAGGAGGTAAAAACAAAATCTTTTCAAGTTTTATGTAACTAAAATATGAAAGAAGAGGTGTTTTGCCAATGATTTAAAATTTGAGACATATTCTTGTTAATAAGTTATAATTTGAGAGTAAATAAATACTAATTTTCAAAGTTCAAATAGTAAAATTACAAGAATAGTGTAGCTCGGAGGATAAAAATAATTTTGTCCTCTTAATATATCATCTACGGTGATGCTTAATGTGTGTTAGTACTACTACCATTCACTATTTGAATTCCACACAGTTTCTAATATTCACAGTTCATTCTCCGAATCTTTGCTCGTTGTACCCTTTTCTCTTTGATCTTCTCGATCGCTAATCCAAGACCTGTGAGTTTCTCTCATATTGTTGGTTGTGTCCTTTTGGTTCTCCTTGTAGTTTCTTCTTTTGTTTGTTGCAGCGTTTTCTTTCGGTTTTGTTTTCTCCACTCTAAAAATCCAGATTATATATATGTATGTATGTATGTATATATATATATATATATATATCAAACTCCTGCTCCATTAAAGGGCTTTGTGGTTATCACTTTGTTCCTTGACTTCGTCTTGTTATAATTGCCATTGTTTTCTGTTTTTAACTCTGAAAAAAAAAAAAAAAAAAAGACCCCTGCTCTGCATCAAGTTTCGGTACTGTTTTAGTTTTGTAAATATTTAAAACCTTCTTGCATTTACTTTCTTTTTGTTGCTTTTTGTTGCTTTTTGTAGTGTCTTTCCTTAAATTGGAGAGTTCTTTTCCAAAAAAAAAAAAAGTAAAAAAAAATAAAATAAAAAATCAAATTAGTGTTTTTTTGTTGCATTTACTTCTCCTCCTAGTTTCACACTTCATTCTCCTGGTTTCCTAGTTCTTGTTTGTTTGTCCTTCTGGTTCTCCTTGTAGTTTCTTCCTTTCTTTGTTCCAGCCTTTTCTATCGATTCTATTTCGCCAATTGACAGAAAACAAAAAAACAAAAACACAAACAAAAACAAAAACAAAAGACTCCAGCTGTATTGAAGGGCTTAGTGGTAATCACTTTGTCCCTTGATTTCGTTCTTTTCATAATTGTCATCGTCTTTCTGTTTTTCCCCTCAAAACTGAAAAAATCAAAAAGAAAAGAAAAGAAAAAAAAAAAAAAAAAAACACTCTGCTCTGTGTCAAGTGGCTTTGTTGAAAATCCATAAGAAGATCAGGTATGCTCTTCTTTGATTCCATTCTTGTTCTTGTCATGATCTGCCCTGTTCTTGTATGATAATTCTCTGTTATCTATTTTCCTTATTATTTTAGTTTTACAACTGTATTTGCCTTCTTTTTAAGCTGTTAGCATAGCCTTTTACTAAGTTTCCAGTCTAGTCTGATCAAATTAGAGAGTTCTTAAAAAAAAAAAAAAAAGGAGAGTTGTGAGAAAGAGAACAGAAAACAAGAAAACAAGAGAGGAAATAAATAGAAAATTAGACGGAAAAAAAAAAAAAAAAAAAAAAAGGAGTACATGGAGTCGATTATCGAGGTCGTTGTCGGAATTGGCCCCAGAGTTGCCAAATGCATATTTCATATTATGGAGTCTCACTACACAAGCAAGGTTGCTAACCTTAGAGATCAAGTTGGTGAACTCAATAATGCAATACGAAACATGCGAGATCGAGCTGATGAGGCTAAAGGAAACGGAGAAGTTATTATGGATGGAGTTGAACGTTGGTTGGAGAGTGCAACAGAGATCTCCCGAAGGGCAGAGGATTTTCTGAACGTCAACCGAGATCGTGCAAATGTTAGCTGTTGCAATGTACAAATTCCGAATTTGGTGTCGCGGCGAAAGCTGAGCAGGGAGGCAAGGCAAATGGTAGAGGACCTTCAACGTGAAATTCAGGCTGCCCAGGGATTCAATGTGGTTGCTTCTCGTCCTGCTCTGCAGACTGTCATTGCGATGAGGGGAGATTATGAGGACTTTGGATCACGAAAGACGATTTTGGAGGCTATCATGAAGGCGTTAAAAGATCCTAACGTTAGCAGGATTGGAGTTTACGGCATGGGCGGCAGTGGCAAAACTATGCTTGCTAAAGAAGTTGCTAGGCGAGCCACGGAAGCCAAGTTATTCTCTGAGGTGGCTATGACGACTGTATCCCAAACTCCAGATTTTATCAGAATGCAACAAGATGTTGCAGAGAAGATAAAACTCGATCTTGGTGTACTTCATGGTGTACCCGCAAGAGCAGATCGGCTACAACGTCAATTGAAGGAAGAGAAAAGCATTCTAATTCTTTTAGATGATATCTGGGAAGAAATTAATTTGATAGAAGTTGGAATACATCTTGAGAACGAAGGATGCAAGATATTGATGACTTCTAGATCCCAAGATGTTTTAGGTTCTATGGGTAATAAACCAAATTTCTCGGTTGCTGTTTTACCAGCCCAGGAAGCAATGAACTTCTTTAAGACAATTGTCGGTGATATTATTGAAGAATCGAATTTTGGAAGATTGGCAACTGATGTGGTGAAGGAATGCGGAGGCTTGCCACTCGCTATTAGAACGGTTGCCTATACTTTGAAAAACTATCGGAGCTTGTCTGTATGGAAGAATGCTTTGGAGCAACTACAAAATTCTGCCCCAGCTATCATTGATGGAATGCTTAAAAAGGTTTACCCAAGTATAAGGTTGAGCTATGATTCTTTGGAAAGTGATGATGAGAAGTCATTGTTGTTGCTATGCAGTCTGTTCGGGGAAGATAGGAACATAAGGGTCGAGGACCTAATGATGTGTTGTGTGGGTTTGGGCATGTTTGCGGACCGCTCTCCGTCTGCACCTTATGTAAGAATGAGGGTGGAGTCTTTGATCAACAGACTGAAAGCTCGTTGCTTGTTGTTAGACGATGATCGTGGTGATGGGGTCAAAGTGCATGACATTATTCGTGATGTTGCCTTATTCATAGCATCAGAGAAGGGAGGTATGTACAGTGTTATTCTAAAGAAGGAAGATTGTAGGTCTCTGAATATGAAAAAACTCAGAGACTCAAAGGTTCTCTCAGTACTTCCACATTCGGATTTCAATCAACTTCCTGAAAGATTGGAATGTTCGGAGTTGGAGTTATTCCTTCTTCTTTCTGGTCAAGGCAATAGGATACCAATTCCTATCCCCTTTTTTGATGATAGTAAAGATCGGCTCAAATCTTTGCTTTTTGATCGAGCAAATTTGGTAACCATACCTCCATCCTTCCATTCACTTCAGAATCTCCAAACTTTATGTCTACGTGGTTGTGTGCTTGAAGATGTAACTTTTATTGGAGATTTAAAGACTTTGCAAATTCTTGATCTTTCAGAGTCCACGATTAAGCAGTTGCCCGTAAAAGTAGCACAACTAAGTCGTTTACAACTGCTAAATTTAGAAGGTTGTAGAGATCTTAAGCTGATTGAGCCTGATGTCATCTCAAGTTTGAAACAGTTAGAGGAGTTGGACATCTCAAAATATTTTGATAAATGGGAAGTTGGAGAAGTCGATGTCAGCAGAAGAAGTAATGTGAATCTCGCTGAAATAGAGAATTTGCAGCAGCTTACATCTTTATCCTTGAGAGTACCAGATGCCAAAACTTTTCCTAAACATTTCAAGTTTAGTGAAAAGTTGGAGAGATATAGAATCTCAATTGGTGACCCACTGGGCTACTTAGATTCAACTGGAATTTCAAGGTCGTTGCTTCTAAACCTCCGTGAAAGAAGTCAATTAACAGCACTTGGTTTTGAATCGTTGATGAAAAGGTCGGAAGGGTTAATATTAAATGGATTAATAGATGTCAAGAATGTCGTTTACGATCTGGACAGTGAGGGCTTTTGTGACTTGAAGCGTCTTCATTTGATAAACAGCGAAGGAGTTCAATACATCGTTGATTGTGTGGACCAGCAGATTCATCCTCACAAGGCCTTTCCAGTGTTGGAGAGCCTGCACCTTTGGGAATTAAGAAACTTGGAAAGGATATGTCATGGTAAGCTCCCGGAAGATTCATTTAAGAATTTGAGGCAGGTCATAGTGCGGAGTTGTGATAAATTGGAGAATGTCTTCCCTTTGTCTATCTTCAAAAGACTTCACTCTATACGAGTGCAAGATTGTGAGATGCTGGAGGAGATAGTAGGCCATGTGAGATCAGAAGATGATGGAGCTGTTGAATTTCCTGAATTACGCTACTTGAGATTAAAGAATTTACCAAAGATGGTTAAATTCATGAGTTGGTCGGAGGCGGAGGCAGCTGGCGGCTCTTCATCAGTAGAGTCTCCCGACCCTTTGTTTGGTGAAAAGGTAATATAATTATTTCCAACATTCCTTTTGTTTTTTTCCCCTGCCACTTTAATATATAAGCGCATCACCTGTCTTTAATTTATAATAATACTCATTATTCTCAAACAAAAATTTTTGCACAAGCTCACTTTCTTCTCTTCCACGAGTCTCTAGTTTTAGTACCACATTATTTCAGTTGTCTATTTTCCATGTAAAAACGATTAATAAGGGCAAAATTAGTTTACTAATGGATTATGTTTTTAATTTCCTTTATTTTTCATAGCTATTAAAATCATCAGTATTAGATTTGAGATATTTTTCCAATAAATAGTTTTATTGATCATCAGTATAATATTAATATTTGAGTTGTTTTTTCAGATATATTGTGATAGATCATCAATATTAGTTTTTATATCTAAATCCGTACTTTTTTCTCCTCCTAAAAGGCACTATATATCAGTTTAAAGTTATAGTAGTTTCTCTTTTATATAGGTAGATGCACCCATTCTTTTTGTGATGTGCAAAGTTTTATTAGTTTCTCTCTCGCTTGTTGTGGAGTAGTTGATAAATTTCGAAGTAAATTTTAGCTTGTTAAATTTTTTTTAAAGTAAAAGCATGTCTCTATTTGCCAAAAAAATAAAAAAAATTAGGATGAGTGGCCCATTTTGGTCACCCAATTGAATAGGTGACCAAACTTTTTTTTTTTAATTAGCAAAATAGCCCTTTGTCATTTTTTTATTCAGATATAATCAATCCTTGATTGACTTGAAAATTAGTGATTACGGTCAATTATTGATTTATCAGATTAACAATATGATGTGGTCAATCTTAAATTAACTAGTTAAGAAAATTGATTGACTATTTAAAAAAAAATGGCATTTTAACTAATTTTTAAAAACTTCGGATATTTGTTAAAAAACTTCTTTGAAAAAAAATACTATTTACCTCTAAATCCAAAAAAATAAAAATAAAATAAAATAAAATAAAAATAACAACCATAGCAAGAGAAGCTTTCCTTATAGTAAAACCTAAATTAGGTAAAAAGGCAGTCTTTTAATACATATTTAAATAAAATGGCTGAAATTTTTTTATTTAGGAAAATGAACGTTAATCAGTGATAGGTATAGACAATCAGTGAAAGTTATATATTAACATTTTGTCACTTACTGATTAATTATAAAAGGTCAGTCAATCACTGATTGATAATTTAAAAAAAAAAAAAACCAATAATAATATTATGTTAATTTCACAAAATTTTGGTCATTTATTAAAAAACCTCTTAAAAAGAAAAGAAGGCCATTTACCTATATATATATTATCGATCATTTGTAATATACATGAAACAGAGTCAATACGTTATTTGAAACTTAAAATCTGAAATCAACGAAACATCAATTATACCATTGTTTGAATTTCAACTATACTACTATTTAAATTTCTAACTTTTCCGACTTTTTGAAGTGGGTTAAATTAAATAACAAATTTAATGTACGATGAAAAGCAAGATTTAGGTAAATTTTAAATAAATAAAAAAAAAAAAGAGATAGACACAGGGTTAAAATATAGTCATACCATTTTTTCGTTCAAAATTTTGGTTAACTCATTCCCTTAGAAAAAATATATATATATATATATATATATTTATGACTCCTATATATATATGTATTTATGACTCCGCGACTACCCGCCACAAGAATCAAATTGAAAAAAAGGGCTAATCTAAAAAAAATCTATCTACAACTTTGAAGGAAAAAATTCCACAAATTCTGTTATTATAATTTAGGCTAACTTGCTGATCAGTGGAAAATCTCTTTTTATTTTAAGAAATTCTCTTAGTAGTTACATTGAATATGCATAGATAAATTCCTTAGAAGTTAAATGACAAATAAAACTTTGACTCATTCTATGTAGTGAATTATCACATTTGACTCATTCTACAACTTTGACTCATTCTATATAGTGAATTATCACATTTATTTTGATCAGCTATGTTAATTGAAATTTAGAGTAATGAGGTCAAGCTCAGAAAGACTGCTAAATATTAAGAAATATTAAATTTACGCCAATCACTAATTATTAAATATTACATTAATTTGTAAATAAGATTTTCCAGGTAACTTCTATGATCTTTACAAATGTTTTTGCCACTTCTTTCGTATGTGTCTCCAAGAAATGAAAGAAAGCTGTAGTGCATCTTTCGCCCAAAAAAAAAAAAAGAAAAAAAAGATTTGTTATACATGATTGGAGAGAGAAATAATCAGATTGTGCATATTTTTCTAGTCAGTATGTGATTCAAATTGCCCTCGACTCTTTGTAGGTTGAGCTTCCCAGCCTGGAAGATTTAATTTTGAATAAATTGGGTGTCAAAATGTTATGGGCCGACCAGCTTGCATCAACTTCTTACATGCCAAATTTAAGTAGCTTGGAAGTTAATGACTGCAACAACTTAAAATATGTGTCATCATTTGCTACGGCTAAAAGCTGTCTCATAAAGCTTAAGGAGCTAGAGGTACGTACATGCAGCGTCTTGGAAGAGGTACTAGCCATAACGGACTTACAAGGACAAGACGATAGGAGTTTGGAAAAGATTTCACTTCCTCAACTCATATCTCTCACGCTTTGGAATCTTCCAAACCTCAAAAGGTTTTGCAAAAATCCTCATGAACTCAAGACGTTAGAGGCCAATTCCATGTCTACAGAAATAACAGTTGATAGAGCTGAACCTGGAGAAAGGAAATTTAGTGCAATCGAATCCCTCTTCAATGAAATGGTAACTTTTTTGTTCTAATTTCTTCAGTTTTGAAAACTGTCACTTTGTCTTTAATTCCTTCCTTTTATTTTGCTATTACTTTCGGGTTTTTTAAAAGCAAAAAACTTTTGAAAATCATAACATGAAGATTTGCATATTTACGTGTGTATATATATATATATATATATATATAATATTGGCTGAAGAGGTCTTAACATCACTATATCCATATATAGGCATTCCATCTAAGTGGATTAAAATACTTTTGTTTATTAACAAAAATTCTTAATTTCTTAAGTAAAAAAGAAAAATAAAGTACCAACCTCACTTATACTAACTCAGCAGAAGCAGAGGAGGCTTGGAGTCTTATCTCTTATGTCTTAAGTTATCAAAACCCGTGCGGTATTATTTCAATTCCATAAAGTCGGTGGCTCGGTGCCCATAGGGCTTAATATCACAAATAGTAAATAAATAAATAAAATTTGTTCCATTTGGTAAACTGAAATAACTGTAAAAAAAAATTTGAGAAATTGAATTAAGATGGTTAAAATTACTTTTCACGATTTTGTGCTTGTGCTTCCTCTTGAAATTTGATATTCACCAATTAATTTCTTTTTTTTTTTCCCCAACAAAAATGGTAAAGATTTAAATTAGGGACCTTATGCATATCCAAAAATTATCCACTAAAGCTTGCAACACATCGAGATTTTATAAATTTAGTTAGATAAAAACAAAAGGATAGTAACTTAATTCAAAGGAAACACGAAATAAATTGGACAAAATAAATATTATTCAAAGTTATGGTGCCTGGAATGTAGTCTATTACTCTGAGCATTTAAACTTCTTTATTATTAAAATTAAATCTCATCTCTAGAATTGAAAGAATCTGCATATCTAATCTATATTGTAATTAAGTATAATATATGGAAGATTAATTATCTAATTAGTAAAGCATTTTCAAGTCAATTATGTATACACACATTATGAATTATCTTTTACAGCTTGAGTTTCCCGACTTGGAGACATTGGTTTTGTGTGGATTGAATGCTGTTGAAAGTGTATGGCAGCTTCAAACAACTTGTTACATGGTCAACTTAACGAGCTTATATGTACGAAACTGCAAGAGCTTGAAGTATCTATTCTCTTTGGCTGTGGCTGAAAGGCTCGTAAAACTGAAGAATCTTCAAGTAGATGATTGTAAACTCATGGAAGATATTGTAGTCACAAAGAAATTGGGAGAGGAAGGAAGGTCGGGGAATAAGATTTTATTCCCTCAACTAGAATCTCTCACGCTTTTTGAACTTTCAACCCTCAAAACGTTCTGTCATGAAGAGGTAATTACTTTATAATTCTAATTTTATATTTTCTCTAGTCCGATCATTGCATTATTTTTGCTACGCATTAGGTAATTCATGTTATGAAACTCTAATGCTGGAGTTGATGTAAATTTTGCTAACTTCGAGTTTGATTATAAACAAAACAAAGGTAATATACGTAAGACTTGAAGGTATACAAAAACGTTTTTCATAAGTCAAAATAGTATGATATTAGTAATATCTGACATGTTGGCCAAATCGTATAAAAAGTTACCCTTGGCCTTGGGATACATTTGGTGAAAATATTTTAGACACTTGAGAAATTTGAGGCACTGAAATATATATTAGGTAATGTTGAGTTCGCTTCCGATTACAGAGCTGTAAACTTTCCATTTTTATACTAAATGCAACTATATTCCGATGACTATCAACATGTACACGTGTTCGCATCTAAGGGAAGAGTCTAAAATGTGTTAGTCTAAGCTAGACTACACCAGAAAACTACCTACAGCATGTATTATTAGTCTAAAAGATTGAATTGCGATTTTTCTTCACATCCAATGTCAATACTAAGCTTCAAAGAAGCGTGAAAAATGACATTCAACTTTTTTTTCCCACTTAGCTCTTTTATTTTCTTGCTATTATTATAATTCCTTCCAACACAAAAATGATTTTTTTTTCTTTTATCTAAAATCACCGAAAATCAATTTAAAAACTACTTTTAGGATCATACATTTTTACTTTTTATAAAACACAACGTTGAATGCCACTTGTCAAGCCGACGAATTTTTTTTCTAAAAGTAATATTCAAGAAAAATTTTGCTTGCCAGTTACCACCACTGGAATGACCACGTAAGGTAAACTCTTCTATTCCCGGCCACTAAAACAATTGCTCATAAAATTTGCTTTGAGTGGCATTATTAGATGGCTCCTTCACTAATTTTGTTTATGCGAAAAGTACAAGTTAATTGTCTTCCTAATGTTTTCACTCCATTTATACCTTTGATAAATCCAACGTAACTCTTTTACGCACTAACATTTTTCATTATCGTTTCATTAGGTCATTTTGCCTAAACTTGAATCTCTGAGTACTGATTGGAGTGAAGCTATAACTGAGATGCTAGGCACGAGTCAATCTTCAAGTACGCTTTCCCTTTGCCACCGGCAGCTAAAAGAACTCAGATTAAACTTCAGCCATCAGGATAAACCATTTGCTCTCTCAATTTGCAAACTTCTTCAGGGATGTCACAATCTTGAGAAACTTCAATTGAATGGTTTTCTGGTAAATGTTATACGCAAGGATCGACAAAATGAAGTCGGTGCTGCTGCACAAAATTATCAGGGACAGCTGATCACACGTTTAAGGGAGCTAAGGTTGAAAAACGTTCCTAAGCTGAGGCATTTGTTCGGTGAACCAGAAAATGATCATCCAGTTGGCGGTGCCTTACAACCAGTAAAAACTCTGTTTGTGTCTTTCCAAAATTTGACTATTCTGGAAGTGTCATTTTGCCATCGATTGACGTATTTACTAGCTTCCTCAACGGCTACAAGTCTGGTACAACTCAAACAAATGAGAGTAACTGATTGCAACAGAATGACAGAAATAATCACAGATTACAGGGAAGGTGAAATAACAGAGGGTGAACATGATCGTGAGTTTGTTTTCCCGCAGTTGGAGATTTTAGTGCTCTGCCATTTGCCAAATCTTGGGAGCTTCTTTTCGGGAAATAATGTCATGAGATTTCCAAAGCTGGAGAAGTTATTTGTGAGCCAATGCCCTGAGATGAGGACTTTCTCCCATGGAATTATAATAAGCAGCTCGATGTTGAATACAATCATTACAGAGATAGATTTTGAACGAATCCAGGAGTGGAGTACTATTTACTTGATGAATAGTGCTAAAGCTGTACGAGAACATTGGGATGGCGATGTTAATACCACCGTGAGACAGCTTCGGGAGGACGATTCAGATTTGGCATTGCAACAGCTATTCGCTGAAACGGTATGTTCTTAATTTACATTTGTTGGATATAATTCCTTATGATAGTCGTTCTGTACTTTTACCAAAGCATGACAGGCGTGCAAGCTGCCAAATAATTTTGAGATCTCAAGTAGAACAACACTTAGATTTATTAAAATCATGAAATTTCAGGATGTTTATTACCCAGGAGATGGTACCTCTGTCACAGGCAGCTAGACTATAGACTCTGCCACGAACTCATTCCAAACCAGCTGGTAGTTAAAAATTGATTTTTTTTTTCCTCGCCTTCTTGCTTTTCCCATTTTCATTCCAGCATTATAAAAATGGTTAATTGTAAAAATTCCCCTCAAATTTCAAAACATAACACCCATTCCCCCAAACTTTGAAATCGTAACAGTGAAACTCAAGTGACGTACACATGATAAGGAAATTAATTATAAAAATTTCCCCTAGATTATAGGCCTTCTAACTTTTTCACTCCCCCTGAATTTTAAAATATGGCATCCATTCTCCCCGATCTATGCTCGTTTAGATATAAAGTCCTTCTGTATGAGTTTATTTATGTTCTGTTTTTTTTAAACTTTATTTCTTATATTTCTTATGGTTTTAATCAAAGAACTTAAAATGTACATTAGAATAGAGGATAAAATAGTAATTATAAATTTAATATCTCAACAACCATGTTTAATTCTTGATATGTGTAATTTCCAACCATGAAAATAATAGAAGGACTAAATTTGTTAACAGAATAAAGAACAGGGGGGAACGGATGTTACATTTGAAATTTGTGGGGTAAAATATAATAAAGCCTATAGTTTAGAGCGAATTTTTTTAATTGATCCAAAAAAGTTTGCTATCTAATAAAAGAAAAATGCTAAGGGCACTAATTCTAATATCAGTTATGGAGTACTAATATATGTGGTAATGATTAAATATTATCACATCAATTGATTACATATACCAATAAAAGTATGACATGTGAGTTGGTACTCAAAAAATTAGTATTATAATTAGTATCCCTAGTACTACTCCTAATATAAAACAAGACAAACTTAATTACGTTTTAGCAGCTGATTTGTTGTCACTCTAGTTCATGCTTGTAATTCAAGAAATTTTTTTGATGCGGGCAGTATCCCCGTTCGCCTTATTTTGAGGTATAAAATTTAGTGTTACCCCTTTTGAGGAAAAACCAAAATAAATCTGTAATGCTAGAATAACTAGAATATTGGTTTATCTTTTTTTTTTTTTTTTTAACTTAAATTTCACCTAACTGTGTGTTAATTATTGGGATTAGTCTTTTTGAAAAATAAAATAAAATAAAAAAAGAAAAGGAAAAAGAGGGAGAGCGAGAGAGCAATATGTAGTAGCTAATTTTTTCTATTAATAATGTATGAGATTTACATTCAATGACCAACTTTGCTACTGATTTTTCCCTGCTTCCTTCATCGCAGAAACTTGTTCGTTAATTATTATTATTTTTTTTTAGCCAAACTTGTTCCTTAATTATCTTTATGTAAAGATAAGTAATTGTTTGTTAATTACTTATCTTTACGTTTATCTACTCAATTTTGTTTTTTGACTTGGTTGCTCAGTGTGATATTATACTTCTATTTGACTAAAAGAAAATAGATTTCTATGTCTTGAATTCGATCTCATAACAGATTCATTCTTATGCCCTCGGTAGATTAGTTAAAATAATGTCAGTTTGGTGTCTTTCTTAACAAAATTTTTCCTTTTCTTAACATGGGAGCATGATATATATGATTGTCTAACAAACTCATTTCATATATCTTTTTTTATTTGCTTCTAATTAGGAGTTGGAGTTCTGACGATGACGATGAATCCAGCCTTGACGATGTTTGATTCCAGTAGGGAATAACCTATTCAATTGCTTCATGTTGTAACGGTAGAATGAAGGTGTAAAAGCAATGGTGGGAGTAGTGGTAAGCCAAAGTTAGCCTATGATCTATGTACTTTGTCCTTTTTTTTTTTTTTTTTTTGTAGAGAAATTGAAATCTTAACATGTTTTTGCGCAGTTTGAAATTTTTGAAGTCAGAAATTTAAGACAGCTTTTACTCTCAAATATTAATGGATCATATTCTTGCGTTGAGTAGATTGACTATCTCAAGAGTTCAATGAAGGAGTATTACCCAAAACAATTGGCCTACTATTAGGTGTGGATGAAAATCAGAAAGATCGAAGAGAATGTGAAAGGAATAAATTAAAACATATGATAGATGTTTTGAGTGTGTTTCTTTGCTTTGTAATTTGTGTGATTTATGATTGTAAAGTCTGGTGGAAATAGGACCACAATTTATTTTTTATTGAGTCTTGTTTGCGTAATTTACTCCATGGACCAGACTCTGAATATCATTACATGATTTGGTCTCATCGAGTCTCGTATTGATAGTGCACGTGTAAAAATTGTGCTCCAATCCTTAACCTTTGCGTTACCATTCATGCATGCTTAATTAGCACATATTATTTGCTTTTCAATCCCGAATTTTTCATATTTGTCCAATTTGAAGGATAGGGCAGTACGACATGGCAAGCTCTCTTACGATGCAAGGCCACATTGATATACAGTTAATTTGGAGATTAATGTCTTTTAATTTGTTTTTTATTTACTTTTTTATATATAAATAATTGATGGTCACAAAAATGAATAAGTTCACCAAAACATTTTTTTTACTAGCTCAGCACCCTTTAGTTAGACGAAATTTATTATAAAAAAAAAAAAACAACTCTCTGAATTGGTGAGGGGAAAAAAAAAACATAAACAATTACCCACTACACTACCATCGTATAGATTAGGATCTACACGAACAAACCATATGCATAACTAAAATCCTTTGTCAGGAAAAAAAAATTCTGAAGGAAAAAAATCCAATATGGAAAAAAGAGTGTATGATCGAGGACAACCAAAGCACCTTAAAAAGGAGAAGAAATCTGTAAAAACAAAAACCATTCATATCTACATTAAGAAAAGGCCATGTGAATATATAATCTACAATCGAAAACCACAAACTAAAGTGATAATCTTGAATTGAAACCATTGGATTCATGAAAATTATGAGTCCCTACACAGAAAGACTTCTGCATAACGTTATATATTAATAATAATAATAATAAACATAACCATCTATTACAGAACTATCATGAAACTTTCTCAAATTTAGACTTGAAAAGATATTAACACTAAATGGAGTCATATTCGAACCACAAATTATGTTATTGGAACTCCTAAGCTTTTTCAATCGCCAAATAAAAACAACTAATTCAATCTAAAATGCAAAAGAAATATTCTGAGGAGTAAGCAAAAACAACTTCTAACAAAACTACCAGTCCTGAGAACAGTCTCCTAACCTGCAGTGCCAAGAGCACCTCATGCATCATTTGTATACACCCTAATCCAACTCTGAGAAGAAGACAATCATTCTTACCATTATGATATCAAGTCATTGCGAATCACTTAATTTATCCAGAAAAAAAACACTTTAAATGAATTTATAAAAATAAAGGAATAAAATAATAAATATCATATTTAATTGAATAAATAATATATTTATTAGTATAAATTTGCTTATCTAGTAAATTTATTTTTTATTAGATAAAAATGTATCCACTCCTTATTAAAAATATATTAACTTGTGAATATGCCATCAAAATTGCGAAAAAGCCTTTAATAATATTTTTTAGGTATAATCCAGTGTTAATTTGTAAATCTATTATTTGCTAATAAATTGGTAATTAGCAGTATTTTTTAAGCATGATTTATAAGTTAAATTCAAGATAAATCATTTATCTATCAAATAAAATCGTTATTATTAGTAAGTAAATCCTTGATTTACATTGTTTTTTTTTAGTTCACTACTTCTGCAGTAAAATTTGATTACCATGAAAATTGATTATTTATAAGTTTGTTATAACCAGTAAATTTTATTTACATATTTTTTTTTCTTTATTTACAGTTTTTTTTCTGTGAAATCCTTTAAAGTCTATATTCACAAGGTGAAATTAGAATTTCTCAATTAAGTCCTTCAATTTACTAACAATTTTTTTAAATTTTATCCCATATAATAAATTCATTCTTTACTTTTTATATTCGATATTCACTCATGTGAATTCATAATTTACAATAAATCCTTTACTTACATAGATTTTTTTTTTAAAGTAATTGGTCAAAATGATTTCTAAACTTTTTAGAATGTGATAATTTGGTTTCGATTTTTTTAATTTTAGTCGAGATGATCCTACACTCTCTAAATGTTGATAATCTTAATCATTTTCATCCAATTTCATTAAATTTCTAAAAAAATGAATCATATACAAGACATGTGATCTAATTTGAAAGTGTATTTTAATAGTTTAACAATAATTAATTTTAAAAATTAATTAAAAAAAAAAGTCATACAATAACTCATCTCTCTCCTTTCTCTCCCTCATCCCTCTCTCTCTCTCTCCATCCATTTTATATGCTCGAATCTAAGCTGCAAAAACCCAGGGATCGGCTACGGAGAAAATGGGGGTGGGCGTGAGTTCAATGGCGGAGGGTGGCAAGGCTAGGGTTTTGGGGAACGCCTGGAGGGGGGGTGAGTTTTGGGGACCGACTAGGAGGCTATATCTTGAGTTCGTGTGGGTGGGGAATTAACAACGGAGAAGGAGGGGGAGCTGGGTTTTAGGGCTAGGTTGGGCGACCAATCAGGGGTGGGGGGCGATCATCGACGGGGGTAGTTCGTTGGGGGCTGGGGGGTGATCGGCAACGGAGAAGGCACCGCGGGGGGGGGGGGGGGGGGGGGGGTGGTGTTCTGGATTTTGAGTTCGTGTGTGGGGGGACGAGGGGGCTAGGTTCGGCGACTAGCGGGGGGGAGTCGGTGACGGAGAAGGAGAGGATGCTGGGTTTGGCAACCGGTGCGCGGGGAAGGTGTGATATGGGGCTGGGTTTGGCAACCGGTGGGAATGGGGGGGGGGGGGGGAAGCAATCAGCGACGGCGAATGAGGGTGGCTAGGTTCGACACCGGCGCGGGGAAGATTTTTGTCTTTTGATGGCTAATAAAACTCGTGTTAGATCACGATCTTTTCAGTTAAAAATTTAATAAAATGAGATAGAAATAATTAAAATTGTCAATATTTAAAAAATTTAGTATCATCTTAATTAAAATAAAATAAAATAAAATCAAATCATTATATTTTAAAGAATTCAGATCATTTTAACCTTTTTTTTTTTTCAATTAAAAATAGTACAACTTGGTTTCTCTTTTCATCCAAGAAAAATGTTTTTTTAATGGGTAAATTACACATATTTGAGGCATGTTTAGTTCGTTCATTCAATTCCATTCAATTCAATTTTTTTTTTATTTTTTTTTTTTCAAAAAGCTTTTGTTTTTTTCTCAAAAAGTTTTTTATCTTTTCTAAAAATTAAAAAAAATTTATTATTAAAACTTAAAAATCTCAACTCAAACTACTCCACCAAACAAGCCCTTGATTTCTAATATTTTTCATGAAATTACAATTTGGTCTTTTTTTTTTTTTTTTTTGATTGAAAACTCTATAAATTTTTTACAATGGAGGAAAATGATCCTTTTTTTGTAAGCAAACATAAAAAATTTAACAAAAAAAATTACATGATTTACTATATAATAGTAATAAAGAAAAAAAATACATTATCTAACTTATATACATAATATACACGTGATTTGTTCTACCTAATTTTTAATATTTTCTTAGAAAAAAAAAGGTCTATTTTGCACCGAGTCAGAGAGCTTTCAGCCGAGGAAAAAAAAAAAACACGGTACACATCATAATTTTGTAAAACGATGAGGGACCAAACGAGGTCTGTTTGTTTGTTTGATTTGGTTGGTTTTTTTTTTTTTTTTTTGAACCCTAATTGACACGTCGTCTCCTCCTCCTCTCATGCTTTCTTGCTTTTTGCTACTTTTTTATCTTTCTTCCAGGCACGGCCGTTGTCCCCGTCTCCTCGCCGTGAACCTGAGCACCACCGACAGACGAAAACCCGCCATTTTCGGTCGGTGAAACAGCCTCTGTCGACCGACTAATTTATCTTCTTTATATGTGTCTCAGAAATTGAATAAAGCAGATATGCACAAGGATAAAAATGGGAAAGAGGGAGATCCTCAAGGGCTCCTAATAATTCCAAAGACGAAAGAATGGACATGAGAAATATTATGAAAGATATCGTGCTTCTGGGTATGTCTAATTCTACTTCTATTTTTTGCAATTTACTATTTTTGTTTTTAGAGAATTTCATGTTCTGCTCTATATGTAGTCTCGTACTCTTCTATAACAGAGGGATCGATTTTTTTTTTTTTTTTGGGCGAAGATGTTGAGTCTTAGATTTAGTCACAAAAAGATGTTAATTTTTATTTTTATATATATAGTTTTGCTTTGTCTTTTCTGTGAATTTAGTCGTGATTGTTATACATTGAAGTGGAGATGTAATGGAAATTGTAGATTCTTGATAGTAACTTAAAAGTGAAAAATACTTTGGCAGGATTTATTTTTTAGAGAATACCCTTGTTGAGAGGTAATCCATTGGTGGGCAAAGAGAAACGAGTCAATTTTTAACTGCTAGTAAGAGTACAGAGCTTTGAAATTGAGGTTGAAGTTTCTTTGAGATACTAATATAATTTGCGGAGGCACATGCCTCTGGCAGGAGACACATGAGCCTCATCGAAAACCCTTAAAATTTGTAGAACCTTCAAGGGGTAGATTTGTGTTTGAGGAAAGTTTTGATGACATCTGCCTCTTGCCAATGTTTGATTTAGTGATCCTGCTCATCCCTAGCATCTCAAATGCAATGCTAAATTGGTGTGCCAATGGTAAATTTTGGCATTTGGATGAAAAAAAGTGCCCTCTAATGGAGTGCCATCTTTGATGTCAAATTTGTTACACAATAAACTTTATGGTAAATTTGCCACAAGGTATAGCCAATGCCAAATTTAACTTTTATTTATCGGTTCGTGTCTTCACTTTTCAATATAATCATTATAATGTTTTTATTTTTAAATTATTTAAATGCTAAAAGTTCACTCTTACGAGTTTCAAAGCATAATAAGTATGACAAAAAGTGTTCAAGGACTTTCCATTCTCCTTGATCATTTTAATTTGGATGGATATGATTGGCAGATAGTGGGTGTCTGAGGATTAGAATTGTTTAGAGAGACCCAGATTATCAGTTTAATTTTTGTATGGCTTACTTTTTATCTTCTGTTGAATCTTTGTTGTTGAGGATTTCTCATCCTCTTTCCTTGTAATTGATTTATAATCAATGAAAAGGCTTTTTCCTGTTAAAAAACATTATTAAAAAAAAAAAAAGAATAAGTATGACAAAAAGTAGAAATGGCAGTTGAAATAGCGTTGCACAATTGGAGCATAAAGCATGAAAATGCTATTTTTCAGTCTCTTTAATAACAAATGTAGCGTTGGGATAATAAATTGCAATGGAGATGGTCTAAGGAGTTAATGAGTTGCTGAGAAAGAAAGAAAGAAAGAAAGATGGCTTGGATAGTTCTTCCTTTGTGCATGCCGTGAAGGATTGGAGAAGCCTGAGGAGCATAAACTAGAAACTGGCTTCTTAAGTTAATTATAATGAAGCATCTTGAAAATTTTATTAGCTTTTTCTTGACGATGTCGGGGTCACAACTCATATGTTATAATGTTAGTGGCCTTTTCTTTTCCAGTTTTGAACAACATATAGTGTTTTCGCTTATACTTTATGATGCTTTGTGCTAGTTGGTCTCGCTTTCCACACTCTGGAAAATAATAGCCTGTAACAGTTGTGTTTCATTTCATGTAAACTACCTACGTGGTAGTTAGATGGAACAACTTCAGTTACAGTTATATAAATGGATATGTATTTGTATGTGTGTGTAGACATAGGCATATTTCATCAATCTGATTGTTATTTTAATGGAGCTGGTTCAAATTTTTATTTTATGTTGTCACTTTGATTTTTCTATTTAAGGTCACTCACATATGACCTGGAAAGAGAAGAAGGCACTTGAAAATAAGAAGGCGGTTTCTCTTGGTGGAAAGGTATGGTGACCTTTGCCTTTATTTTGCCCAGATTGGTACAGAGCTTGGCATTGTGCTCTCAATGAAGTAATTACCTATTTTTTGTCTTGGAAAAAAAAAAAAAATCGGAGTAAATACATAAACATGTTTTCTTTATCAAGACTTGAGTTTTATCATGTTGCTGAAAATAGCGTTCTTGCTCTTGAGACAGCCGCCAAAACAACAGAGACTACCGCTTAGTGTAGCAAAAGGGAGGATGAAGAAACAGAAGGAAAGGGAACAGAAAATGCTTCAAGAGGTATTGTTGATCTTTTCCATTCCCCAATTGTTTGTTTCATGGCTCTGCATCGCTAAAATTTTGCACTGACTGACTTCTGTACTTTGTCTAGAGAATGATTCTTGGATGTTTCAGTGGGAAATATGGTGGTGGATCAAAAAGATCCGAAGTGAAGCGCCGGCCAGAGGACCAGGTTCTGAAGTCGAGTGAAGGCCACTTTAGAAACGGTGTCCTCGACGTGAAGCATTTGTTGCATCAGACTCCATCTAGAGAGAGTACAGTTGCACTTGCCCCGATGTTTAATGAAGGAAAAAAGAAGGGGAGAGTAAAAGGAAAGAAGAAGAAAGGCAAGAAGGGTGGTGGTAAGAAACGCCATTGAAGACACATCCAAGGTGCAAAACTTTGTCATTGAAAGATCCTTGAGAGTTGGTCTTCCAGTTATTTTAAAATAGCTCAAAGGATCACATTGTGATTCATAGCTTGAACACTTGAAAGTGTTCATTTCATTTTGTTTTATCAGAAAAATTTTGTATTAAAAGAAATGAACTGGAATTAGATATGTTTGTTTGGTTTACTTCTATGTTATTTGGTTGGTTATTTCGGCTTGTATTTGTTTGTTTGAATACTTTTTTGTTAAAAGTAACATTGAAATTGTGTAAAGTTAAATGATACGGATTTCTAAAAGTAAAAAAATTTGAAATTTGATTTGAGTAGAATTGTTGTGAAATATTGAAAACATTTAGATAGTTTCATTTTACTAGTTGGTCACCAAAAGGATAATGTATCATATTGCAATAATAACTATTACAATGATTCATGTGTGCTTAAACGAGGGATCAAATTTGGATAGTTCAGGGATCAACACTAGATATAAGAAAATTTTAGGGACGTATGATGGATTTAACTCTTTCGATTACAAGTGCAATTACAATAAAGTCAATTAAACAAATAAATTAAAAAACGACTGACACCTTTTATGTTTTGCTCAAGTTAACCCTCAATTAAAACATTTTATGTCTTATATCCTTAACACTAATTTTGTTAATGTCTAAATGCATAAGGACTGGAATACGCAAAAGATCTCGGACACTCATTTGAATACCCTTATTCTTAGCCATTGACTAATAACGTTGAACTTAAACCCTCAAAGCCCCAACTATTGTCAGCCAAATACACTGAAAATTGAGTCCCCACGTTACTAAGTTAAGGATTGGCTTTAAGGTTTATAACCACTTGGGCACCCTCCTTATAAACTAATTTTTAAGGTTGAGTTCTACCAGTTTCGGTTGTAACACATTCAAAATCTACTCCAGTACTCGAGAGCCATGTTTCGAGCCTATCGTGTTGATTTTGTGTTAAAAAGGTATGATTTGGTTTAGGTTGATTTTTGTGCTACGTAAGTGTCAAAAATTTTTGCCCGAGTCAATAACATTTTAAAAATAGTTTTGTTTAGAGTGACGTGCTTTGTTTTTCTTATATTATTGTATCATATTGCAATAATAACATTTTAAAGATGCTTTGTTTTTAACAGTCAAAATGCATTTTTTTTCTTCATGTTAAGTTAGATTGACAAAGGGCCTGTCTATTTATTTTTTTCATCTTAAGGGAATTGATGTAAAATAATTTGGTTAAAAGAGATTAGGGATCTAGGTGATAGAAATTTAGGTTTAGTGTACTAATTCCGAAGAGGGAAGAAATATCAGGGAAGTTTGTGAAATTAACTTTAAAAAAAAAAAAAATTTAGAATAGGCACAACTTATACGCGAGCTTATTGCCTGTTTGGCTGGTGAGAAAAGGAAAATACACGAGGAAAGTTCTCGACGAGAAAAACAAAGAGACAGTAAAAAGAGAATCAGAGATAACTTGAACTTGATTCTGCGAGCACAGCTAGTATCAGAAGCAAGAGAAACAGCCATGGATGAGCACGAATTCCGACGCCTCCTTGATCTCTTCCCCGTCGTCCGATCCCGAGATTTCGTTGTAATCCCTCATAAACCCCAATCTCTTTCCATCTTATGAAGAAGTTGATGAAACAAAGTATTGATACTTTACAGCTCTCGACTTTCCGTTCAAGTAAAAGAGCTTTCATTATTGTTCATTTTATGTTATCTGGAGGTCATCTGGGTTTATTGAGAAAATTTACGAAGATTATATAGATATTCTCATCTGAGTTTTTGTTATTATAAGATTATTGTTAGTGTAGCCTCTGAAATTAACAAATTTATTTCAATTTTTGGGTTTTCTTTTATGAAAAATTAAATGGTCATAGTGGTCTACAATAGGAACTTTGTTAGTATAACACGAGTGTGATGCCGGGGGTTGCACGGGGAGAGAAGAACAAACAAAAATAGAAGAAATTAGTAAATATATAATAAAAATAGTTCATTAAAATATAGAGTAAAATTACATTACGTTTGGTTTTTTTTTTTTTTTTTTTTTTTATGTATTACTATTGTCATATTAAAGTACATATATTTATGTTTATAGGGGCACTACGGGAAAACCACTGTTGAGGGCGAGGAAAACCAAAACGCTTAAAGGATAAAAGCATAATTTTACTGTTCACTAAATAGTAAAAGTTAGCACTCCTTTAGTATATTAAGTAAGTTTTAAAAATGGATTACAGCAATTAACAAAGGAATAAAAATCAACGAAAAATAATAATAATAATAGACATAAAAAAAAAAAAAAACACACCAAAAAACCCCAAAATGAAACCGTTAAAATCTGATAAACAGATCCACCAGGCGGAATGAAAAGGCAAGTGAAAATCCTTGAACACACCCACAAAAACCAAGAGGTAGAATATGAAAATCCAACAAAGAAAACCCACAAATAAATCGACAAAAATCGAAAAAAATAAACCCAACAGATCAGGAAAAAAATAAATATAAAGACAGAAACAAAGAGAAAGGAGCGAAGACGAAGGCCAAAAAAATGTAAACAAAGAAAAAGATAAAGATTGATGAGCCAACAAAAACACCCAAAAAAAATGTGAAGACAGAAAAATGAAAAGAGAAGAGCGAAGAAAAAGATGGGAAAAAAAATGTAAAGAGAGAGAGAAACGGAGAAAATCAGCGAAGAAGAATAGCGGAAAGAAAGAGAAAAAACCAATGGAAAGAGATAGAGAGAAAGAGAGGAACGAATTAGAAAACCCAAAAGACACACAGAGGACGGAAGAAAGGAGAGAGAAAGAGAGAGAAAGAGGCGGGAAAAACAAAACCCAAAAAAATGTAAACATAGAGACAGAGAGAAAGAGAGAGAAGCGGAGAAGATGAATCAAAAGCCAAAGAAAAGGCCAAGAAGAGAGAGAGAGAGGAAAAGACATGCATAGAGCAATGAAAAGAAAGCGAGAAAAGAAGAGAGAGAGAGAGGAAGCTGGCATGCAAAAGGGAACGGAGCCCAAAGCAGAAAAAGCAAGAAAAGAAGAGAGAAAAAGAGAAAAGGGTGTGCAGACCAAAGAAGAGAGAGAAAGAGAAACTGGTGCGTAAATTAAAGAAATAGCAGAAAAAGTCCGAACAATGCCAGAGGGGCACGACGGGAAAACCACTGTTGAGGGTGAGGAAAACTAAAACGCTTAAAGGATAAAAGCGTAATTTTACTGTTTACTAAACAGTAAAAGTTAGCATTCCTTTAGTATATTAAGTAATTTTGATCAATCAGCTAGCTAAGTAAATAAGGAAAAACAAATAAAAAGGATTTTTTTTTTTTTTTTTACCTTTTGCGAGAGAAAAACCAATTTAAATGGAGGATGAGTTGAAGTTTGTGACTTTGAACACTTATTTTTATGGGTTAGTGTTGGTTTCTTTTATTTGCCGGAAATTTGAGGCATTTTCTACTCTTCTGTTATATCATTTGAGCCAATACTATTTGAGAAATAGAACATCCCAAACAGTGATTTGTCTTAAAGATTATAGCCCAATAAATGGTAAAGCTAATACAGTTTTATGTTTTTCTTTCCCACCCTTATAATTGTAATGATGCTTTTCTTATTATGTTTCTATAACGTCTTTTTTTTTCATTTGAATCGAAATTCACGCTGAATCAGAATCGTCAAGACAATCAACTTCCAAATCGTCCCAGAATGAGGTGGTACTTTTAAATTGTTTTTGCAAAATCTTGATTTTTGTGTGCCCGTGCTGCTACATGACATAGTTTTTAGATTTGCACATTAGGTAAAAGAATGGCACGATGCATGGGAGCAAGGAGATAACAAGCAAGTTGAGATCGAAGGACTTGATGAGCGCGGTATGTCTTCACTTGCAAAATTTGTAGTTCAGAAAAATATTGTCCTCTTCTAGTTATAAGCATGAGATATATAGTCGTAGGAATCTTTCTAGTAAATGCATATGTTTTAGTGCCTTGGGCCTTCGGCTTGATGGCCTGCCTATGACACTACCTAATCACCTAAGAACATTTCTGCACTACTTCAAAGTAGCTGCTTTTACATATCCGTGTAACTAAGGACCTGGATGTGAATGTGGGTCTTAAATTCGTGGCTCATTGTGGGATTTGTTTGTTGTTCTATTCTTGAGTACTTCCTCGCAATTAATGTGTCTTGGAGTCATACCCTTACTGATGTCATGTCCTCAATTTGTTTTTTATTTTTTTATTTTTTATTATAATTTATTGCAGTATACTAAAATTAACTGTTAGCTTTATGGAACAGATGTAATTGCGGTTTTCCTATGATCCCTAATTTTTTAAAGTCTTGCAATTTCTTTTGATTTAACTTCTCTTAAAAGCCACTTGATATGGCTAAAAATAATTTTCGTTCATCTAGGTTTCGTGCTTCCTCTCCTTTGCACTCTTGAGATTTATAATCCACCTGTTGGTTAATATATGGTACAAGAGTTGTATTTATTCGTTGGTATGGATGTGGATTAACAAGTGCATTTTGGATGAAGCTAAAGTCAGCTGCTGAGAGAAAGGTATGTTGAGCTTTGACCGTTATTGACCCTAGATACTGTATTGCAGATGTTTCTAATTAAGGTATTTGAATATTTTGCATCCTCCCTCTTTTCATTTTTTACACCGTCTGTTTAGTATATGTTGAGAATTTCCTATGTTGTTTTACTTTTATTAAGTCATTTGTCCACCAGCGATGGAAAAATCTTACATCAAGAAACTTATAGTTCTGTGGATATCGCACATTCCGGAAACTCCAAAAGATCCATCTGGGTGTTAGTTTTTTCTTTACCACATACAGATTTTTCATTTTTTCCTATATGACTTTACTCTAGCAACATATCATCTCTTCATGTTAGTCAACACTCCTTCCTGCACAATTCACAAATGGACACACATTTAGGAGTTGATAAATGACATGATACAAGAGTTGCTCTAATGTGCACCATGGTTAAGTGTCGAAGGGCATACGGTGGTAGTGCACATTTCTTGATCCTGGTGTACTCAGTACCAAGCAAAGTGAAACACGATTAACAAGTTGGACTTAGAAGTGTAATTGTAAAAACCTCCAGGACTTTGTGAGATAACCACAGACTGAAAGTTGCATATGTCATTTTCCTATCATTGGTGTACTGATCTTGCACGTCTCTGATTAGGGAGGCATCCAGAACTGCTCATATGTAAGCGTTTACATGCATTTTGTTTTGAGCTCAGAAAAATAAAGGAAAAAGGCATTAGAGTTCTCAGCGGAAATCTGTCAATTCTTCAGAGTGATTTTGAGTAGTTATTATTGGAGTTTCTGTGGTTTTTCTCTGTACATTGGCAGATACTCTGTTGCGAAAACTATAACAATTTACAAAAATTGTTTAGGAATTTGTGGTCAAATGCATGTAGTGCCTTCATAACAGATCATTGAGTATTTAGCTAATAAAAAAATTTTAAAAAAAGAATGCAAAAGGTGCATCTCTTTAGTTTCAATATTTTAGCTCCTAATTGCTTCAAATTGTCATTGGAGATACTAGACTGCTAATTATTTATTAATTTACTAAGACATTCAAAACAAGAACATCGTGTGGAGTAAACCTCATTGGGGACAATGTGGAGAGACTAACCATCTGTGCTCAATTGTTTAGGTGGGTGCAGCAGAAGCAGAGAGATTTTGCCAGACCTTTCAGCGCATTCATAATAAACTCGTACGTCTCGTATTTTCGTTCTAAGTGAGAAATCTTGCACTTTAATTTTGCTGGTGGAGATGATAATATCCTACTTTCATTTGGAGTTTGATGTAGAAATGACTACCTACTTTCCTTTTGCCTACAAATTTTAGGTTAATGAAGAGTTGAGTTCGGATGTCGTCCGAAACATTCTCAAATTGTCATTGGATACTCACAAGTAGTTTCAAACAAAGTGTTGTACATTTCTTTTTAAATGTTGGATTTATCCAGTACACGAGCATTTGTTGCTTTGTGTCGTGAGATTATAGGTGCTTGAATCAAATTGTGATTTTCACTAAGGAATTTTCAAGCTTAATCTTATGGAAGAAGGATATTTTATTGTTCATTTGCATGAGAATGTTGTTGGACCTTAGAGAGCCAGATTATCAAGTCGTGTTCTACTTTCCACTCATTACACGTGCTAAACATGTTGAAATTTTGACAATGAGGCATAACTAAATCAATAAATTAGTCAATTCAACATATTTCTTTAAACAGATCATACACTATTTGTAAACATGTATTTAAGTTGGCAAATTTGACATTAAATAGGTGGTTTATGTTCAGATTGATGTTCTCTAACATGATGCATAAGCGGATTAATACGAATACTACTTTAAACATGAATTGTCACCCTTTAGACTTTAAATGAGCCTAAAGAAAATGAAGACTGAAAAACAAAAATGTAAACTAAATTCCCAAATAAAGGTTAACATTTAGATTGCTGAACTAGTTTTCTCGGGAATAAAAGTAACATATCCTTCTAGTCTAGTACAAGTTCCAAATAACAAGTGATAGAAAAAAGTCTGAATTCAACATTCGGAAAACGGGTCCATCTTGAGCACCAAGCAATGAAATGCTTTAATCTTGAAGAAATCCCTGGATGTCATCCTCCCTATATAGATTATAACTGAAAATAGAATGAAAAGTTAAAGTCAGATACATCCAAGGAGATTCAATAATCTAATTCGCGTTCAAATATGACATTAAAAACTTGAAGGCAAGCATGTTTCCAATACTAGACAATGTTTATGGAACATAAGACATTGAGCATCATAAGATATGTCCATACAAAATGCTATATATAACAGAAAGAAGTCAACAAAACTTGACCCCCAACCACGTGGATATGATACCTCGGAAGCAATTTATGATTTTTCTTTTTTCTCACACGTTCTAAAGTATAATCCACAAACCAACACAAAAAGTGGCTTTCCTCAAATATGCTAGATTAATAAGCAAAAGTGCTTCAACAATTATCAAACCGCTGTAGGCAAGCGGTTGAAGTCTATATTTTTACAAAAGCACAAAAGTCATGCAAGCTGCCAAAATTTGTTGATCTACATCAACTGCCTCCAAGAAATTTGAGATCTCAAGTAGAGCAACGCCTAGATTTGTTAAAATCATGCGAGTATAATTTATTTATTCATGATTGCAATTTCAGGATGTTCATGCCTCCGAAAAAGGTACCTCGTCACAGGCTACTAGACTATAGACTCTACCACAACTTCGTTTCCAACAAGATGGTAATTAAAAATTAGTTTGTTTTTCCTCACCTTCTTATTTTTCCCCTTTTCTTTCTGGTGATGTAGGATCATCCAACATACCAAAAAATAAAATAAAAGGTTGGTTAATTACAAAAATTCCCTCTAAATTATAGTCCTTGTAAAATTCAGCCTCCAAATTTCAAAATACAATATCCACTCCCCCGAACTCCTAATACTTTTGCCCTGTACGGTTATGTTTTTTTTTTTTTTTTTTTTCCCCTTCCGGAAAAACTCAAGTTACGTGCACATGATAAGGAAAATTATTATAAAAATTACTCCTGAATAATAGCCGCCGCCCCTCCCCCCCAATTTTAAAACATTACATTAACATAAAATGTCCTTCTGTATGAGTTTATATACTTCTTGTTTTTATAAATGTTATTTCTTATAGTTTTTAATCAAATAATTTAAAATGTGCATTATAATAGAGGGTAAATAGTAATTATGAATTTAATATCTCAACAACCATGTTTAATGCTTGATATGTTTAATTTTCATCCATCACAATAATAGAAGGACTAAATTTGTTAACAGAATGAATTCAGAGGAACAGATGTTATGTTTAAAATATGGGGACTTAAAGTGTAATAAAGCCTATTACTCATAGAATTTTTGTAATTAATCCAAGAAAGTTTGCCATCTTAAAATAAAACAAGATAAACTTAATTACAGTTTAGCAACTGATTTGTAGTTAGCTAGTCACACTAGTTAATGCTTGTGATTCAAGAAAAAAATTTTGATGGGGCAATATCCCTTTCAACTTATTTTCAGGCATAAAATTTTAGTGCTTACCCTTTTGAGGAAAAACCAAAATAAATCTGTAACACTAGAATAACTAGAATGCTTCTCTTTTCACTTTTTGTAAAATTTAACATAACTGTGTATTAATTATTAGGATTAGTCTTTTGTGGAAAAAAAAAAAAAAAAAGGGACAAATTATATTTTTCTCCTGAATTTTAGGCCTTGTCATAAAATGTCCACCGAATTTTAATTTGTAATATTTTTTCCCCCTAAACTTTGGAAAAGTTTGTAAATTTTCACCATCAATTAAATTTTGACGAAAAATATATTTAACACTCGTTGATAGCCTCAGTTAGGGTATTAAGTATAAAATTATGAAATGACATATATTGATGGTACTTCAGGACTCGTTATGCTTATAATGAGAGAGAATAGGAGAAAAAATGATAACCAACCCCTAAATATTTATTTTTTTTTAACTTAATTATAAGTATTTCATATTTAAATCCATAACTCATGTCAAAAATTAAAGATAATTGCTATGATAATTCCTCAACTTTTAGTGACAATTGATTCTTGAACTCCTTTATTTATTTATTTATTATTATTTATTGGTCCTTAAACTCTAAAAAGAGTACAAAGTGAGGTCAAACCCTAACGGCCATTAAAAAATGGATGGAAAAGTGCACGTGTCTCAGCTTATACATCAGTCTTGATCAAATTCACTAAAATACCCTTAAAAAGACAAAAACAATGTATTACAATCCATTGTTCAACCTCTTCTTCGTCTGAGAAAAGGGGGTTTATTTCATGGTCTCTTTCTCTTCCCCTCACTCTAAAATCATAAAAACACAACAATCAATTCTATTTGTTTCTCTCTCCCTCTCTCTCTCTCTCTCTCTCTCTCTAAAATCATAATAATGCAACATTAATTTTAGATGCATCTTCTGTTCATTACTCAAATAACAGTGAGGAAAGTGCCATGGCAGCCATTAATGCCTTCAAACATGCCTACAACCGATCTGCAGAAGTTTTAAACCAATCCGTGTGCCTCTGTCCTCCGTCGCGAGTCCAAAAGCCCCCACCCCACCCTCGATCCACGTAAACCCACCTCCCCCTTGCATAGCCACCACGAGCCCAGCCCAAATTTCCCAAAACCACGCCGACCCGCTGCGAGCCCTCCCCCACCCCCTTTTCAACCATGGCCCCCAACGTAAGCCCTTATCTTCTCCAGCAAACACAACCTGCGCAGAGAGAGTTAAGTTGTAGATTTTACAGAAACATCACCCAAGTTTTTTGAAACAGTTTGATTTTTTCAAAGTGCTTTTACACTCATTCATTCATATATATATATATATATATTATATATCATCATCATCATCATCATCATCATCATCATCATCCTTTTCTTATTTGTGCTTCAAATATATCATCATCCTATTAGCTTTGAAATTTGTTTACCTGCTAGGTGAGATCGCGTTTTTTTTTTTCTTTACATTAGACGTTTGATTTTTTTTTAATTTAATTTTAATTTCAGTTAGTGTTTTACCAAATTGCCCCTCTAACTATGCCCATGTGCACCTCACATGAATTAGATCCGCCTATTTTTCAACTACTTTTAAGGTTTGACCCTATTTTATATCCTTATTAGAAGTTCGGGACCAACCAATCACAAAAAAAAAAAAAAAAAAAACAAAACAAAAACAAAAACGTTTGAGGATTAATCGGTATTCTCATTAAAAGTTTAGAGAATACAATAGCAATTTATCCAAAACTTAATTTAAGAGGAAAATTCGTAAACTTTTTCAAAAGTTAAAAGGGAAATAATGTTACAAACTAAAGTTTGGTGAGCATTTTGTGACATGGTTAAATGTTTAGGGGAAAAAATGTAATATGTTCGGGGAAAAAAAAAAAAAAAAAAGACCAACTTTGCTATTGGTTTTTCCCTGCTTCATTCATCACAGACTTGGCTGCTTGGTGTAATATTCTACTTTTGTTTGACTAGAGGAAAATAGATTTCAATGTCTTGAACTCGATCTTGTAATAGATTCATCCATATGTCCTTGGTCGATGGTTAAGATTAGTTAAAATAATGCCAGTATGGTCTCTTTCTTTAACAAAATTTCTCCTTTTCTTAACAGATGAAGCATGATACACATCTAATTGTTTGACCAACTAATTTCATCTATCTTTCTTTCTTTGCTTCTAATTAGGATTTGGAGTTCTGACGATAATGATGAATCTAGCCTTGATGATGTTCGATTCCAGAAGGGATCCTATTTAATTGCTTCATGGTCGTAACAGTAGAACTAAGTTGTCAAATCAATTATGGTAAGCCAAGTTTAGCCTAAGATTTATGTTCTTTGTCCTTTATTTATTTATTTATTTTTGTGTGTGTGGAGAAATTGAAATCTTAACACATTTTAACATAGTTTTGAAATTTTTGAAGTCAGAAATTTAAGACAGCTTTTACTCTCATATTAATTAATCATATTCTTGCTTTCGGTAGATTGACTGTTTCAAGAGTTCAATGAAGGAGTATTACTCAAAACGATTGACCTACTATTAGGTGTGGATGAAAATCATGAAGATCGAAGAGAATATGGAAGGAATAAACTAAAAGATATGATAGTTGTTTTGAGTGTTTTTCTTTGCTATATAATTTGTGTGATTTCTGATTGTAGAGTCTGGTGGAAATAGGACTACAGTGTATTTTTCTTAAGTCTTGTTTGCGTAATTTACTCCATACCAAACTATATATGGAGATCATTACATGATTTGGTCTCAGTACGTGTGAAACTTGTGCATCAATCCTTAACCTTTGTGTTACCATTCATGCATGCTAAATTAGCATATTTTTGTTTTTCAATCCCGAATTTTGCATATTTGTACAATTTGAAGGATAAGGTAGTACAACATGGCAAGCTCTCTTACGATTAAGGCCATATTGATGTAAATTTAATTTATGGATTAGTGTGTGTGCTTTTTTTTAATTTGTTTTATCAAAGCACCTTACAAACGGGAGAAGAAATCTGTAAAAATAAAAACTATTCGTATATCTATTAAGTAAAGGGTGAAAGGAATTAATAACTCCATAAAATAGAGCTATTTTAACAATCTTAAAGCTTATAATTTTGTTACAATATTAGTATTTTTTGTTCCTGACTGTCAGATCAGTCTCAATAATGACATAGATAGCGAGTGCCTTCCACTTGCCCAGCCTGCACGTATCCAGTGTCAGTGTCAGTGTCAGTGCCTCAGCAGGCTTGCTCTGTCTCTTTCGGGAGAGGGGATTTGAGTTTTGTTTTTGTTAATTCATCCGCGTTGCTTCTCTCTCTCTCTCTCTCACTCTCTAACCTTTTCCTTCCTTTTCCCAACCCATCAAACCCCAAACCTCATCTGTCGTTCTGTTCTTTTAAAACAAACAAACCAAACTAAACCCAACCCCAGAAAGAAGAAATCGAACAACTCGGTAATTCTATTTTGAATTCCAATTTCAATTTCTAAGTTTAGTTCTTTTCCAATTCACATCCCTAAGTTTGCCCCCTCCCCCTCTTTATTTCATCCCCTTCATTCTTCTCAATTTCATTCGCTAATTCATTTACTGAAATTCCTTGTTTTTAACCCCCTCCCCCACCCCCCCCCCCCCCCCCCCTTTTTTTTGTGGGGTATCAATCGTATCTGGGTTTTTCTTCTTCTTTTTTTTCCAATAATTATTTTAAAATTTTTGTGTGTGGGGCATTTTAAATATTGAATTTTTCTCTATTTTTATTTCCTTTATGGAAATAAGAGATTACCGTTGACGTGGTTTATTGGTAAGAATTTATGGGTCTTTTTCTTCCTGTATTTTCAGTTTTAAATCTACTACTTAATAAAGAAGGCATAATCGATTTTGCACTTCGCCAAATTTTTGAATCAATCTAATTGTTCAAATTATGTGACTTTTCCACTTAATTTGATTCAACAACTTACATCAATCCACATGGTTGATTTTAATTTTTAACAGCTCACACCTCTTTTTAACAAGCCGTGGATATATGCGAAGATATGATGTCAGGTGTGCATATAATAATAGATTAAAAGACACAGCTGTCGTCATGCGAGTAGATTTGGGACTCAACTGTCTTTGTATTTTTGAATCGGGATTTTTAAGTTTTAATAGTAAATTTTTTTAAATTTTCAGAAAAAATAAAAAAAATTTTGAGAAAAAAATATAAATTTTTTGAAAAAAAGACAAAGTTGGATGGTTTCCAACCAAACTCCCCCTTAATTCATCGTATTTCTATTTCTTTACTGCTCTCTTTTTCGTGCTCTCCTACTATCTGTCTCTGTGGAGGCATCATCATAGAGAACTGATCAACTTGAATTGAATTTGAATCAAATTTGAATTGTTCAAAAAATTTTTTGTTCATTCATGAAGTCATGGTCCCTGAAATCAATGTCCAGCAGATGAACGCATTAATACAAGTTGAACTTAGTAAAGTTTTCCAAGTTGTGAGTCTTCTCCATGTTAAGGGTATGTCATTTTGAAGCATCAATCATCTTTCTTTTTTGGTGTTCTTTAAATTTCTGTGTTCCTTTCAATGATTTTGATTTTCATTGATGCTTGTTTTTTCCAAATTCTCTATCATTTTATATTGAGCTAGAACTGTCTAAAATACTTTGATGAAATTGGTTGTGCAAAATTTTCCAACAATTTCATGTTCATTTGCATAAATGAAATGGGTACCAAGACGGATAATCATTTGCATGGAGTGCTGAGAACTCAGAAGAATAATCATTTAGCATTAATTGGTGCATACCAGATGTTTGATTATATACCGAAAGAAACGGATAATGTTTGAAATTTCGTTATGCGCCTCTTGCTTAAAGACAAGACATTGTGTTAACAAGTTTGCTTTAGTTTTCGATTTTGATGCAAAGTTCTTTCATTTAGAGCATCATTGAGACCAAGCCATCATTATTTTCCGTTTCCAATGGCCAAGAAGCTTTGATCATCAAATTATTTGTTACTTAATTTTGTCTTCTTTTTTTTTTTTTGATGAAAATTTTATCTTCTTAATCATTTTGAAAGTAGAGCTCCACACAATCACGGGTAGAAAATTTTAAATTTATTATTTTTCCTTACTTATGTTTTTCTTTTAAAAACTTGCAGATGTGAATCGTTTGAGTCCATCTAGCAGACAATTTTGGAAAAGCCAAATGAATTTTCTTCAACTGAATCTGAAAAGCAAGTTTTGATTACCATTGATCAACCTTTGCAACAAACACAAAAGCTTGCAAGCTCTGAAATCAAATTATTTCGGATGAACATATTCAAGGAAGAATCCTTTTAGTAGCACTAATATAACCCCGTTTTTCTAGTCTTTGTACGTTAGAACTCCTCATGTTTATAACAAAATGACTTAATTTTGATCAGAAATCAAACACAAAATGAGCTTGTACATTCATGCTTGTGTTTTAAATTTACTATATATACTCTTTCATAAGTGTAAGATTCCCTCTTTTGTCTTTCGTTAGAATATGAATGCGCATTTCTTCAATAACTTTATTCTTTTCAAATCATTTTGCTAACTTGGATTTTCTGATATTAAAACCTGAAGCATCTAATTAGTGCCGTAGGCACTTCCCCATACTAGTAATAATAAAAAAGATCAAAGTTGTTGCACTTGGAATTTGATCTTTTCTACTCTATGAAACGTCTTGTCTTTTTGCACGGCTAATTTTCACTAATTTGGTTCAGTTGGAGACAATTATTTGACAGAATACTCGAAAACGTGAGCTTTGCAGTCTGGCTTTGGCCTTCTTGATCAACTTCAACACTCTTTGAGACTACTGCTTGTGCTTGGCTTCGGGTATCCTCCTTATGGTAGCCTGCTCCGATTTCCTAATAAAACTTTCGTTGTTGGGTGGTCAACCATACATTGCACATGTTGCAAAACATCCTTAATGCCAATTCTTTGTTATTTTTCTTGATTTATATTCATTGAATTTTAAATTAAAAATTACAGACCAAGCAGGAGGACTTTCTTTAGAATCCCTAAATGAATTCACAATAATAGGCAAATTAGATGCATCTTTAGATCATATATACCCAAGTAATATCTGATATTTCCCCCAAACATAAACCAACTATTCTTAGAAACATCTGCAAAGTATGTCTTCTACAAGCGGAGCTTTGTCGTCATACTCCAAGCAGCAAATGGCAGCCCCAGGATTCAAACTTCTTGAAGGTGAGTGTGGATACAGCGATTTATGAGGAGAAGATCATAGATCTGTTGGAGTTGGAGGCATCATTTGTGACTCTCATATGTTTGGTAAGAGAGATGAAAATATGAAAAAAGAAAGATAAAAACTCAAGTGAGGAAACTGAAGGAAAGAAGTAACTTTTCTTGCATCATGTTTAGTGGAGGAGAAAGAAAATGAGAGAGAAATTTACTATTTGAATGTATTTTACCAGATCCCTTATACAAAATGAATGAAATAGGGTATAAATTAGGATGCCGCTTTACTAATTAGTAATTCAGTTTGAGAAAAGTGAATTAAGTTCTTGATTTTCTATCTTTCCCAGCGTTTACTACTGCATTTTCTAAGAAAGTTGAAGCTCTCCCCTCATGTGGACATAGCAAAATTGATTGGACACACACTAAGAAAAAATCTTGACTCTAATAAATGAATGGATTGTGGAAAACGTGTTATGGATAAAAAGTTTCTAACATATATCCTGAAAAAGTAGATTCTGGTTGTCGATTATAATTTTAAAGCTCTGGCACATTCAATTTTTCTTTTTTCTTTTTGGAGTCTAATTTTGGTCCATACCTATCTTTAGTCTTGAACGCTTATGCTTAAGGAGCCATTGCAAATATAAGAGACTATTGTAAACCTAGATCAACCTACCATACTCAAATCTATGCACTGATTTTATTTTTTATTTTTTCCCTAAATGAAGAAAATCATAGTGAAAATATTATGTGCATACCCATAAAAATATAATCATGAAAACATAGACACTAAGTTTAGAAAGAGGGATGGAAAATAAGAATGGGAAGTAAATATTAGGAAAAGTTATTGTTTTGTATTATCTCCATTGAGAATTCTAAATTTATTTTTATATTTATTTTATTTTAGAATATCTCTTGAATTTAGAAGATTTGTTAACTTTGGGTTTTGTACTTGAAACTTATATTTATATGTGATTTTTTTTTTTTTTTGTCTAGTCCGTAGATCATCTTCTACTCAGTTAAATATAGTTTTTACCTTAATATTTTTATCTTTTTTATTTATTTTTTTTTTTCATGAAAGATAAAAAATGAGGAAAATAGAAAGAAAAGGACTAGTTTATCTTCCATCATTTTTGGTAGAATAGAGAGGAGGGGGGGGGTTAAGAAAGGAATTCCATTTCACTATATTTTACCGTTACACCCGCGCAGAAAAATGTGAGTGAATGGGGTGTAATATAAAGCAAATAGTTGTATTATATCTTCAATTCTACTTCTTTCTTTCTCAATATTCTTTTTATTAAACAACTTATTACTCTATTTTCCACTCTAACAATCTCTAATAATTATTTTTCTTCCTCTTTGTACTCTTACGACATGTAACACAAGCATTTTTTCCCCATAGATCGAGATAGCTAGGTGACAAAACCATTCTGCGCTAGCACTGATGACTTTTCATCATTGTTGAAATCATTCTCTCTCTCTTTTATGTATTATATTTTCTTTTCTAATTTTTTTAAATGGAATCTGTTTCTCTATTATTTATCATCTCGCAATGCTCTCTACTAGATCTTTTGTTATTTCGCTTGTGGCTGGCATGAATCATCATCATTTTTTTTCCGTTCTTGATAAGTAATCACCATCTTGTTGGTTGATACTCATTCATCAATATCCACTTTATTTTTTTACTTTGTTGTGCTTTTCACATTCTTTCACATTATTAATATTTTTTTTACTTTTTTAATATTTATAATTGTACTCTTTATTTCTTTAACTGTAATCACATGTTGGATCTTTCGGACTTTATATATGCATTGGAATTTCTCATTAATATTTATTTGTAGTTGCCCATTATCTAGCCTACATACGAGGGTAAGGGATAGTGTGAGAATATAATACTATTGACTTATTTACTAGTAACTTAAATTTTTGAGATTGATTGGTAAACTAACAGCTTTTTTACTAGGGTCTATTGAATTATTTCCAGGGATTAAAAGTTGTCTCCATTTTTGTATTTTATAGTTATGGCTGACTAACTGATGATGTGCAATATATTACACTAACCAATTTCTGAACAAGTTTCTCTTATCTGAGCTTAGCTTGCTTTGTTGGCAGAACTTGATGATGTTGAAGAGACTTCAATTCCAAATGACAAAGTTTTGGAGTGTCTGACATCTTGCATCGACGTGGCACATGTAAATGACATTCGTGAGCACCTAATTCATCTGCTAATAACTTTAGTGTCACCTGGGTTTCCTTGGACTAGTAGCCTCTTTGTCCCTCTGTACTCTTCTTTTAATTGCAAGAGATTTCTTGTCATAATTAATATAATTTATAACGTCTTTTGGTAGTCAAAATATTAGCATTTTTGATGATTAGACAACTCTGTTCAAAGCTCAATAAGGTTTCGGATGACTCAAAGAAACCTCCACATATACTAAGATGGCTTCTTTAGCACAAAAGGTAATTGGAGTGAAAGTACTCCTCCATATCCAGATGTATGAATCGTTGTCACATAAGGTGGTCAAGTGCCTAAATACAGTGACGATTGCTCAGGCGTGTCACTCATTTTTTTTCATTCCCAGTAACTATTCAATTGGCTAAACACCCTTTTGATATATCTATTTATGCATATATTAGCATTTGTGTTTCCAAGTTTAGGTTCACATCAGTGCTTCAGACTGTCTTCTTCAAATCTTTAAACTATACGAAGACTTTCCGTCGGTGTATCGGACTGTGAATGTGGAGCTCAATGACAAGCTTCTGCATGTGCATGAAATTAATAGAGAAAAATGGGGTAGGGAAAACCTTGCTAAAGACATGTATTGGCATCCAAAGAAACCTCAAGTCTTATTATGTTCAAGAAACCTCAATTTTTTCGACTCATATAGCGCCTTGTATTGGCACCAAGAGAAAAAGTCTTCAAAGTGAAAAAGAAAAAGGAGCAAGAGATCAAATGTATCGGTTATCTAAACCAAATAGATTGATTTTACATTTGGTTAGTCTTAAAAATATAGAACTCTGTTTTGCTCTTATAATGCAACAACTAGGGCAAAATAATTATTTTCTACTTTTATCTTTTTGTTCAAAATTTTCCCTTTTATTTTCTTTCAAAAGTTGCTATTTCCATGAATGTTGAAGCTCTCCTCTCATTTGGACAGGGCAACATTGATTGGATGCACACTAATAGTACTGTGGAAAAAAGCTTGACTACAACAATTAAACAGAATTATGTGGCCGACGATCATAGATAAAGTGATGTTTTGATAAAAAGTAGATTCTTTGGCCAACGTTTTATAAATAAAGTGATTGCAGAATATATCCTAAAAAAAATAGATTCTTTTCCTTTTTTCATTTCAGAGTCTGATTTTTGTCCCTACTCATCTTTAGGGGATGTTTGGTGTGTAAGTTTAAGTTAAGATTTTTAAGTTTAAATAGTAAATTATGTTGACTTTTCAGAAAAGATAAAATTTTTTTTGGGAAAACGTTGAACCCTTTAGATATTTATAAAACGCTGGCGGCCGGCGTGCGGGGAAAGGGGGGTTTAAATATTTTGATGGCTAATAGGATTCATGTACTAGGTCACGTGATTTTTTTCGTTAAAAATTTAACGGAATTATACATAAATGAGTAAAATTGTCAACATTTAGAGAGTTTAGAGTAATCTTGACTAAAATTAAAAAAATAAAAAATAAAAATCAAATCGTTACATTCTAAAAAGTTCATGAATCATTTTGATTAATTACTCTCTTTTTTTTCAATTAAAAATGGTACAGCGTGGTTTCTCTTTCTTATGCAAGAAAAATGTTTTTTTAATAGGTAAATTGCACATTTAATTTCTAACCTTTTTCATGAAATAATAATTTGGTCTCCTTTTTTTGTGACCAAAAACTCTATAAACTTTAAAAGGGAGCAAAATGATCCTTTTTGTTAGCAAACATAAAAATTTTAACTACAAAATTACATGATTTACTATGCACTATTAATAAAGAAAAAAATACATGATCTAACATATATGTATAATATACGTGATTTGTTCTACTTAATTTTTAATCATTCTTAGGAAAGAAAAGGTCTACTTTGCACCATGTTAAAGAGTTGGGGAGCTTTCAGCCGAGGGGGGAAAAAATCAGGGTACAAATCATAATTTTGTAAAACGATTGGGGACCAAACGAGGTTTGTTTGTTTGTTTTTTTTTCCTGAACCCTAATTGACACGTCCCCTCCTCCTCTCTCATCCTTTCTTGCTTTTTGCTCCTTTTTTATCTTTCTTCCAGGCACGGCCGTTGTCCCCATCTCCTCGCCGTGAAACTGAGCACCACCGACAGACGAAAACCCTGCCAATTTATTGATCCCACCCAACACCACCACCACCAACCCCCCCCCCCCCCCCCCCCCCCCTCCTTTTTTTAATAGAAAGAAATCAATACCTACCTCCAAAAAAAAAAAAAAACAAAACAAAACAAAAAGCAACCCAAAACGACACGACAAAACATACATTTTTTTACATTCCTTCCTCTTCTTCGTTTGTGCAAACTCTGTCCTGCCATCGCCGCCGTCGGCGTTCAAAGCCACCGTTGAGGTATCAAACACTGAACCTATCTGATTTTTTTTCTTTTTTAGTTTCGACACACCCCTTTCTTCTCTCACTCTGATTTATGTTTTTTTTTCCCCCCCCCCCCCCCCACTAATATTTTCTTTATATGTGTCTCAGAAGTTGAATAAAGCAGATTAGGTTCAAAGAGATTAGGCGATCTAGGTGATAGAAATTTAGGTTTAGTGTATTAATTCCAAAGAGGGAAGAAAGATCAGGGAAGTTTGTGAAATTAACTTTTAAAAAAAAAAAAAAAAATCTAGAGTAGGCTCAACATATACGCTAGCTTATTGCCTGTTTGGCTGGTGAGAAAAAGAAAATACACGAGGAAAGTTCTCGGCGAGAAAAAGAAAGAGACAGTAAAAAGAGAATCAGAGATAACTTGGACTTGATTCTGCGAGCACAGCTAGTATCAGAAGCAAGAGAAACAGCCATGGATGAGCACGAATTCCGACGCCTACTTGATCTCTTCCCCGTCGTACGATCCCGAGATTTCGTTGTAATGCCTCATAAACCCCAATCTCTTTCCATCTTATTAATAAGTTGATGAAACAAAGTATTGATACTTTACTGCTCTCGACTTTCCGTTCAAGTAAAAGTGCTTTCTTTATTGTTCATTTTATGTTATCTGGAGATCAAGAAAATTTATGAAGATTATATAGATATTCTCATCTGGGCTTTTGTTATTATAAGATTATTGTTAGTGTATCCCTGAAATTAACAAATTTATTTCAATTTTTGGGTTTTCTTATATGAAAAATTGAATGGTCATAGTGGTCTACAACTTTGTTAGTAGAACATTTTGATCAATAAGCTAGCTAAGTAAATAAGGAAAAAATAATAAAAAGGATTTTTTTTTCACCTTTTTGCGAGAGAAAAACCAATTTAGATGGAGGATGAGTTGAAGTTTGTGACTTTGATCACTTATTTTTATGGGTTAGTGTTGGTTTGCCTTTTACTTGCCGGAAATTTGAGGAATTTTCTACTCTCTGTTATATCATTTGAGCCAATACTATTTGAAAAATAGAACATCCCTAACAGTGGTTTGTCTTAAAGATTATAGCCCAAGAAATGGTAAAGCTAATACAGTTTTATGTTTTTCTTTCCCACCCTTATAATTGTAATGATGCTTTTCTTATTATGTTTCTATAACGTCTTTTTTTTTTTTTTTTTTTTCATTTGAATGGAAATTCAGGCTGAATTAGAATCGTCAAGACAATCAACTTCCAAATCGTCCCAGAATGAGGTGGTACTTTTAAATTGTTCTTGCAAAATCTTGATTTTTGTGTGCCCGTGCTGCTACTTGACAAAGTTTTTACATTTGCACATTAGGTAAAAGAATGGCACGATGCATGGGAGCAAGGAGATAACAAGCAAGTTGGGATCGAAGGACTTGATGAGCGCGGTATGTCCTCACTTGCAAAATTTGTAGTTCAGAGAAATATAGTTGTAGGAAACTTTCTAGTAAATGTATGTTTTAGTGCCTTGGGTTTTCAGCTTGATGGCCTGCCTACGACACTACCTAATCACCTAAGAACATTTCTGCACTACTTCAAAGTAGCTGCTTTTACATATCCGTGTAACTAAGGACCTGGATGTGAATGTGGGTCTTAAATTCGTGGCCCATTGTGGGATTTGTTTGTTGTTCTAATTTCTTGAGTACTTCCTCGCAATTAATGTGCCTTGGAGTCATACCCTTACTGATGTCATGTCCTGAATTTGGTTTTTTTATTTATTTTTTATTTTTTTTAATGCACTATACAAAAATTAACTGTTAGCTTTATGGAACAGATGTAATTGCGGTTTTCTATGATCCCTAATTTTTTAAATTCTTGCGTTATCTTTTGATTTAGCTTCTCTTAAAGAGCCACTTGACATGGCTGAAAATAATTTTCGTTCATCTAGGTTTTATGTTTCTTCTCCTTTGCACTCTTGAGATTTATTTTCCACCTGTTGGTTAATATATGGTACAAGAGTTGTATTTATTCGTTGGTATGGATGTGGATTAACAGGTGCATTTTGGACGAAGCTAAAGTCAGCTGCTGAGAGAAAGGTATGTTGAGCTTTGGCCGTTATTGACCCTAGATACTGTATTGTAGATGTTTCTAATTGAAGGATTTGAATATTTTGCATCCTACCTCTTTTCATTTTTTACACTGTCTGTTTAGTATATATTGAGAATTTTCCGATGTTGTTTTACTTTTATAAAGTCATTTGTCCACCAGCGATGGAAAAATCTTGCATCAAGAACTTTATAGTTTTGTGGATATCGCACATTCCGGAAACTCCAAAAGAACCATCTGGGTGTTAGTTTTTTCTGTACCACATAAAGATTTATCATTTTTTTCTATATGAGTTTACTCTAGCAACATATCATCTCTTCATGTTAGTAAACACTCCTTCCTGCACAATTCACAAATGGACACACATTTAGGAGTTGATAAATGACATGATACAAGAGTTGCTCTAATGTGCACCATGGTTAAGTGTCAAAGGGTATACGGTGGTAGAGCACATTTCTTGATCCTGGTGTACTCAGTAGCTAGCAAAGTGAAACACGATTAACAAGTTGGACATAAAAGTGTAATTGTAAAAACCTCCAGGACTTTGTGAGATAACCACAAACTGAAAGTTGCATATGTCATTTTCCTATCGTTGGTGTACTGATCTTGCATGTCTCTGATTAGGGAGGCATCCAGAACTGCTCATATGTAAGCGTTTACATGCATTTTGTTTGAGCTCAGAAAAATCAAGGAAAAAGACATTAGAGTTCTCAAGCGGAAATCTGTCAATTCTTCAGAGTGATTTTTAGTAGTTATTATTGGAGTTTCTGTGGTTTTTCTCTGTACATTGGCAGATACTCTGTTGCGAAAACTAATTACAATTTACAAAAATTGTTTAGGAATTGGTGGTCAAATGCATGTAGTGCCTTCATAACAGATCATTAAGTCTTAAGCTTATAAATTTTTTTAAAAAAAGGAATACAAAAGGTGCATCGCTTTAGTTTCAATATTTTGGCTCCTAATTGCTTCAAATTGTCATTGGAGATACTAGACTGCTAATTATTTTATTAATTAACTAAGACATTCAAAACAAGAACATCGTGTGGAGTAAACCTTACTGGGGACAATGTGGAGAGACTAACCATCTGTGCTCAATTGTTTAGGTGGGTGCAGCAGAAGCAGAGAGATTTTGCAAGACCTTTCAGCGCATTCATAGTAAACTCGTACGTCTCGTATTTTCATTCTAAGTGAGAAATCTTGCTCTTCAATTTTGCTGGTGGAGATGATAATATCCTACTTTCATTTGGGAGTTTGATGTAGTAATGACTACCTACTTTCCTTTTTGCCTACAAATTTCAGGTTAATGAAGAGCTGAGTTCGGATGTTGCCCAAAACATTCTCAAATTGTCATTGGATTCTCACAAGTAGTTTCAAACTAAGTGTTGTACATTTCTTTTTAAATGTTAGCTTTATCCAGTACATGTAGCGTTCGCTGCTTTGTGTCATGAGGTTATAGGTGCTTGAATCAAATTGTGATTTTCAAGCTTAATCTTATGGAAGAAGGATATTTTATCGTTCATTTGCGTGAGAATGCTGTTTGATGTTGTGTAGAACTTGCGAAGTTTTAACCTTTCTAAACCAAGTAGTACAAACTTAAGGGAACAGGATTACAGGAATGCTTACGAAATGTGTCAACTTTACTCTTTGGTACTCTATAGTTGTTGCTTAACATTTTTTTAATGATTAAATCGTCGTTAGTACGATTGGCATTTCAGATTTCTATGGACCTTAGAGAGCACTATTATCAAGTTGTGTTCTACTTTCCACTCGTTATACGTGTTAAACATGTTGTAATGTTGTAATTTTGCTAATGAGACATAACTAAATAAATTTGTCAATTCAACATATTTCTTTAAACAGATCATACATTATTTGTAAACATGTATTTAAGTTGGCAAATTTTGACATTAAATAGTTGGTTGATGTTCAGATTGATGTTCTCTAACATGATGCATAAGCAGATTAATATGAACACTACTTTAAACATGAATTGTCACCCTTTAGATTTTAAATGAGCCTGAAGAAAATGAAGACTGAAAAAGAAAATGTAAACTAAATTCCCGAATAAGGGTTAACATTTAGATTGCCGAACTAGTTTTCTCGGGAATAAAAGTAAAATTGCCTTCTAGTCTTGTACAAGTTCCAAATAACAAGTGACACGAAAAAAGTCTGAATTCAACATTCGGATAACGGTCCATCTTGAGCACCAAGCAATGAAATGCTTTAATCTTGAAGAATTCCCTGGATGTCATCCTCCCTATATAGATAATAACTGAAAATAGCATGAAAAGCAAAAGTCAGAAATGCATCCAAGGAGATTCAATAATCTAATTCGCGTTCAACTATAACACACAAATCTTGAAGGCAAGCATGTTTCCGATACTAGACAATGTTTATGGTACATGAGACATTGAGCATCATAAGATATGTCCATACAAAATACTCTATATATAACAGAAAGAAGTCAACAAAACTTGACCCCAACCACGTGGATACGATACCTCGGAAGCAATTTGTGATTTTTCTTTTTTCTCGCGCATTCTAAAGTATAATCCACAAACCAACAGAAAAAGTGGCTTTCCTCAAATATGCTAGACTAATAAGCACCTTGTTATGTTACATACTGTCCTCAAACTTTCTTTGCACTTCATCTCTCTCTCACCCCGACCATAAGCCTAATTAAGCCTTACAATACGAACACCGTTAAAACCTAATGGCATCAACAACTGTATCATGGGACAGAAAAGCATCTCTTCGTCCTCGCCTTGCAAGTCCTCAATGCTATATATAGTTCCACTCACTTTAGTTTCATTCCTTCTAGGAAAACAAGCAGAGTAAACTTCAGAGTTCACATGCAAAAGTGCTTCAACAATTATCAAACCACTGCAGGCAAGCGGTTTTAAGTCATTCTTATAAAGTTTAGTTTTATTATCCACTAATAAACTATTTAAAGAGAAAATCACTCAGATAAGAATTCCTCAATAGTATAAATATCCATTCCAAAACATGCACTGGTTCTATAATTATGTTTCAGCGCCCTCTATCAGCTTTGGTTTCAGATTCTTCTTAAAGATTGATGTAGTTGGTTCAGTCAGGGTGCCATTCCAAACCAAGATCAAAAGAGCCCTCACAAAGCGGTAGAACACTCTCATCACATTTTCACATAAAACACCACATTCAGAGATTCTTACAAAGCACAGTAGCGTGTAACAGTAGCATATAGTCTTTTTTTATTCATGTTGTTTTTAATTTACAAGTAACAACAGTACCACAATTACCATACAATTAAATTAAGAAAATTTAAAAAAATTGAAATTAAGCGTCAACCAGCTTCCCAAAAAGATAAACACACAGACAGAGAGAAAGAGAAACACATGGCAAGCCGTCCAAAACCAGAGGAAAAAAAAAAAAGAACCATTATTAAAAAAATGAGAAAGTAAGTTCGAAACTTTACATGTTTCGATTCCACAAACTCAGGTTACCTAGATAAAAAATGACCAAAGCGGACTAAGGCTAACATGCCTGACCAAAACAACAAAAACATGATGAAATCACAAGTGCAGATGTTAGCTTACTCTTTATCTCCGAGCTTAACTTCGGTACCCTCCATATTCAGGCAAAAGAACCGTCTCTCCTTCCTTTAAAGTTACAGGAATAAGTTTTCCATCTCTATCACGGGCTCCCGCACCCACCACGACAACTATCCCAGTGTTGAGCTGAAGTAATAATCACACACATAGCAGAAAATAAGCCCACGAATACAGTTATTAAAAAAATTTGACAGAAAAAATGGTAAATTCACATCAAATCGTCACAGTCTCAAGATTTATCAACGCTTAAAAATCGAAAATAAAGTTAAAAGAAAGATACATTTCAGTTTAGAGAACTCGGAATCTATCCAAGAAGCTCAACTCAACCATATTCACCTAAAAAAGAACAGCCATAAATAAAGGCTCTATAATCAAAACTAAGAAATATGAACATTTTTATCAAAACAAACAATTCTATTGAAGGTCCAATAGAAAAAAATAAATAAATATATATATGTTGAAAAAATCTAACTACGAACGAGTTAATAAAGAGAAATCAGCCTGAAACATGAAACAGAAAAATGAACAAATAAACCAAACTAGTGATAAATAAGAAAACCCAAATAACGAGTCTCAAAAAAAAAAAAAAAAAAAAAAAAAAAACTCAAACAGTAAAAGACAAGATTCGTAGCAGTTATGAGGTAACCAAAACATGGGTTTTTCAGAAAAACCGTGTCAGAGTTCGAATTCCTAAGAGACCCACATTCCAAAATCAATTCTGCTTGGAGAAAAGAAAGAAAAAAAAAAAAAGGAAAAAAAGAGGAGAAATGAAACCTTGGAGGTTTTCTCGGGGAGAAGAATCCCAGAATTGGTCTTGGAGGGAGTGGCAATTTTCTGAACGAGAATGCGATCGAACAGGGGGGATCAAGCGCTTCGCCATCTCCGAAGGTACTAGAAGCTCCTTCTCAGCCTTCGAATTCTTAGGTAGAGAGAGAGAGAGACTAGAGAGAGAATGAATGAGTGAGAGTGGAGTCTGCTCAGCTCTGCTCTAGTTTTAGGGTTTAAGGAGGACTTTAGGCGACCCCAAAGTGAATTTACGCCTTTGTCCCCCGTTGTCTTAGGGTCATGTCATTCCAATGTAATAATAGGACACAAAAAAGTGTAATATGACGATTACACTACATCTCTTCTCTTTTTTTTTTTTTTTTTTTTTTTTTTTTTTTTTTTAATTATTTTGCATCTTGCGATTTATCTATCAAATAAATTTTTAAATAAAAGTGTGATAAAGTTTATTTTATATACTTTATTAATTGAAAATAATCAATATAATTAAATAATTAATATATTCTTTAAATATAATAATTATAATATATCTTATCTTAATCTTATCTTAATATTAATAGAGACTAAAAAAATAAAAAATAATAATAAAAAAATTAGAAAAAACGCCACTAATCCTACGATGCCTCCCCTTCCCCCCCCCCGGCCAGCATCGGCGATTGGCAAATGATGCCCCCCTCTCGGCGCCGATGACCCATATCTGATCCCCCCCTCCCCGACGACCCAGATCTGGTTGGCGTTTGGGTTTGGGGGACCTAGGTCGTTGGCGCAAGGGCAGGGGCGAGGACGATTGGGCTCGTCAGGTGGGGTGGGGGGGCCTTCCTAGACGTCCGTTGGGGGAGATTTTTTTTTAGTTTAAAATTTTTTTTAATTTTTGTAATAAAACGTCCGCTGGGGGGGTTTTTTTTAGTTTATTTTTGAAATTTACTACAAATATAATAATATATCACTTTATATAAAGTATATCAAGGTGTCAAATATATTGCTTCCCATATTCGATTTCTAAATGAAACTGCTTGTGATTTGGATTCAGAAAGGAAGTAACGTATTGGTACTTGAATTTTAGTACCGTATCAAGGTTTCACAGGGAATGATACTGAAAAGACTTCGAAAATGCAGTTGAATTCCTGTAATTGTTTTTAGTCTTATAAAGGATAGATATTGCAAAAGTCTGGTATAAAATTTAAACTATATGTACCAGCATTTTACTCTTTACACTCAAAAATCCATCTGCATCAGCCATGACTGTCGGCTTTGAAGCTCCAAACAGTTTTGAAAATAGAAAATAACACCGGATTCAATACCAAGAGGATAGGAGCATTTTACAATAAAAACAATGGCTAAAAGATAAAGATCTCACCAAATTATTGGTTAAAAAGGTAAGATTGTTTAAAAAAATTATTTAAAAAAAAAAATTCATTAGCGCAGAAATTGACCCCACATAATTAGTAAAAGTTATTTAACTAGTTTTTTAAATATAAATCAACACCTACGTAATTTTTTAAGTAATTAATTAAGTAAACCTCGATAAAGATTTTAGTATATAAGCTTGAAAAGTAAAGTCCAAATCAACACGAATAATTTTTAAACTCACTTGAGAAAACTAAGATTCCACTTTAACTAGTGTTGGGTGTCAATTTGATAGGACACAATACCAACATGTGTTGCGTAAGAGGGCAAATTACAGAAAAATCAACCATTGCCGAATTTCTGTAAGTACAAAGCTCACTACAATAGGAAATATGTCTGTCATAATGTGAATGTTTCTATGAAAATTGTTGTGCATATGTGATGTTATTATGCCTCCATTATTATGCCTATCAGTCACGCGTCTTTATTTTTATGCTTTTGAAACATGTCATATTGCTTGTTCACCAAGATAAGAAATGAGACTAATTAAGAATTAATAAAAAGTGCTATGCCAACCGCCACATAGGTGAGGTGAATATCATGAGCGATAGACCATGAGTTTAGTCGGAGGGTCACTCCCCCAACTTCTCATTTGGTTGTGCGCACTAGGTATGAGCACACATGGGGCCCATAAGAAAAATGTTAATGAGCGTAATCCTTTAATTCATAATGGTCGTGCATAAATATCTGCATCGTGAGAATTATGTTTGTACTTGCTGAACGAAAGCTTAATCAAGATTGTTCACGCTGTAGGTAATATGGGCAAGCAACCCGTATTGTAGCTATGAACGGTGAGCTAGCGAGATAGTGCGGCGACAGTGAAGGATGTGTGATGGGATACCGCTATGCTTAAATATTTTTGCACATGTTTCATTTTGAATTTTGAAAGAAAAAATATATTATAGTAAAAGTTATAATTTATAATGATCGGAAATTTATTACTACTCCAACTTTAATTTGGTATTGGTATTATGCTCATAACTCAACTTAATATTTTATTTTACTCGAACATATGTTTATAAGTAACGAATGACTTTTAATTTCCTAAGTTGGTTTATTGATAAATTTTTTTATAATTGCTAAGGAACTGAATGTATGAAAAAAAGAAATCTCTGAAATTTTAGTATACAAGTACGACAAATTATGATAAGTTAAGCTATGTAAATACGTTTATGGCGCCTCTATAAGGTGGAGCGTCACATCCTTGCTGTGAGCGTGCCTTGTGGTAGTTGTTCCTAGAAAGTTTAAAAAACACTAGATAAAAATTTGCCCATCATATTTGCCAAAATGACAACCTCAAAAAGTGAAATTAACAAAATAACCTTTTTTTTTCATTTTAATATAAGAATAATTATCTAAAAATCTGTCGTTCGTGGTTGTTCTTATTTATTCGGAAGTTATTTTGTTAAAAAAAAATTTTGGATTACTTTTAAAAAAGTGTTTAAATCATTGTATTAATTGACTCAAATTGCCTTAGAGAGTAAAGGCCTAAAGTGTTGGGTCAGTGTCAAAAGAGTATTTAAAGCTCTTTTGTACTACCCACAAGTACCTAATCATAGGTTGGCATGAATGTCCAGCGTAACTCTTGGCCTCAAATGTCTAAGTTTCTAGGCTCCTTGGTACATGATTTAGCTAAATGGGCTACGTTATTTTCAGTTTTCTTAAAAGTATTCCCATTAATCTCAAGCCAATAATTCCAGTTTATAACAAGGCAGAGATTTGTGTATGGGGAAAGTTTTGAGGATCTAGTTTGAGACAACTTTGACTTTGATCTGTATATAAGTTTGCTTCCAGACATTTATTAAAATCATGACTCTAATTGGTCATATATGTAATAGTCAATTATTAACATTACTGTTATTGTTGTTGTTGCTGTTGCTGCGGCTACATTTTGCTAAATTTTTTTTTAAGGTTTTGCTAGATTAGATACACAAAACGTTAAAAGATATTTACGTGAGAGATCATATAGCCAATAATAAAAAATAAATACCTTGTAAGTCATGAAAACTACTCTATCTTAGTTTTCTTCCAAAATGTTGTGCCTTATATCGTTTTGGATATGATTTTGTCTTAGCTACGAAAAAAAAAAAAAAATGTTCATATCGTTTTACATTTATAAAGATTATTTATATATATATATATATATATATCTTAAGAGTGACACTCACTATCTGTAAAAATTTCTCTTCAGTTAAAAAATGATAGGCCTCATGGAATTCTATCTTTTTTACTTTCCCCATTTTTCTTTCTACTAGACAACTCAGATATTCCTCTTCTCCACATTAAAATTCCACCAATCATTTTATTCTCTTTTTTTTTTTTTTTTTTTTTTTTTTTCCTACTCTACCAAACATAGCATAAGTATAGGACTTTGTTTTTTTTCATAGGTCGATATAGTGTTTCAATGTAATTAAAGAACGCACAATAAAAAATTTTGATTAAGACCACATGCGGAAGAGAGAGCAAGGTGACAAATCCTTACTGCCATCAACTTGTCATTGGGTTCTTTCTCCTTGGATTCCTTGAAATGTTCCTCTCATGGTTTTATTATTATTATTATTATTATTATTATATTATTAGTATTATTATAAGGTGGAATTTTTCACTTTCTTAGTCATCATCTGCATGCTTTTCTATAATAATCTTTTATAATTATGCTTGCCGACAGGAATCATCGTGGTGTTTTGTTAATGCCTCATCTATCAATGACCATTCATTGTCTTGTTGTGCTTAATTTAGTATTATTAATATTATTATTATTATTATTATTATTATTATAACTACGTTTATCACCACTATTTATCCACCCTATGAACCCGCGCACTCAGTTTTCAAATTCATATTTCATTGACCAAATGGTCTTTCTTCGTTTTGCTTTTCACTGTATCTTAACGCGAAAAAATCTCATTCACATTAATAGATATGCTGAGAATTAAGAAACGTTCTCATTTGGTGAGAAAAAAGTTGCAATTTGATAGAAGTTGAAAAAATTCAAAAGGTAAGATTTTTTTTAATCACTTTATGATTTAGATTAGAACATCTCAATAAATAAATTGTACTGTGGTTTTTTTAAAATATAAAATATAAAATACCATATGAAAGTTTTAATTCTAAACGTTCAAGACCACATTTACAATGTTTTCAAATGTAAATGCAATATGTGATAACTATTATATGTTAATAAACATGAATAAAAAGATAATTTTTTAGGGAAAAAAAAAAAAACGTATTAAGTTTTTTATTCATATAATGGCTGGTATAGTCTACCTGTAATTATATACTTAACTTCATTAAAAGGTGTAGAGTTTGACTTCTTACTTCTAAATTGGAAAGCACTTTATATCCATGTAAAGTTATTATTCTAATTTAAAAATATTATACTCATGTGTGTTATCATTAGGATAAACCTCTATATCTGTCACTGGATGTACCAATTGTCCAACAACAACCAATATAATATTATAACAACCCCTCACGGATTGTCACAATTAACTTATCTTTTCAAATTCACCTCTTATATTATTGCAGAAAATTATAAGCTTAAGATAAAATCTTGACTTATTGAAAAACTTTACTTAGATAATTTTAGAAAACTCTAGGAAATTAAAAAAAAAAAAAAAAAACCTTTCAAAAATAACTTTCATAATTAATATAAATTATAAAAAACCATATCCTAAATAAAATTTAGAAAAACCATATTAATCCTTCAATCAAAATAATAAAAATAAACCAAAGTCTCAAACGTTATTTGAAATTTAAAGTGTTAATCTAATGATCATTCTTTCTGTTTTTCTCATCACACATCGTCCCGCTTCTATTCCAAACTTCTTTATTGCTACATCTTACCTTTTCTTTATCTGCAATATGAATTAACATTTATAACAAAAGCTAATAAGACACTTAAATCTCACAATCTAAATAATAATATATTTTTTTTGTCATCATCATGTAAATAGCAATATATTTGGGAACTTATAAGTTGAAACTATTTAAGAAGAAAAATGAAATGATGGCCCTTTTAAATTTGACTCCATTTGAGTATATACTCACCTATTACATTTGGTTTCTCTTTAAAAAAAATAATCTTTTTTTTTTCCATTTAAGTTTTAAAATGTGATAATTTTTACATTTCAAATCTCATTGGGACAATTTTTTATTTTCAATGTGCTCAGATCAAAAGTGGAATAACACATCCAAATATCCTACGAATATTTAGAAGTTTTTAATATCTATCCAAACACATATTCAAACTCTACAAACCTTTTATGTGTGTTTGGTAAAACGGTTTAAGAGTTGAAAATTTTAAGTTTGAGCTGGTTGACTTGGTAAAAACTAGTTAGAGGGTCCGTTGGTGAATGAGTTGAGTTTGAGTTAAGATGAAATTTTAAGTTTGAGTTAGTTGACTTTTTAAAAAATAGTTATAAAGTTTATTGATTTTTCAAAAAAGATAAAGATTGAGATGAAAAATACAATTTAATTGAAATTAAACTGGGATGTCAAATAAAACCTAATTTTATTGATTTTTAAAATAAAATAAAATTAAGATAAAAAATTAAAGTTAAAAGATATATTGGCGAAACCAAGCTTCAATTCGTTCACAGCACCTACAGATTCCAAATGCGTTACAAAAAAGTCATCAAAGCTACAAGCCCCTCTGTCATTGTACCCCACAGGCCTAAATTATTGTACGAGTCAGCCACGTGGAGAGACTGATCAATCACTGTCGTTCATCAAAGCCCCTTCGTCGTTTTTGTGCTTTAATACTTTCGCTTGAACAGTAAACAACTAATATAATATGGGTGTTTTCATTTACTTAATTTTTTATTTTTGTGTATTAATAAGAATTGGTTATTGTATTAAAATATTCATTCAACATAAAATATTTACATTTTAATATATAGTTTAAATTATAATTTCAAAGTAATTTAAATAGTTTTTGTTAAATGTAATCTTTTCGAATGGTATAAAGGTAGGTAGAAAATTGAATGAGTACAGATTTTGAAAAAAAAAAAAGAAAATTTGAGATATATATTCGAGTTAAATAGTTATAAAATAGTAAATAATTCAAATATTTATACTCTATAATAGTTGTGTAACCAATGTATATTTTAAATGCAAACACTATATTTGAATCAAATTGTTAGTAAAAACTTTAGTACATTTATAACTTTACCTTATCAAATTGAAATTAGTGCTTACATCTCTTGAATTTTAAATTATTAACAAAAAACATTCATTCGGCCAAACTTTGTTTTGTTTATTTAAGACTAATGTAAAATAAGGTTAAATAAAAAAAATATTAATATGAACTGAAATCTTCAGTGCTACAAAAAAAAAAAAAAAAAAAAAAATTCAAAATCTATCAAAATGAAAGGTTTCTAAATGTGCAATTCCTTTAAATTTTTTTGTAATGACTTAAATTTTAAAAATTAAACTTTTGAACGTTTTATTCATTTTCAGGATGTGGTACATTGTCTTTTTGTTTGTTTCTTTATCTTTTATCGTTTTCCATGGTGTTAGCTTGTTTGGGTATTTTTTGTTAGCCCCCTTTTTTTTAATTATTATTTTTATTTGGACATTGTGATTTAATGAAGTTGAACTTTTTAAAAGAAATAAAGTTATTTTACGTTTTGTTTTGTATCGCATTGAATGGTTTTGTTCAGTATAACTACTTTATATTAAAAAAATTAAGATAATTATTAGTAATTGTACATATTACTTTGTTTTTGCATGAAGTTAGTACTGATTTTTTTGAACATTTTATACTGGATTTTAATGGGTGTTTATGTTTATTTTTGTATTAACAAAAATTTTATTTCAAATTAATTTTAATTATTTCAATCAGTGTCACATTAGTCTACGTGTACGAAATATGATAAAATAAGTGTTTTTTTGTGAATAATTTAAAATTCAAGGGATGTAGTATCAGTTTTCAATGTTCGAGAGTAAAGTTACAAAAAATAAAATTAGGGGGTAAAAACAAAAATTTTTCAAGTTTTATAGGACTAAAATATGACAAAAGAAGTGTTTTGCTAACGATTTAAAATTTGAGAGATATTCTTATTAATAAGTTATGGGGGTGTTTGGCACTTGAGTTTAACTCAAGTTAAACGGTACTTTTTTTTTAAATTTTTTTTTATCTTTTTTGAAAAAATCAATAAAAATTACTATTCAAATTTAAAAATTTCAACTCAACTCATTCACCAAACACCCCGTAATTTGATAGTAAATAAACATCAGATTTTAAAAATCAATGGTAAAATTACAAGATCACTATAGCTGGGACGATAAAAATAAATTTTGTCCTTCTAATATATCATCCACGGTGATGCTTAATGTGTGTTAGTACTACTACCATTCACTATTTGAATTTTACACAGTTTCTCATATTCACAGTTCATTCTCCGAATCTTTACTCGCTGTACCCTTTTCTCTCTGATCTTCTCGATCGCTAATCCAAAACCTGTGAGTTAAACCTGTGAGTTTCTCTCATATTGTTGGTTGTGTCCTTTTGGTTCTCCTTGTAGTTTCTTCTTTTGTTTGTTGCAGCGTTTTCTTTCGGTTCTGTTTTCTCCACTCTAAAAATCCATATTATATATATATATGTATGTATGTATATATATATATATATATATATCAAACATCCTGCTTCATTGAAGGGCTTTGTGGTTATCACTTTGTTCCTTGACTTCGTCTTGTTATAATTGCCATTGTTTTCTGTTTTTAACTCTTTAAAAAAAAAAAAAAAAAAAAAAGACCCCTGCTCTGCATCAAGTTTCGGTACTGTTTTAGTTTTATAAATATTTAAAGCCTTCTTGCATTTACTTTCTTTTTGTTGGTTTTTGTTGCTTTTTGTAGTGTCTTTCCTTAAATTGGAGAGTTCTTTTCCAAAAAAAAAAGTAAAAAATAAAAAAATAAAAATCAAATTAGTGTTTTTTTGTTGCATTTACTTCTTCTCCTAGTTTCACACTTCATTCTCCTGGTTTCCTAGTTCTTGTTTGTTTGTCCTTCTGGTTCTCCTTGTAGTTTCTTCCTTTCTTTGTTCCAGCCTTTTCTATCGATTCTATTTCGCCAATTGACAGAAAACAAAAAAACAAAAACACAAACACAAACAAAAACAAAAACAAAAGACTCCAGCTGTATTGAAGGGCTTAGTGGTAATCACTTTGTCCCTTGATTTCGTTCTTTTCATAATTGTCATCGTCTTTCTGTTTTTCCCCTCAAAACTGAAAAAATCAAAAAGAAAAGAAAAGAAAAAAAAAAAAAAAAAACACTCTGCTCTGTGTCAAGTGGCTTTGTTGAAAATCCATAAGAAGATCAGGTATGCTCTTCTTTGATTCCATCCTTGTTCTTGTCATGATCTGCCCTGTTCTTGTATGATAATTCTCTGTTATCTATTTTCCTTATTATAGTTTTACAACTGTATTTGCTTTCTTTTTAAGCTGTTAGCATAGCCTTTTACTAAGTTTCCAGTCTAGTCTGATCAAATTAGAGAGTTCTTAAAAAAAAAAAAAAAAAAAAAAAAAAGGAGAGTTGTGAGAAAGAGAACAGAAAACAAGAAAACAAGAGAGGAAATAAATAGAAAATTAGACGGAAAAAAAAAAAAAAAAAAAGGAATACATGGAGTCGATTATCGAGGTCGTTGTCGGAATTGGCCCCAGACTTGCCAAATGCATATTTCATATTATGGAGTCTCACTACACGAGCAAGGTTGCTAACCTTAGAGATCAAGTTGGTGAACTCAATAATGCAATACGAAACATGCGAGATCGAGCTGATGAGGCTAAAGGAAACGGACAAGTTATTATGGATGGAGTTCAACGTTGGTTGGAGAGTGCAACAGAGATCTCCCGAAGGGCAGAGGATTTTCTGAACGTCAACCGAGATCGTGCAAATGTTAGCTGTTGCAATGTACAAATTCCGAATTTGGTGTCGCGGCGAAAGCTGAGCAGGGAGGCAAGGCAAATGGTAGAGGACCTTCAACGTGAAATTCAGGCTGCCCAGGGATTCAATGTGGTTGCTGCTCGTCCTGCTCTGCAGACTGTCATTGCGATGAGGGGAGATTATGAGGACTTTGGATCGCGTAAGACGATTTTGGAGGACATCATGAAGGCGCTACAAGATCGTAATGTTAGCAGGATTGGAATTTATGGCATTGGTGGCATTGGCAAAACAACGCTCGCTAAAGAAGTTGCTAGGCAAGTCGTGGAAGAAGCCAAATTATTCACTGAGGGGGTTATGACGACTGTATCCCGACCTCCAGATTTCAGCAGAATGCAAAGAGAAATTGCAGAGAAGATAGGTCTAGATATTAAAGGGATAGAAAGCATACCTGCAAGAGCAGATCGGCTACAACGTCGATTAAAGGAAGAGAAAAGTATTCTTATTATTTTGGATGATATCTGGGACGAACTGGATTTGATAGAGGTTGGAATACATCTCGAGAATGAAGGATGCAAGATATTGATGACTTCTAGATCCCAAGATGTTTTACGTTCTATGGATGCTAATAGGTATTTCCCAGTTGATGATTTATCAGCCAGTGAAGCAATGAACTTGTTTCGGACCATTGTAGGTGATATTGTTGAGCAACGGGATTTTAACAGTTTGGCAATCGATGTGGTTAGAGAATGTGGAGGCTTGCCACTAGCTATTAAAGTAGTTGCCGGTCCATTAAAAAGTCAGAATAACTTGTCCGTTTGGAGGAATACTTTGAATCAACTACGAAGTATTATTTCCCCGACAAATATTGCTGAGCCGCTAAGAGAGGTTTACCGGAGTATAAGGCTTAGTTACGATTCGTTAGCTGATGAAGACAAGTCATTGTTGTTGCTATGCAGTCTATACGGTGAAGATAAGGACATAGAAGTTGAGGATCTAAGGATGATTGGCGTGGGTTGGGGCTTGTTTCAGAATGTCAGTACATTAGCAGATGCCAGAACGAGGGTGGAGTCATTGGTCGTCAAACTGAAAGATCGTTGCTTGTTGTTAGATGATGATGGTTATGATACGGTCAAAATGCACGACGTCATTCGTGATGTTGCCATATCAATAGCATCGAGTGAGAGAGATATGCACAGTGTTATTCTAAAGAAGGAAGATTGTCAGAATCTGAAGATTAAAAAACTCAAAGACTCGAAGGTTCTCTCACTACTTCCATACTCGGATTTCGATCAACTTTCTGAAAGGTTGGAATGTTCGGAGTTGGAGTTATTACTTCTTCATTCTGGTCAAGATGATCCTATCTCTATTCCAACCCACTTTTTAGAAGGAAGTAAAGATCAGCTCAAATCTTTGTTTCTTTGTGAAGCAAAGTTGGTACCCGTACCTTCATCCTTCCATTCACTTCAGAATCTCCAAACCTTATGTCTACGTGGTTGTGTGCTTGAAGATGTAAATTTTATTGGAGATCTAAAGAATTTGCAAATTCTTGATCTTTCGGAGTCCACAATTACGCAGTTGCCCGTAAAAGTAGCACAACTAAGTCGTTTACAACTGCTGAATTTGGAACGTTGTGAGGATCTTAAACTGATTGAGCCTAACGTCATCTCAAGTTTGATACAGTTAGAGGAGTTGTACATCTCAGAATATTTTGATAAATGGGAAGTTGGAGAAGTCAATGTCAGCAGAAGAAGTAATGTGAATCTCGCTGAAATAGAGAACTTGCAGCAACTCACTTCTTTGTCCTTGAGCGTACCAGATGCCAAAACTTTTCCTAAAGATTTCAAGTTTAGTGAAAAGTTGGAGAGATATAGAATCTCAATTGGTGCACCCACTGGGCTACTTAGATTCAACTGGAATTTCAAGGTCGTTGCTTCTAAACCTCCGTGAAAGAAGTCAATTAACAGCACTTGGTCTTGAATCGTTGATGAAAAGGTCAGAAGGGTTATTTTTAGCTGGATTAATAGATGTCAAGAATGTCGTTTACGATCTGGACAGTGAGGGCTTTTGTGACGTTGAAGCGTCTTTGTTTGAAAAACAGCGATGGAATTCAATACATCGTTGATTGTGTGGACCAGCAGATTCATCCTCACAAGGCCTTTCCAGTGTTGGAGAGCCTACGCCTTGAGGGATTAAGAAACTTGGAAAGGATGTATCATGGTGAGCTCCGGAAGATTCATTTAAGAATTTGAGGGAGGTCAGGGTGGGTCGTTGTGAAAAATTGAAGAATGTCTTCCCTTTGTCTTTATTCAAAAGACTTCACTCTGTACAAGTGGAAGATTGTGAGATGATGGAGGAGATAGTAGGCCATGTGAGATCAGAAGATGATGGAGCTGTTGAATTTCCTGAATTACGCTCCTTGCATTTAAGGAATTTACCAAAGATGGTTAGATTCATGAGTTGGTCTGAGGCGGAGGCAGCTGGCGGCTCTTCATCAGTAGAGTCTCCCGACCCTTTGTTTGGTGAAAAGGTAATATAATTATTTCCAACTTTCCTTTTGTTTTTTTTGTTCCCCCTGCCACTTTAATATATAAGCGCATCACCTGTCTTTAATTTATAATAATACCCATTATTCTCAAACAAAAATTTTTGCACAAGCTCACTTTCTTCTCTTCCACGAGTCTCTAGTTTTAGTGCCACATTTTTTCATCGTCTATTCTCCAAGTAAAAATGATTAATAAGGGCAAAATTAGTTTACTAATGGATTATGTTTTTAATTTCCTTTATTTTTCATAGCTATTAAAATCATCAGTATTAGATTTGAGATATTTTTCCAATAAATAGTTTTATTGATCATCATTATAATGTTAATATTTGAGTTGTTTTTTCAGATACATTGTGATAGATCATCAATATTAGTTTTTATATCTAAGTCCGTACTTTTTTCTCCTCCTAAAAGGCACTATATATTAGTTGAAAGTTACAGTAGTTTCTCTTTTAGATATGTAGATGCACCCATTCTTTTTGTGATGTGCAAAGTTTTATTAGTTTCTCTCTCGCTTGTTGTGGAGTAGTTGATAATTTTCGAAGTAAATTTTAGCTTGTTAAAAATTTTTTTAAAAGAAAAAACATGTCTCTATTTGCTAAAAAAATAAAAAAATTAGGATGAGTGGCCAATTTTGGTCACCCAATTTAATAGGTGACCAAACTTTTTTTTTATTTAGCAACATAGCCCTTTGTCTTTTTATTTAATTATTCAGATTTAATCAATTAGTGATTGACTTGAAAATTGATAAATACAGGTCAATTACTGATTCATCAGATTAACAATATGATGTGGTCAATCTTGAATTAACTAGTTAAGAAAATTGATTGACTATTTAAAAAAAATGGCATTCTAACTAATTTTTAAAAACTTCGGACATTTGTTAAAAAACTTCTTAGAAAATACTATTTACCTCCAAATCCAAAAAAAAAAAAACAAAACAAAACAAAACAAAACAAAAAAGAAAAACTAAAAACTAAAAAACTAAAACCATAGCAAGAGAAGCTTTCCTTATAGTAAACCTAAATTAGGTAAAAAGGCAGTCTTTAATTCATATTTAAATAAAATGGCCGAAATTTTTTTTATTTAGGAAAATGAACGTTAATCAGTGATAGAGATAGACAATCAGTGAAAGTTACATGTTAACATTTTGTCACTCACTGATTAATCATAATAGGTCAGTCAATCACTGATTGATAATTTTAAAAAAATCAATAATAATATTTTTCTAATTTCACAAAATTTCGGTCATTTTTAAAAAACTTCTAAAAAAAAAGGTCATTTACCTATATATCTTATCGATCATTTGTAATATACATGAAATAGAGTCAGTACGTTATTTGAAACTTAAAATCTGCAATCAACGAAACGTCAGTTATACCAATGTTTGAATTTCAACTATACTACCATTTAAATTTCTAACTTTTTCGACTTTTTAAAGTGGGTTAAATTAAATAACAAATTTAATGTAAGATGAAAAGCAAAATTTAGGTAAATTAAAAAAAAAAAGGTATAAGAGATAGACATAGGGTTAAAATATAGTCATACCATTTTTTAGTTCAAAATTTTGGTTAACTCATTCCCTTTGAAATATATATATATATATATATATATATTTATAACTCCGCGAGTACCCACAAGAATCAAATAGAAAAAAAGGGCTAGTCTAAAAAAGTCTTATCTACAACTTTGAAGGAAAAAATTCCACAAATTTTGTTATTATAATTTAGGCTAACTTGCTGATTAGTGGAAAATCTCTTTTTATTTTAAGAAATTCTCTTAGTAGTTACATTGAATATGCATAGATAAATTCCTTAGAAGTTAAATGACAAATAAAACTTTGACTCATTCTATATAGTGAATTATCACATTTGACTCATTCTATATAGTGAATTATCACATTTATTTTGATCAGCCATGTTAATTGAAATTTAGAGCAATGACGTCAAGCTCAGAAAGACTGCTAAATATTAAGAAATATTAAATTTACGCTAATCACTAATTATTAAATATTACATTAATTTGTAAATAAGATTTTCCAGGGAACTTATATGATCTTCACAAATGTTTTTGCCACTTCTTTCATATGTGTCTCCAAGAAATGAAAGAAAGCTGTTGTGCATCTTTCGCCCAAAAAAAAAAAAAGATTTGTTATACATGATTAGAGAGAAATAATGAGATTGTGCATATTTTTCTAGTCAGTATGTGATTCGAATTGCCCTCGACCCTTTGTAGGTTGCTGCTTCCCAGCCTAAAGATTTGTTATTAAATAATTTGGTTGTCAAAAAGTTATGGGCAGATCAGAATCCAGCAACTTCTTACATGCAAAATTTAAGTCGCTTGGATGTTAGTGACTGCAACAACTTAAAGTATGTGTCATCATTTGCTGCGGCTAAAAGCATTAAGCTTAAGAAGCTAAAGGTATCTAGATGCAGTGTCTTGGAAGAAGTACTAGTCATAACGGACTTACAAGGAGATGCTGACGGGAGTTTGGAAAAGATTTCGCTTCGTCAACTCAAATCTCTCGAGATTGACGATCTTCCAAACCTCAAAAGATTTTGCAAACATCCTGATGAATTCGAAACATTGGTCATGTCAATAGAGTTAACGGGTGAAGGATCGGAACATAAAGAAGTGGAGTTTGGCACAGAAGAACCCTTGTTTAGTGAAATGGTATGATTTTCTTTTCATTCTTAATTTTTGAAACTTGTTAGTTTGTCTTTAATTCCTTCTTATTTTATTAAACTTTTTTTCATTAGACCATCACCAATGCGTTATCTATGCGAATGCTATATTTGCTACAAAAGAGCGGGGGAAAAAAAAAAAACTTTATCCTACTTTACGCTCTAATGGTATATTGTTGTTTCTACTTTTTTTCATCTTTATATTATGCTATGGGACTCAAAAAAGGGAACTGTTAGCATTTAGATAATTTAAAAAGAAAAAATTGTAGTGACTGCATAAAAAAGTGAAAACACAATAAATAAGAATCAAATTTTAAATTTGATATTGGCTTATCTTATGACGAATTTGCCATAAAGTTTAACATATAGTATATTGGCATAACAATTTAGCATTTGCATTGGAGATGCTCTTACTTTCCGACTTCTGACATATACATAAAGGCATGATTAGTTCTACAAAATCTCACGGCACTGGCCAATCTAGAATGTGGTTTATAATTAATTAAAAGTAGTATATATTCATTATTTTGTGTAGAGTAGAACATAAAAGTGAAAGATAACGTCAAGCAAAGAGTTTGTGCTCAAATGCCATATGTTGAAATATATAAACACACACTTACATACTATTTCCATCTTATTCACAGATATTACATCTGTAATAAATATATAGGAAACATGATACTCATTTATTTCTTCTCAACTTATACTTTATTTTTTTAAAGACTCCAAAACAATTTTACAATATGTATGTGCATATATAATAGAGATATATATTCTTTACTCACTGAAAAGTTTTTACATCACTACAAATTTAAGCAATCCAATTTCCAACTATGTTTGACATTTTTTGTTTTAGTTCCAGACAATATTTATTTTTCTGCTTTTTTTAGTGACAAAAAACATTGTTTTTTCTTGTTAGGTCTTGTATCTAGAACTTCCGTTAGTACGCATTGAGGTCAATTTGTTGAATCAATTTAAAAATCATTTTTCCTTTATGGTTATAAATTTTTTAATTTGAAAATGTTAATATACGGAATAGATTTGAAATGAAAATGAGTGAAATGGTTGATTTTGAAAAGGAGATTTTTTCCATCTCATTCTCAAAATGAGATGAGCTTTTAGGTCCAAACAAACACTGATAGTTAAATTTTTACATTAAAATTTTCAGTTACTCCTGTTTATATAGTGAACTAACTGTCACTTTTTAAGTCATGCTAATTAATTAATATTTGGATGTATGATTTTTCAACTTTAATTCCATACTCTTTTTTTTACTTTCACAAAATATATGTCACTTTATTTATAGGTTGTATATCCATCATATATGAGAAAGTTATTATTGTACATCTTTAGTAACAAACAAAAAAAAAATACAAAATACAAAAAACGAAAGAAGAGAAATTTATGATTTACTTTGTCAGTGCAGGTTGTGGAGATAGTTCATTTTTCTTTTTAAGCTAGTATCTAATTTCAATTGCCCTCGACTCTTTGTAGGTTGAGCTTCCCAGCCTGGAAGATTTAACTTTGAATAAATTGGGTGCCAAAATATTATGGGCCGAGCAGCTTGCATCAACTTCTTACGTGCAAAATTTAAGTAGCTTGCGAGTTAGAGACTGCGGCAACTTAAAATATGTGTCATCATTTGCTACGGCTAAAAGCTGTCTCATAAAGCTTAAGCGGCTAGAGGTATCTAAATGCAGCATCTTGGAAGAAGTACTAGTCATAACGTACTTACAAGGAGAAGATGACGGGAATTTGGAAAAGATTTCGCTTCGTCAACTCAAATCTCTCAAGCTTGACGATCTTCCAAACCTCAAAAGATTTTGCAAACATCCTGATGAACTCGAAACGTTGGTCACGTCAATAGAGTTAACAAGTGAAGGATCGGAATATAAAGAAGTGGAGTTTGGCAAAGAAGAACCCTTGTTTAGTGAAATGGTATGATTTTCTTTTAATTCTTCATTTTTGAAACTTGTTAGTTTGTCTTTAATTCCTTCTTATTTTATTAAACTTTTTTTAATTAGACCATCACCAATGCGATATATATGCGAATGCTATATTTGCTACAAAAGAGCGGGAAAAAAATTATCCTACTTTTTGTCGTCTTTATATTATGCTATGGAACTCATAAAAGTGAACTATTAGCATTTAGATAATTAAAAAGAAAAAATTGTAATGATTGCCTAAAAAAGGGAAAACACCAATAAATAAGAATCAAATTTTAAATTTGATATTGGTTATATCTTGTGACAAATTATCACAAAATTTAACATAAAATAAATTTGGCATCAAAGATAGGTACTTTATTGAATAGTACTTTTTTCATCTAAATGTCAAAATTTGTGATTGGCATAACAATTTCGTATTTGCATTAGAGATGCTCATACTTTCCGACTTCAGACGTAAGGCATGATTAGTTCCACAAAATCTCACTGCATTGGCCAGTTCGGAATATGGTTTATCACTAATAAAAGTAGTAGATATTTATATATTTTGTGTAGAGTAGAACATAAAAGTGAAGGATAACGTCAATTATACGAGTTTGTGCTTGAATGCTATAAATTAAAAAATATAAACACACACTTACATACTATTTCCATCTTATTCCTAGTATTACATCTGGACTAAATATATAGGAAACGATATACTCATTTCATCTCAACTTATACTTCTTTATATATTTTTACGTAGTCGAAAACAATTTTACAATAGCGTATGTGTCTATTAATAGAGATATATATTCTTTACTCACTGAAAAGCTTTTACATCACTACAAATTCAATCAATCCAATTTCCAACTAGGTTTGACATATTTTTGTATTGGTCTTTAAGACAATCTTCTCTATTTTCTTATTTTTTAAGTGTCAAAAAACATTGTTTTTTCCTTGTTAGGTCTTGTATGTAGAACTTTGGTTAGTACGCATTTAGATAAATTTGTTGAATCAATTGAAAATTTACGGTTAGGAATTTGAAAATGTTAATATACAAAACAGATTTCTTTATAGGTTCAAACAAACGTGCTAGTTAAGTCTTTTACATTATAATTTTCTGTTACTCCATTTATGCAGTTAACTGTCAAGTTTTAAGTCATGTTAATTAATTAATGTTTGAATGTATGATTTTGATCTTTAATTACATAATCATTTTTACTTTCACAAAATATGTATTTCACGTTATTTATAGGTTTTATATCCATGATATATGGGGAAAGTTAGTATTGTATATCTTTGGCCCAAAAAAACAAAACAAAAACAAAAAACCAAAAAACAAAACAGAAGAAGAGAAATATACTTTGGCAGATTGTGAAGATAGTGCTTTTTTTTCTTTTCTTTTTTTTTAAAACCAGTATCTAATTTGAATTGCCCTCGACTCTTTGTAGGTTGAGCTTCCCAGCCTGGAAGATTTAACTTTGAATAAATTGGGTGTCAAAATGTTATGGGCCGACCAGCTTGCATCAACTTCTTACATGCCAAATTTAAGTAGCTTCTGCATTAGAGACTGCGGCAACTTAAAATACATGTCATCATATGCTACGGCTAAAAGTTGTCTCATAAGCTTAAGGAGCTACAGGTATATAAATGCAGCGTCTTGGAAGAGGTACTAGCCATAACGGACTTACAAGGACAAGACGATAGGAGTTTGGAAAAGATTTCACTTCCTCAACTCAAATCTCTCACGCTTTGGAATCTTCCATACCTCAAAAGGTTTTGCAAAAATCCTCATGAACTCAAGATGTTAGAGGCCGATTCCATGTCTACAGAAATAACAGTTGATAGAGCTGAACCTGAAGAAAGGAAATTTAGTGCAAACGAATCCCTCTTCAATGAAATGGTAACTTTTTTGTTCTAATTTCTTCAGTTTTGAAAACTGTCACTTTGTCTTTAATTCCTTCCTTTTATTTTGCTATTACTTTCGGGTTTTTTAAAAGCAAAAACTTTTGAAACTCATAACATGAAGATTTGCATATTTACGTGTATATATATATATATATATATATATATTTGTTCCATTTGGTAAACTGAAATAACTGTAAAAAAAAATTTTGAGAAATTGAATTAAGATGGTTAAAATTACTTTTCACGATTTTGTGCTTGTGCTTCCTCTTGAAATTTGATATTCACCAATTAATTTCTTTTTTTTTTTTTTTTTCCTCAACAAAAAAGGGAAAGACTTATATTAGGGACCTTATGCATATCCAAAATTATCCACTAAAGCTTGCAACACATCGAGATTTTATAAATTTAGTTAGATAAAAACAAAAGGATAGTAACTTAATTCAAAGGAAACACGAAATAAATTGGACAAAATAAATATTATTCAAAGTTATGGTGCCTGGAATGTAGTCTATTACTTTGAGCATTTAAACTTCTTTATTATTAAAATTAAATCTCATCTCTAGAATTGAAAGAATCTGCATATCTAATATATATTGTAATTAAGTATAATATATGGAAGATTAATTATCTAATTAGTAAAGCTTTTTCAAGTCAATTATGTATACACACATTAAGAATTATCTTTTGCAGCTTGAGTTTCCGGGCTTGGAGACATTGGATTTGTATGGATTGAATGCTGTTGAAAGTGTATGGCAGCTTCAAACAACTTGTTACATGGTCAACTTAACGAGCTTAAAAGTAGGAAACTGCAATAGCTTGAAGTATCTATTCTCTTTGGCTGTGGCTGAAAGGCTCGTAAAACTGAAGAATCTTCAAGTATATGATTGTAAACTCACGGAAGATATTGTAGTCACAAAGGAATTGGGAGAGGAAGGAAGGTCGAGGAATAAGATTTTATTCCCTCAACTACAATCTCTCACACTTTCTAAACTTTTAGCCCTCAGAAAGTTCTGTCATGAAGAGGTAATCACTTTATATTTCTAATCTTATATTTTCTCTAGTCCGGTCATTGCATTATTTTTGTTACACATTAGGTAATTCATGATATGAAACTTGAATGCTGGAGTTGATGTAAATTTTGTTAACTTCGAGTTTGATTAAAAACAAACAAAGGTAACACACGTAAGACTTGAAGGTTTACAAAAAAAATTCCACAAGTCAAAATAGTATGACATAAAATTGTCATATGAGAGTGAATATTAGTAATATCTGATATGTTGGCCAAATTGTATAAAAAATTACCCTTGGCCTTGGATACATTTGGTGCAAATATTTAGTCACTTTAAAGAAATTTGAGGCACTGAAATATATATTAGGAAGAAGAAGAGATAAATTAGCTAATGTTGAGTTCGCTACCGAGTAGAGAGCTGTAAACTTTCCATTTTTATACTAAATGCAACTATATTCCGATGACTATCAACATGTACACATGTTCGCATCTAAGGGAAGAGTCTAAAATGTATTAGTCTAAGCTAGACTACACCAGAAAACTACCTACAGCATGTATTATTAGTCTAAAATGTCTATTCTTAACTAAATGCACAGGCGAGAATTTTTTATGGGCATTCCATAATCAATCTTCTAGTGCACGAGTACCCTTCTACGTTGAAAGTATTCTTAATTAGTAATTACGAAAAATTCAATTGCGATTTTTCTTCACATCCAAAGTCAATACTAAGCTTCAAAGAAGCGAGAAAAATGATATTCAACTTTTTTTTCCCACTTAGCTCTTTTATTTTCATGCTATCATTATATTTCCTTCCAACACATAAATTGATTTTTTTTCTTTTATCTAAAATCACCGAAAATCAATTTTAAAAACTACTTTTAGTATCAAACATTTTTAATTTTAATAAAACACAACGTTGATTGCCACTTGTCAAGCCAACGAATTTTTTCTAAAAGTAATATTCAAGAAAAATTTTGCTTGCCAGTTACCACCACTGGAATGAACCCATAAGGTACACTCTTCTGTTCCCGGCCATAAAACAATTGCTCATGAAATTTGCTTTGAGTGGCATTATTAGATGGTGCCTTCATTATTTTTGTTGATGCAAAAATTACAAGTTAATTGTCTTCCTAATATTTTACTCCATTTATACCTTTGATAAATCCAACGTAACTCTTTTACACACTAACATTTTTCATTATCGTGTCATTAGGTCATTTTGCCTAACTCTTTTACACACTAACATTTTTCATTATCGTTTCATTAGGTCATTTTGCCTAAACTTGAATATCTGAGTACTGATTGGAGCGAAGCTATAACTGAGATGCTAGGCACGAGTCAATCTTCAAGTACGCTTTCCCTTTGCCTCCGGCAGCTAAAAGAACTCAAATTGAACTTCAGCGATCAGGATAAACCATTTGCTCTCTCAATTTGCCAACTTCTTCAGAGATGTCACAATCTTGAGAAACTTGAATTGTATGGACTTTTGGTAAATGTTATATGCAAGGATCGACAAAATGAAATCGGTGCTGCTGCACAAGTATATGATGGACAGCTGATCACACGTTTAAGGGAGCTAAGGTTGAAAAACGTTCCTAAGCTGAGGCATTTGTTCGGTGAACCAGAAAATGATCATCCAGTTGGCGGTGCCTTACAACCAGTAAAAACTCTGTTTGTGTCATTTCCAAAATTTGACTATTCTGGAAGTGTCATTTTGCCATCGATTGACGTATTTACTAGCTTCCTCAACGGCTACAAGTCTGGTACAACTCAAAGAAATGAGAGTAACTGATTGCAACAGAATGACAGAAATAATCACAGATTACAGGGAAGGTGAAATAGCAGAGGGTGAACATGATCGTGAGTTTGTTTTCCCACAGTTGGAGATTTTAGTGCTTCGCCATTTGCCAAATCTTGGGAGCTTCTTTTCGGGAAAAAATGTCATGAGATTTCCAAAGCTGGAGAAGTTATTTGTGAGCAAATGCCCTGAGATGAGGACTTTCTCCCATGGAATTATAATAAGCAGCTCGATGTTGAATACAATCATTGCCGAGATATCCCCTGAATGGATGTGGGAGTATACTTGTCACTTGATGAATGATGCTAAAGCTGTACGAGAACATTGGGATGGCGATGTTAATACCACCGTGAGACAGCTTCGGGAGGACGATTCAGATTTGGCATTGCAACAGCTATTCGCTGAAACGGTATGTTCTTAATTTACATTTGTTGGATATAATTCCTTATGATAGTCGTTCTATCCTTTTACTAAAGCATAACAGGCTTGCAAGCTGCCAAATAATTTTGAGATCTCAAGTAGAGCGACACTTAGATTTATTAAAATCATGAAAATTTTCTTTTTCTTCGCCTTCTTGCTTTTCCCATTTTCATTCCACCACTATAAAAATGGTTAATTTCAAAAATTCCCCAAAAATTTCAAAACATAACACCCATTCCCCAAACTTTGAAATCGTAACAATGAAACTCAAGTGACATGCACATGATTAGGAAATTAATTATAAAAATTTCCCCTAGATTATAGGCCTTCTAACTTTTTCACTCCCCTGAATTTTAAAATATGACATCCATTCTCCCCGATTTATGCTCGTTGACATATAAAGTCCTTCTGTATGAGTTTATTTATGTTTTGTTTTTTTAAAACTTTATTTCTTATATTTCTTATGGTTTTAATCAAAGAACTTAAAATGTACATATTAGAATAGGATAAAATAGTAATTATAAATTTAATATCTCAACAACCATGTTTAATTCTTGATATGTGTAATTTCCAACCATGAAAGTAATAGAAGGACTAAATTTGTTAACAGAATAAAGAACAGGGGGGAACGGATGTTACATTTGAAATTTGTGGGGTAAAATATAATAAAGCCTATAGTTTAGAGCGAATTTTTTTAATTGATCCAAAAAAGTTTGCTATCTAATAAAAGAAAAATGCTAGGGGCACTAACTTTAATCTCAGCTTTGGAGTACTAACATATGTGGTATATGAGTTGTCATTGTTTCATTAGTAAATGTTTAAATATTACCACATCAATTGATTACATATACCAACAAAAGTATGACAAGTGAGTTGGTACTCAAAAAATTAGTATTATAATTAGTATCCCTAGTACTACTCCTAATATAAAACAAGACAAACTTAATTACGTTTTAGCAGCTGATTTGTTGTCACTCTAGTTCATGCTTGTAATTCAAGAAATTTTTTGATGTGGGCAGTATCCCCGTTCGCCTTATTTTGAGGTATAAAATTTAGTGTTACCCCTTTTGAGGAAAAACCAAAATAAATCTGTAATGCTAGAATAACTAGAATATTAATTCATCTTTTTTTTTTTAAACTTAAATTTCACCTAACTGTGTGTTAATTATTGGGATTAGTCTAATTGAAAAATAAAATTAAATAAAAAAAGAAAAGGAAAAAGAGGGAGAGCGAGAGAGCAATATGTAGTAGTTAATTTTTTCTATTAATAATGTATGAGATTTACATTCAATGACCAACTTTGCTACTGATTTTCCCTGCTTCCTTCATCGCAGAAACCTGTTCGTTAATTATTATTATTTTTTTTTAGCCAAACTTGTTCCTTAATTATCTTTACGTAAAGATAAGTAATTGTTTGTTAATTACTTATCTTTACGTTTATCTACTCAATTTTGTTTTTTGACTTGGTTGCTCAGTGTGATATTATACTTCTATTTGACTAAAAGAAAATAGATTTCTATGTCTTGAATTCGATCTCGTAACAGATTCATCCTTATGCCCTCGGTAGATTAGTTAAAATGATGTCAGTTTGGTAACTTTCTTAACAAAATTTTTCCTTTTCTTAACAGGGGAAGCATGATTTATCTGATTGTCTAACAAACTCATTTCATATATCTTTTTTTATTTGCTTCTAATTAGGAGTTGGAGTTCTGACGATGACGATGAATCCGATGTTTGATTCCAGTAGGGAATAACCTATTCAATTGCTTCATGTTGTAACGGTAGAACTAAGGTGTCAAATCAATGGTGGTAATAGTGGTAAGCCAAAGTTAGCCTATGATCTATGTACTTTGTCCTTTTTTTTTCTTTTTTTCTTTTTTTTGTGTGTAGAGAAATTGAAATCTTAACATGTTTTTGCGCAGTTTGAAATTTTTGAAGTCAGAAATTTAAGACAGCTTTTAGTCTCAAATATTAATGGATCATATTCTTGCTTTGAGTAGATTGACTATCTCAAGAGTTCAATGAAGGAGTATTACCCAAAACAATTGGCCTACTATTAGGTGTGGATGAAAATCAGAAAGATCGAAGAGAATGTGTAAGGAATAAATTAAAACATATGATAGATGTTTTGAGTGTTTTTCTTTGCTTTGTAATTTGTGTGATTTATGATTGTAAAGTCTGGTGGAAATAGGACCACAATTTATTTTTTATTGAGTCTTGTTTGCGTAATTTACTCCATGGACCAGACTCTGGATATCATTATATAATTTGGTCTCATCGAGTCTCGTATTGATAGTGCACGTGTAAAAATTGTGCTCCAATCCTTAACCTTTGCGTTACCATTCATGCATGCTTAATTAGCACATATTATTTGCTTTTCAATCCCGAATTTTTCATATTTGTCCAATTTGAAGGATAGGGCAGTACGACATGGCAAGCTCTCTTACAATGCAAGGCCACATTGATATACAGTTAATTTGGAGATTAATGTCTTTTAATTTGTTTTTTATTTACTTTTTTATATATAAATAATTGATGGTCACAAAAATGAATAAGTTCACCAAGACATTTTTTTTACTAGCTTAGCACCCTTTAGTTAGACGAAATTTATTATTAAAAAAAAAAAAAATCTCTGACTTGGTGAGGGAAAAAAAAAAAAAACATAAACAATTACCCACTACACTACCATCGTATAGATTAGGATCTACACGAACAAACCATATGCATAACTAAAATCCTTTGTCAGGAAAAAAAAATTCTGAAGGAAAAAAATCCAATATGAAAAAAAGAGTGCATGATCGAGGACAACCAAAGCACCTTAAAAAAGGAGAAGAAATCTGTAAAAACAAAAACCATTCATATCTACATTAAGAAAAGGCCATGTGAATATATAATCTACAATCGAAGACCACAAACTAAAGTGATAATCTTGAATTGAAACCATTGGATTCATGAAAATTATAAATCCCTACACAGAAAGACTTCTGCATAACGTAAATAATAATAATAATAATAAATGTAACCATCTACTACAGAATTACCATGAAACTTTCTCAAATTTAGACTTGAAAAGATATTAACACATAAATGGAGTCATATTCGAACCACAAATTATGTTATTGGAACTTCTAAGCTTTTTCAATCGCCAAAATAAAAACAACTAATTCAATCTCAAATGCAAAGAAATATTCTGAGGAGTAGCAAAAACAACCTTTAACAAAACTACTAGTCCTGAGAACAGTCTCATAACCTGTAATGCCAAGAGCACCTCATGCATCATTTGTATTCACCCTAATCCAACTCTGAGAAGAAGACAATCATTCTTACTATTATGATATCAAGTCATTGCGAATCACTTAATTTATCCAGAAAAAAACACTTTAAATGAATTTATAAAAATAAAGGAATAAATAATAGATATCATATTAAATTGAATAAATAATATATTTATTATTATAAATTTGCTTATCTAGTAAATATATTTATTTATTAGATAAAAATGTATCTACTCCTTATTAAAAATATATTAACTTGTGAATATGCTATCTAAATTGCGAAAAAGCCTTTAATACTATTTTTTAGGTAAAATCCAGTGTTAATTTGTAAATATATTATTTGCTAATAAATTTTTAATTTACATAATTTTTAGGGTAATTAACAATATTTTTTAAGCACGATTTATAAGTTAAATTCAAGATAAATCATTTATCTGTCAAATAAAGTCATTATTATATGTTAAAAAGAGCTTTATATAAGCTCGATTATAGAATTACCAATGAATTCGAGGAATTTTCCCGTCATTGAGTCTCGATTTATGTCCTCCTCACTGAGCTTCATTAGAATTGATCTTAGTCGAGGGTTATGTCTCTTGTATCACATGATTGTTTCATCTTTAATATTGGTATTTGTACTCAATTTTAATTTGGCAGCATTTCTCCTTTGAGCGGCATTTCCTCTTCTTCTTTCAGTGGAGCTTCCTCTCTAGGTTCTTCTACAGCCTTATCCCCTCCCCCTTTTTATTTTTAAATTTTTCTTCCCTTAGGATCGCCTTTGGAAAAGCCGGAACGTAGGGGTCATGACGATCCAGTGGTACGGATCTTCCTCACAAAGCAAGAAAGATTAATAGCTTTAATTGTAGTGATGGTAAGGGGATGTTGGAAATCGGACACTTCCTCAGCCCAGAATTATAATTTCCCTTTAAAAAAAATTCAAGATAAATCATTTATCTATCAAATAAAATTGTTACTATTAGTAAATCCTTGATTTACATTGTTTTTTTTTTTTTAGTTCACTACTTCTGCAGTAAAATTTGATTACCATGAAAATTGATTATTTGTAAGTTTGTTATAACCGATAAATTTTTATTTACATTTTTTTTTTCTATGAAATCCTTTAAAGTCGATATTCACAAGGTGAAATCAGAATTTCTCAATTAAGTCCTTCAATTTACTAACATTTTTTTAAATTTTATATAATAAATTCAATCTTTACTATGTATATTCGATATTCACTAATGTGAATTCATAATTTACAATAAATCCTTTACTTACATAGATTTTTTTTTTAAGTAATTGGCCAAAATGGTTTCTAAGCTTTTTAGAACGTGACAATTTGATATATGTTTTTTAATTTTGGTTGAGATGACCCTAAACTCTCTAAATGTTGACTAAACTCTCTAAATGTTGACAATCTTAGTTCTTTCCATGTGATTTTGTTAAATTTCTAACAGAATAAATCATGTGCAAATATTTGATCTAATTTAAAATGTATTTTAATAGTTTAACAATAATTAATTTAAAAAAATAATTAAAAAAAAAAGTCATAAAAAAATTCATCTCTGTCATAATTTAAAATGTATTTTAAAATGTGTTTTCTGGATCTGGAGTTCGTTGGGGGGGGGGGGGGGGGGGGGGGGGGATCTTGAATTCATTTGGGGGGCTGGGTTTCTCTCTCTCATTCTTCTTCTTCTTCTTTTTTATTTTTATTTTTTATTTTTATTTGTATATTGTGGGATATTGTTTTTGATAATGATATTTTTGTCTTTTGATGGCTAATAAAACTCGTGTGATAGGTCATGTGATATTTTTCATTAAAAATTTAATGAAATTGGATAGAAAGGATTAAGATTGTCAATATTTAAAAAGTTTAAAATCATCTTAATTAAAATTAATTAAAAAAAAGAGAAAATTAAATCATCACATTCTAAAAAATTCAAGATTATTTTAACTAATTTTTTTTAATTAAAAATGATATAGCATGGTTTCTCTTTTTCAGCCAAGAAAAATGTTTTTTTTTAATGGGTAAATTGTACATTTGATTTCTAACATTTTTCATGAAATTATAATTTGGTTTTTTTTTTTTTTTTATGACTGAAAACTCTATAAATTTTTTAAAATGGAGCAAAATAATCTTTTTTGTTAGTAAACATAAAAAATTTAACTAAAAAAATTACATGATTTACTATCTAATAGTAATAAAGAAAAAAAAAATACATGATCTAAATTATATGTATAATATACGTGATTTGTTCTACTTAATTTTTAATATTTTCTTAGAAAAAAAGGTCTATTTTGCACCGAGTCAGGGAGCTTTCAGCCGAGGAAAAAAAAGTCAGGGCACAAATCATAATTTTGTAAAACAATTAGGAACCAAACGAGGTTTTTATTTTTTTCCTGAACCCTAATTGACACGTCCTCTCCTCTCCTCCTCCTCCTCTCATGCTTTCTTCCAGGCACGGCCGTTCTCCCCATCTCCTCGCCGTGAAACTGAGCACCACCGACAGACGAAAACCTGCCATTTTCGGTCAGGGAAACAGCCTCTGTCGACCGACTAATTTAACACCCCCCCCCCCCCCCCCCCCTCTTTTTTTTTTTTAATAGAAAGAAATCAATACCTACCTCCAAAAAAAAAAAAAACAAAAAACAACCCAAAACGACACAATAAAACATACATTTTTTCACATTCCTTCGTCTTCTTCGTTTGTGCAAACTCTGTCCCGCCATCGCCGCCGTCGGCGTTCAAAGCCACCGTTGAGGTATCAAATACTGAACCTATCTGATTTTTTTCTTTTTTTAGTTTCGACTCACCCCTTTCTTCTCTCACTCTGATTTATGTTTTTTTTCCCCCCTCACTAATATCTTCCTTATATGTGTCTCAGAAGTTGAATAAAGCAGATATGCACAAGGATAAAAAATGGGAAAGAGGGAGATCCTCAAGGGCTCCTAATAATTCCAAAGACGAAAGAATGGACATGAGAACTATTATGAAAGATATCGAGCTTCTGGGTATGTCTAATTCTGCTTCTATTTTTTGCAATTTACTATTTTTGTTTTTAGAGAATTTCATCTGTTCTGCTCTATATGTAGTCTCTTACTCTTCTATAACAGAGGGATCGTTTTTTTTTTTTTTTTTTTTTTTTTTTTTTTTTTGGCGAATTTGAGTCTTAGATTTAGTCACAAAAATATGTTTTTTATTTTATTTTATTATATATATATATATATATATATATATATAGTATTGCTTTGTCTTTTCTGTGAATTTAGTCGTGATTGTTATACATTGAAGTGGAGATGTAATGGAAATTATAGATTCTTGATAGCAACTTAAAAGTGAAAAATACTTTGAAGAATTCAGAGGGCCCGTGAAAAATACTTTGGCAGGATTTATTTTTTAGAGAATACCCTTGTTGACAGGTAATCCAATGGTGGGCAAAGAGAAACGAGTAATTTTTTAACTGCTGGTAAGAGTACAGAGCTTTGAAATTGAGGTTGAAGTTTCTTTGAGATACTGATATAATTTGCGGAGGCACATGCCTCTGGCAGGAGACACATGAGCCTCATCGAAAACCCTTAAAATTTGTAGAACCTTAATTTTATTAGAACCTTTAAGGGGTAGATTTGTGTTTGAGGAAAGTTTTGATGACATCTACGTCTTGCCAATGTTTGATTTAGTGATCCTGCTTATCCCTAGCATCTCAAATGCAATGCTAAATTGGTGTGCCAATGGTAAATTTTGGCATTTGGATGAAAAAAAGTGCTCTCTAATGGAGTTCCATCTTTGATGTCAAATTTGTCACACGATAAACTTTGTGGTAAATTTGCCACAAGGTATAGCCAATGCCAAATTTAACTTTTATTTATTGGTTCATGTCTTCACTTTTCAATATTAACAAAAGAGGAATAATTATGACAAAAAGTAGAAATGGCATTTGAAATAACATTGCACAATTGGAGCATAAAGTATGAAAATGCTATTTTTCACTCTCTTTAATAGCAAATGCAGCGTTGGCATAATCAAATTGCATTGGAGATGGTCTAAGGAGTTACCGAGTTGCTGAGAAAGAAAGAAAGAAAGAAAGATGGCTTGGATAGTTCTTCCTTTGTGCTTGCCGTGAAGGATTGGGGAAGCCTGAGGAGCATAAACTACAAACTGGCTTCTTAAGTTAATTATAATGAAGCATCTTGAAAATTATATTAGCTTTTCTTGACGATGTCGTGTTATAATGTTAGTGGCCTTTCTTTTCCAGTTTTGAACAACATATAGTGTTTTCGCATATACTTTATGATGGTTTGTGGTCTCGCTTTCCACACGAGAAGTGTTCGGGTTCCTTGGTCTCTCGAAAATAATAGCCTGTAACAGATGTGTTTCATTTCATGTAAACTACCTACATGGTAGTTAGATGGAACAACTTCAGTATATAAATGGGTATGTATTTGTATGCGTGTGTAGACGTAGGCATATTTCATCAATCTGATTGTTATTTTTATGGTGTTGGTTCAAATTTTTATTTATGTGGTCACTTTGATTTTTCTATTTAAGGTCACTCACATATGACATGGAAAGAGAAGAAGGCACTCGAAAATAAGAAGGCGGTTTCTCTCGGTGGAAAGGTATGGTGACCTTTGCCTTTATTTTGCCCAGATTGGTACAGAGCTTGGCATTGTGCTCCCAATGAAGTAATTACCTATTTTTTGTCTGAAAAAAAAAATTCGGAGTAAATACGTAAACATATTTTCTTTATAAAGACTTGAGGTTTATCATATTGCTGAAAATAGTGTTCTTGCTCTTGAGACAGCCGCCAAAACAACAGAGACTACCGCTTAGTGTAGCAAAAGGGAGGATGAAGAAACAGAAGGAAAGGGAACAGAAAATGCTCCAAGAGGTATTGTTGATCTTTTCTATTCCCCAATTGTTTGTTTCATGGCTCTGCATCGCTAAAATTTTGCACTGACTGACTTCTGTACTGTGTAGAAAATGATTCTTGGATGTTTCGGTGGGAAATATGGCGGTGGATCAAAAAGATCCGAAGTGAAGCGCCGGCCAGAGGACCAGATTCTGAAGTCGAGTGAAGGCCACTTTAGAAACGGTGTCCTCAACGTGAAGCATTTGTTGCATCAGACTCCATCTAGAGAGAGTACGGTTGCCCTTGTTCCGATGTTTAATGAAGGAAAAAAGAAGGGGAAAGTAAAAGGAAAGAAGAAGAAAGGCAAGAGGGGTGGTGGTAAGAAACGCCATTGAAGACACATCCAAAGTGCGAAACTTGTCGTTGAAAGATCCTACAGAGTTGGTCTCTCGGTTCTTTTAAAGTAGCTCGAAGGATCACATTGTGATTCATAGCTTGAACACTTGAAAGTGTTCATTTCATTTTGTTTTATCAGAAAAATTTTGTATTAAAAGAGAACTGGAATTAGATATGTTTATTTGGGTTACTTCGATGTTATTTGGTTGGTTATTTTGGCTTATATTTGTGTGTTTGAATACTTTTTGTTAAAAGTAACATTAAAATTGTGTAAAGTTAAATGATATGGATTTCTAAAAAGTAAAAAATTTGAAATTTGATTTGAGTAGAATTGTGGTGAAATATTGAAAACATTTAGATGGTTTCATTTTACTAGTTGGTCACCAAAAGGATATTGTATCATATTGCAATAATAACTATTACAACGATTCATGTGTGCTTAAACGAGGGATCGAATTTGGATAATTCAGGGATCAATTCTAGATATAAGAAAATTTCATGGACGTATGATGGATTAACTCTTTCAGTTACCAGTGCAATTACAAGATAGTCAATACAAATAAATTAAAAAACGATTGGCACCTTGTATGTTTTGCTCAAGTTAACCTTTAATCAACACATTTTATCTCAAATACGCTTAACACTAATTTTGTTAATGTCTATCTGGAAAAGGACAAGAATACGCAAAAGATCTCGGACACTGATGTGAACATCCTTATTCTTAGCCATTGACTAATAATGTGGAACTTAAACCCTCAAAGCCCTAACTATTGTTAGTCAAATACACTGAAAATTGAGTCCCCAAGTTGCTAAGTTAAGGTTTTGGCTTTAAGGTTTATAACCACTTGGACACCCTCCTTATAAGCTAATTTTTAAGGTTGAATTCTACCGGTTTTGGTTGTAACACATTCAAAATCCACTCCAGTACTCAAGACCCATGTCTTGAGCATATTATGTTGATTTTGTATTAAAATGAGTACGACTTGTTTAAGTTGATTTTTGTGCTACTTAAGTGTCAAAAAATTTTGTCCGACTCAATAACATTTTTAGGATAGTTTTGTTTAGAGTGACGGGTTTTTTTTTTTCTTATATTAATTTTTTTATAAAATTTTTCCATGGTAAAACTTTTAACAGTCAAAGTACATTTTTTTTCTTCATGTTAAGTTTGATTAACAAAGGACCTGTCTATGTACTTTTTTCATCTTAAGGGTATTGATGTAAAATGATTTGCTTAAAAGAGATTAGGGATCTATGTGATAGAAATTTAGGTTTAGTGTACTAATTCCAAAGAGGGAAGAAATATCAGGGAAGTTTGTTAAATTAACTTTAAAAAAAAAATCTGGAATAGGCGCAATATATACGCGAGCTTATTGCCTGTTTGGCTGGTGAGAAAAAGAAAATACATGAGGAAAGTTCTCGGCGAGAAAAAGAAAGAGACAGTAAAAAGAGAATCAGAGATCACTTGGACTTGTTTTTGCGAACACAGCTAGTATAAGAAGCAAGAGAAACAGCCATGGATGAGCACGAATTCTGACGCCTCCTTGATCTCTTCCCAGTCGTCCGATCCCGTGATTTCGTTGTAATGCCTCATAAACCCCAATCTCTTTCCATCTTATTAATAAGTTGATGAAACAAAGTATTGATACTTTACTACTCTCGACTTTCGGTTCAAGTAAAAGAGCATTCTTTATTGTTCATTTTATGTTATCCGGAGATCATCTGGGTTTATTGAGAAAATTTACGAAGATTATATAGATATTCTTATCTGGGTTTTTGTTATTAAAAGATTATTGTTAGTGTAGCCTCTGAAATTAACAAATTTATTTCAATTTTTGGGTTTTCTTGTATGAAAAATTGAATGGTCATAGTGGTCTACAATAGGAACTTTGTTAGTAGAACATTTTGATCAATAAGCTAGCTAAGTAAATAAGGAAAAACAAATAAAAAGGATTTTTTTTTTTCACCTTGTTGCGAGAGAAAAACCAATTTAGATGGAGGATGAGTTGAAGTTTGTGACTTTGATCACTTATTTTTATGGGTTAGTGTTGGTTTGCCTTTTATTTGCCGGAAATTTGAGGCATTTTCTACTCTTCTGTTATATCATTTGAGCCAATACTATTTGAAAAATAGAACATCCCAAACAGTGGGTTGTCTTAAATATTATAGCCCAATAAATGGTAAAGCTAATTCAATTTTATGTTTTTCTTTCCCTCCCTTATAATTGTAATGATGCTTTTCTTATTATGTTTCTATAACGTCTTTTTTTTTTTTTTTTTTTTTCATTTGAATCGAAATTCAAGATGAATCAGAATCGTCAAGACAATCAACTTCCAAATCGTCCCAGAATGAGGTAGTACTTTTAAATTGTTTTTGCAAAATCTTGATTTTTGTGTGCCCGTGCTGCTACTTGACATAGTTTTTACATTTGCACATTAGGTAAAATAATGGCACGACGCGTGGGAGCAAGGAGATAACGAGCAAGTTGAGATCGAAGGACTTGATGAGCGCGGTATGTCTTCACTTGCAAAATTTGTAGTTAATAAAAATATTGTCCTCTTCTAGTTATAAGCATGAGATATATAGTCGTAGGAATCTTTCTAGTAAATGTATGTTTTAGTGCCTTGGGCCTTCGGCTTGATGGCCTGCCAATGACACTACCAAATCACCTAAGAACATTTCTGCACTACTTCAAAGTAGCTGCTTTTACATATCCGTGTAACTAAGGACCTGGATGTGAATGTGGGTCTTAAATTCGTGGCCCATTGTGGGATTTGTTTGTTGTTCTATTTCTTGAGTACTTCCTCACAATTAATGTGTCTTGGAGTCATACCCTTACTGATGTCATGTCCTCAATTTGTTTTTTATTTTTTATTTTTTATTTTTATTATAATTTATTGCAGTATACTAAATTAACTGTTAGCTTTATGGAACAGATGTAATTGCGGTTTTCCTATGATCCCTAATTTTTTAAAGTCTTGTGTTATCTTTTGATTTAACTTCTCTTAAGAGGCACTTGACATGACTGAAAATATTTTTTGTTCATCTAGGTTTCGTGCTTCTTCTCCTTTGCACTCTTGAGATTTATTTTCCACCTGTTGGTTAATATATGGTACAAGAGTTGTATTTATTCGTTGGTATGGATGTGGATTAACAGGTGCATTTTGGACGAAGCTAAAGTCAGCTGCTGAGAGAAAGGTATGTTGAGCTTTAGCCGTTATTGACCCTAGATACTGTATTGCAGATGTTTCTAATTAAGGGATTTGAATATTTTGCATCCTCCCTCTTTTCATTTTTTACACCGTCTGTTTAGTCTATGTTGAGAATTTTCCTATGTTGCTTTACTTTTATAAAGTCATTTGTCCACCAGCGATGGAAAAATCTTGCATCAAGAAACTTATAGTTTTGTGGATATCGCACATTTCGGAAACTCCAAAAGAACCATCTGGGTGTTAGTTTTTTCTTTACCACATACAGATTTATCATTTTTTCCTATATGACTTTACTCTAGCAACATATCATCTCTTCATGTTAGTCAACACTCCTTCCTGCACAATTCACAAATGGACACACATTTAGGAGTTGATAAATGACATGATACAAGAGTTGCCCTAATGTGCACCACGGTTAAGTGTCGAAGGGCATATGGTGGTAGTGCACATTTCTTGATCCTGGTGTACTCAGTAGCTAGCAAAGTGAAACACGATTAACAAGTTGGACATAGAAGTGTAATTGTAAAAACCTCCAGGACTTTGTGAGATAACCAGAAACTGAAAGTTGCATTTGTCATTTTCCTATCGTTGGTGTACTGATCTTGCAAGTCTCTGATTAGGGAGGCATCCAGAATTGCTTATATGTCAGCTTTTACATGCATTTTGTTTGAGCTCAGAAAAATCAAGGAAAAAGACATTTAGAGTTCTCAGCGGAAATATGTCAATTTTTCATAGTGATTTTTAATAGTTATTATTGGAGTTTCTGTGGTTTTTCTCTGCATATTGGCAGATACTCTGTTGCGAAAACTATTAACAATTTACAAAAATTGTGTAGGAATTGGTGGTGAAATGCATGTAGTGCCTTCATAACAGATCATTGAGTATTTAGCTAATGAAAAAATTTTAAAAAAAGAATACAAAAGTTGCATCTCTTTAGTTTCAATATTTTGGCTCCTAATTGCTGCAAATTTTCATTGGAGATACTAGACTGCTAATTATTTTATTAATTTACTAAGACATTCAAAACAAGAACATCGTGTGGCGTAAACCTCATTGGGGACAGTGTGGAGTTAACCTCATTGGGGACAATGTGGAGAGACTAACTATCTGTGCTCAATTGTTTAGGTGGGTGCAGCAGAAGTAGAGAGATTTTGCAAGACCTTTCAGTGCATTCATAATAAACTCGTACTTCTCGTATTTTCATCCTAAGTGAGAAATCTTGCTCTTTAATTTTGCTGGTGGAGATGATAATATCCTACTTTCATTTTGGTGTTCGATGTAGTAATGACTACCTACTTTCCTTTTAGCGTGCAAATTTCAGGTTAATGAAGAGCTGAGTTCGGATGTTGCCCGAAACATTCTCAAATTGTCATTGGATTCTCACAAGTAGTTTCAAACAAAGTGTTGTACATTTCTTTTTAAATGTTAGATTTATCCAGTACACGGAGCATTCGCTGCTTTGTGTCGTGAGGTTATAGGTGCTTGAATCAAATTGTGATTTTCACTTGGGAATTTTCAAGCTTAATCTTATGGAAGAAGGATATTTTATTGTTCATTTGCATGACAATGTTGTTTTATGTTGTGTAGAACTCGCGAAGTTTTAACCTTTCTAAACCAAGTAGTACAAACATAAGGAAACAGGATTACAGGAGTGCTTACTAAATGTGACAACTTCACTCTTTGGTACTCCATAGTTGTTGTTCAACATTTTTTTAATGATTAAATCGTCGTTAGTACGATTGGCATTTCAGATTTTCTTTGGACCTTAGAGAGCAAGATTATCAAGTCGTGTTCTACTTTCCACTCGTTATACGTGTTAAACATGTTGTAATTTGGCTAATGAGGCATAACTAAATCAATAAATTCGTCAATTCAACATATTTCTTTAAACAGATCATACACAATTTGTAAACATGTATTGAAGTTATCAAATTTGACATTAAATAGGTGGTTTATGTTCAGATTGATGTTCTCTAACATGATGCATAAGTGGATTAATACGAACACTACTTTTAACATGAATTGTCACCCTTTAGACTTTAAATGAGCCTAAAGAAAATGTAAACTAAATTCCCGAATAAGGGAACATTTAGATTGCTGAACTAGTTTTCTCGGGAATAAAAGTAACATTGCCTTCTAGTCTGGTACAAGTTCGAAATAACAAGTGACACGAAAAAAGTCTGAATTCAACATTCGGAAAACGGTCCATCTTGAGCACCAAGCAATGAAATGCTTTAATCTTGAAGAATTCCCTGGATGTCATCCTCCCTATATAGATAATAACTGAAAATAGCACGAAAAGCAGAAGTCAGAAATACATCAAGGAGATTCAATATTCTAATACTATAGCATACAAATCTTGAAGGCAAGCATGTTTCCGATACTAGACAATGTTTATGGAACATGAGACATTGAGCATCATAAGATATGTCCATACAAAATACTATGAATAACAGAAAGAAGTCAACACAACTTGACCCCAACCACGTGGATACGAAACCCGGAAGCAATTTATGATTTTTCTTTTTTCTTCCACGTTCTAAAGTATAATCCACAAACCAACACAAAAAGTGGCTTTCTTCAAATATGCTAGACTAATAAGCACTTATTATGTGACATACTGTCCTCAAACTTTCTTTGCACTTCATCTCTCTCTCACTTAAGCCTTCAACACGAACACCGTTAAAACCTAATGGCAACAACAACTGTATCATAGGACAGAAAAGAATCTCTTCATCCTCGCTCTGCAAGTCCTCGATGCCATATATGGTTCCACTCACTTTAGTTTCATTCCTTCTAGTAAAACAAGCAGAGTAAACTTCAGAGTTCACATGCAAAAGTGCTTCAACAATTATCAAACCGATGTAGGCAAGCGATTTAAGTCATTCTTATAAACTATAGTTTTATTTTCCACTAATAAACTATTTAAAGAGAAAATCACTCGGATAAGAATTCCTCAATGGTATAAATATCCATTCCAAAACATGCACTAGTTCTATAACTATGTTTCAGCGCCCTATATTGGCTTTGGTTTCAGATTCTTCTTAAAGATTGATGTAGTTGGTTCAGCCAGGGTGCCATTCCAAACAAAGATCAAAAGAGCCCTCCCAAAGCGGTGGAACACTCTCATCACATTTTCACATAAAACACCACATTCAGAGATTCTTACAAAGCACAGTAGCGTGTAACAGTAGCGTATAGTCTTTTTTTATTCATGTTGTTTTTAATTTACAAGTAACAACAGTACCACAATTACCATACAATTAAATTAAGAAAATTCAAAAAAATTGAAATTAACAGTCAACCAGCTTCCCAACCAGATAAACACGCAGACAGAGAGAAAGAGAAACACATGGCGAGTCGTCCAAAACCAGGGGGAAAAAAAACCATTATCAAGAAAATGAGAAAGTAAGTTCAAAACTTTATATATTTCGATTCCACAAACTCAGGTTACCTAGATAAAAACTGACCAAAGCGGAGTAAGACTAACACGCCTAACCAAAACAACAAAAACATGATGAAATCACAAGTGCAGATGTTAGCTTACTCTTTATCTCCGAGCTTAACTTCGGTGCCTCCATATTCAGGCAAAAGAACTGTCTCTCCTTCCTTTAAAGTTACAGGAATAAGTTTTCCATCTCTATCACGGGCTCCCGCACCAACCGCGACAACTTTCCCAGTGTTGAGCTGAATTAATAATCACACACAGAGCAGAAAATAAGCCCAAGAATACTGTTATTAAAAAAATTTGACAGAAAAAATGGGAATACTCACATCAAATCGTCACCTACTCTCAATATTTATCAACGCTTAAGAATCGAAAATAAAGTTAAAAGAAAGACACATTTTAGTCTAGAGAACTCGGAATCTATCCAAGAAGCTCAACTCAACCATATTCACCTAAAAATGAACAGCCATTAATAAAGGCTCTATAATCAAAACTGAGAAATATGAACATTTTTAACAAAACAAACAATTCTATTGAAGGTCCAATAAAAATAAATAAATAAATATATATATATATATATGTTGAAAAAATCTAACTAAGAACGAGTTAATAAAGAGAAATCAGCCTGAAACTTGAAACAGAAAAATGAACAAATAAACCAAACTAGTGATAAATAAAAAAACCCAAATAACGATTGTCTAAAAAAAAAAAAAAAAAAAACTCAAACAGAAAAAGACAATATTCGTAGCAATTCTGAGGTAACCAAAACAAGGGTTTTTCAGAAAAAACGTGTCAGAGTTCGAATTCCTAAGAGACCCACATTCCAAAATCAATTCTGTTTGGAAAAAAAAAAAAAGAGCAGAAATGAAACCTTGGAGGTTTTCTCGGGGAGAAGAATCCCAGAATTGGTCTTGGAGGGAGTGGCAATCTTCTGAACGAGAATGCGATCGAACAGGGGGATCAAGCGCTTCGCCATCTCTGAAGGTATTAGAAGCTTCTTCTCAGCCTTCGAATTCTTCGGGAGGGAGAGAGAGAAACTACAGAGAGAATGAATGAGTGAGAGTCTGGAGTCCGCTCAGCTCTGCTCTTGTTTTAGGGTTTAAGGAGGACTTTAGGCGAACCCCAAAGTGAATTTACGCCTTTGTCCCCCGTTGTCTTAGGGTTTTGTCATTCCAATGTAATAAATAGACATAAAAAAGTATAATATGACAATTTTACATCTCTCTCCCTTATTATTATTATTTTTTTAATTATGTTGCATCTTGTGATTTTATCTATTAAATAAATGTTTGGATAAAACTAAGTTAAATATCTTTTAATATACATTATTGATAGAACTCTTTTTTAAATAATTAAGATGTAATTAAATGACTGACATGTTATTTGTGTATGATAGTTATAATCCACCTTACATCATACTAGTATAGACTAAAAATTAAAAAAAAACTCCCCCCAATCCAACAAAGCCCCCCCCTCCCCCCGACATCCCCCGGTCGACAACGGCGATTGGCTACAACGTCCCCCAAACCCCCCCATCCCCCCGGCACCAACGACCCATGTCTGGTCCGCGCCACCCTACAACACCGGTGATCAGAAACGAGTCCCCCCCTCGTGCTGAAAAACCCTGTCTCCCCCAACGCCGACGACCCAGATTTGGTCGGCGTTTGGGTGGGAGGGGACCTAGGTCGTCGGCACCGGGGGGGGGGGGGCTTCCTCGACGTTCGCTAAAGGGAGTTTTTTTTAGTTTTTTTTTTTTCAAATTTATCAGAAAAAAAAACCCTGCCCTAAACTCGTATTCAAGCACCTCAGCACCACCCCGCCCCAGCACGCCGGTGACGACCACCCACTCGCACCGTCACCAGTAAATCATCCCCTCCCCCGCTGCGACCCTAGCACACTGGCCTTTGCGCAACTTACGGGGTCACCAGCGAGCACCCAGCCCCCCCTCCCTCTCTCTCTCTCCCTCCACCCCACCACATCATCACGCAACTCGGGCCATCACCGACTCACCGACAACCACCCACCCACTCCAACGTCTGTCTCTCCGCCATAGCTCCACGAGCTCCGTTACCAGATCTCCTATCTCTCTCTCTCTCTCTTCTTTGTTACAGCTCCACATTCCTTTGCAAAGACGCCGACGATCACGAGCGAAGACGGCGGTGTGGCTGCCTTTGCTGAGTTCACCGGAGCTGAAGACGGCGGTGGCCGGTACCCATGGTCCACGAAGATGAGAGGCAGAGGGGAAGGGAGTCCAAAAATTCAATTTTTCTGTTTTTTTAATTTGGGTAAAAATTTAGGAAGAAGATATTTGTATGTACTCAAATACATAGTAAGATCTGATATACCTTATTTTATGACCATCCATTTCCTTATACTGTCATTTCTAGCCCTTAAATTAGATATTATCGGTAGATTCTCTCTAAAGAATTTTACCACAATCGATCCCTAAATTTTTTATCCATATATATATATATATATATAGGGGGAGACTACGATAGGGCCTTATTGAGAGGCACTACCGTAGAGCTCAATTTTGGAGCCATTAAACTAAATTGATGGTAAAACATCAAGGAATTACAAAAAAGTTCACGTGCACACAACCGCAGGCTAGCCAAGCTTTTTTCTCTTCATGTTCCCGTGCACACAAATATTGTTCTTTTTAATTTTCCACAAATGTTCTTTTAAAACCAAAACCATCGTTATAACTCTGCAAATCATTTTTCAACCCAAAAAAAAACCTCTGCAAATCTTTGGGGAACAAACAACGTGACAAGAAAATTTTGAAGATTTATTGAGTTTTTATGGAGGATTGTTACAAAATCTTATTTCTTTTTTATTTTCTCTATGTCTCTACTCTCTCATACTCTCATCACTGAAAAAATAAAAAGGAAAGTCATTTTCCTAATATAACTTTGTTGTTAGGTCATTTTGACAAATTCTTCCACTTCTACTGGCCCAGAAAACCTTCTCCTGTCGGCCATCGTTCAACACGCACCATCACCGGCCACCTCAATCTCTGAATCACGGCTCCATGGCAAATAGGTTTGCGACGAGCTTCACCGCCGCTGGCACCAGATCTCACCATTTGAAGGTCCTCATCGTTTGCCATTTTTTCGGCAGGGGAGGCATTCGAAGGTCGCCAGACGAGGACAGAATTCGGGACGATAAATCGCCGAATCCATCGAACTGTGATCTCATCCACTGAATTGCCGATCTCGCCCACGAAACCGCCAATCTGCCTTAGGGGTGGAAAGCGGCTGTGAAGAAGATAGAGAGAGAGAGAGAGATGAGAGAGATGAAATCTTCAGAAAAAGTTTTTTTTTTTTTTTTGGGAAATTTTTTTTCTTTTTAATTAGTGATTGAGATTCTTTAATTTAAATTTGCAACGAGCATCTTCAGATAAAAGTTTTATTTAAAGAAAGAGAAGCTTAGAAATTTATATGTGTAGATGCTAGATTTTCTACAGTCAAAATTTAACAGAGAGTTAATAATAATGAATAAACAAACAGTTGAATGGGCCCTTGGCAATCGTTGTTGAAACTCATAAAGCAAATTAATATGAAAATAATCAGAAATAAAAGTAAAAGACAGAGATAGAGAATCATCAACACCAAGATGTAGAGAGGTTCGCCAAACTGGGCTACGTCCTCTGTGAGTAATGTGTATTCACTGTATAGATGTTCTGAAGTACAAAAAATGATTTTTGGAAACCTTTTTGCAGAGTAACAATAAGGATTCAGAGTCTCCCATCCCTGTCTGAAGGGGGTCCCCCTCTTTTTATAGAGGAAGGACCAATAACTGATGTTGAGCGGTTTTCCATCGTTGTCCACTGGGGGGACACGTGTCATGACATGAACTCAGCAGTTATTGTAATGTTCTGCAGATTGAGGCTCAGCGGTTATTGCCAATTATGAACTGATCAGTTATCATGATGGCATGACACATCATCGTCGACGCTGGGTTCGACTGTTATAGAAAGTATAACCATATAAGCCTTGTTGAATACGAACGACGAACGATGAATAGAAAATAAGACTTTGTCCTTATGATCTATCGTTCGCAGTTAATAAAGCCAATAAGTGAAGGATCAGTGTTGATCCGTTAGCTCGATGTTCGATGCTTAATTTGGAATGAATCGCGTTAATGGGTCCGGCCCAATCGTACGAGCGATTATCGTTCGTTATTGACTTTACAGTGAGTTGGGTCCGGCCCAAATGTGGAGGCGTTAGAATAAGGAGTTCATCGTTCGTTAGATAAACTATTAAAGCTAACGTCATTATTGGGAAGACGAAGTCTAACCCCAACAGATAGCCCCCCACTCTATCGAGCGATGGATCCTTGATAGAGTGTTTGATACATGGCAATGGTCGCATCAGTCGTGGTTAAATCAGATCAGGGAAATCTGACTAGACTGACGAATCGATCGATGGGAGTCTTGAGCCCAGTGAAAAATACTGAATGAATACACGTGGCGCATGTCGAGTGGTTACCCTGACACGGTATCATTATGTTATTTCGAAATTCGTACCGTTGCGACGTAATAGACTCAAGCTGTCGTATCCGAGATTTTCGGGATACGCACCGTTGCGTGGTACGAACTTTTGAAGTGGGAATTCGAAAAGTTGCGAGGCATACGCCGTTTGATCGTGCCTCTCCTGAACGGTCGGGACCGTTGGATGTGCTGTGAAGCTATATAACCCTTCATATGCCCAGTTTTTCCCCTTTATTTCTACACGGAGCCATCAGAAGACCAGAGTTTCAAGTTTTCTCAAGTTCTTCGAATCCTCAGGCAAGATTTTTCTTCTTCTCCATCTCGAGTAATTTTTGATTTGATAGAACTGCTTCTATTCTGTTTTCGAGTCTTTCTAGTAAGTTTTTCTGCATTTCTTTTGGGCGAGTAGTTTGGTTGAGGGTTTTTTCTGGGTTTTTGGTTCTGTGTTCTTCGAGTTCATCCAGAACGTCAATAGGGTTTTGACAACCTATAGGCTATAGATCTTCAAAACATCTGTCGTTCGCCCAAAAATTTGTTTTTCCCCGACATGGATAAACAAAAGGAAGTTATTGATGATGTTGACGTCGAATGGACGAGCACCGACTCGAGTGATAGCAGTTCAGACGATGAGGAGTTGATGTCAACCATTCGTCGTTCGAGGCTCGAGTACGAATTTCAGCAGAGCCAGATGGGTGCTGGCACGAGCAACAAGGCCTCCGAGAGGAATCGACCTGCGACAACATCGGGCGAAGAACATTTATCGATCCCCCCTATTGCTCGTTTGACGAAGCCACCTCGTCGTCTGACCACCGAAACGTATTTACGAACATCGAACCCTCGATCAGTTTTAACGGAGGATGACTTGTCAGACATCAGGGGTCGATATGGTTTTCCGAATGAGGTCCAGATTCGTTTACCATTCAAGGGTGAGCGAGCAGACGCAGTTTCCGAGGGTTGGATTTGCATGTACACAATCTATTTCAAATGTGGACTTCGACTTCGACTTCCTCCTCTTCTTATCCGGGCCATGAATCATTATAATCTGGCCATCCCACAGTTGATGCCAAATGGGATGAGGGTTTTCTTAGGATTGATTGTGCTATCAGAAGAAGCGAGCATCGAACTAACAGTGGACGATGTGCTCGCGATATATTATCCTCAAGAAAATTCGAAAGATCATGGACGGTACTCGATGTACCCTCGGAGGAAGAAGCAAGTATTTGGCGAGATGAAGAACGCCGATAGATATTGGCAGGATCGCTACTTCTTCATGCATGTAAATAAAAAGTCGATGGGTGTCCTGGCCGATGCTTTTAACCCTTTCTGGGGAACTCTTCGTAAGTATCGAACGAAGAGAGTCGAACGAAGAATTCTTTTTACTGACTTCAATGAGTTCTGATGTAATTTATTTGTCTTGCAGGCAAGGAATTAAAGAAACCTCCTCCCAAAGCTCTCTTGTTCGAAGAGAAACTCGAGCGTCTGCTTGCTCTGCCGAATAGAGAGTGGAACGATATTCAAGTTCCAAGTAGATTACGAGCATCGAGCCTGTGGAAGGACTTCGTCGAACTCCCAACAGGTATTCCTAAACGAGTTCCTTCCTGGGTAGATTGGCCTTTTGTAATTAGGGGAGCGCTAAGGAGACTTTTTGGCACCCCGTTGTTCGTCGACCCCCTTACTGACGAGGAGGCTTTGATCGCAGAATTTGCCTTGGACTCGTTAGTCATGGAGGTCCCCACGCCGAAAGATATAATGGCCAAACGGAGGGCCAAGAAGGAAGCCGAACGAGCAGCTGCTGCTGCTGCGGCCGCTGCTGCTGCGAGCGCAGGCCAGGTTAACGAACCTGAGCCTTTCCCAGTCCTCGAATCCTCTCCAGAACCTCCTTCGAAGCCGAGTTCGCCACCTGTTAAGAAGAGGAAGGTGGTTGAAAAGCCTAAAAAGAAAGTTCTTGCGAAGAGGAGCAAGAAATCGAAGGCCGCGACACCCGATATAAACGTTGAAGGACCAAAAATTGAGTTGGACTTGCCACCAAGTGTGAGCATTCTGCAGGATAGGCAAGCGGGTGTTGACATCGCTCGACAGCTACTATCCGATGCAGATGCGGAATATATGAAGCAAGGTCTGCCTCAGAGCCACATGGATGACATCATGTGGGATATCATGAAGGTATGATGTATATATATAATTTGTATTTTAGTGTTTATTTTGCTCGCACTCTCAATTCTGACGATTGTGTGTTTACATTGTAGGTCAATGTTCGGACGATGGGGCTCTTTTATCGAATGTCCGATAGAGTCGCTGAGCAGAGGGATCGCTTGAAAGATCTTCATGATAAGGATATTGCTAGGGGAGAGAAGTTGTTGGACATCGAACGTAAGTTCGGAGATGTCAAGGCCGGTGCTGATGGACTGATGGCTGAACTTCAGAAGTCCATGGATGTAGCGAGGGAGGGCACTGCAGCGATGGAAACTTGGTGAAGAGATTTGACGAAGGTCAGGCCCGAATCAAATCTCTTGAAGCGGAAAACGCAGCGCTCGCCACACAAATCATAGATGCATTCGAAAAAGCCACGTTGAAGGCTCGATATGACATCCTGAAGGATTATAAAGCAGGACTCCTCGATGAAGCTCAAATCGATGAAGAAATCGAGATGTTCGAGGAAGATTATCCTGATGAAGCCAGGAGTCTATCAGCTGTTCCTGCATCAGCGCTGGCGGAGGCTGGAAATGCGAACGTCGAGCTCCCGGTTCCAGCAGATCCTTCTGAAGATTGCGAAGCTCGAGAATAGATTTTTGTTAAATTTTTGTAAACTTTTATTTTATTTTTGAATTGTAAGACAATTCTGTATTTTATTTTATTTTTATTGAAAATTTTATATTTCTGCTCACATCTTTTTGTATGATATTGATGTGGATGTTTTTGTTAACCTCAAATGATCGAATGTCGAGAGTAATTCGTACTGGACGAATATCGAGCGCAATGTCTTTGGGCATAATTTGAAATAAACGAAAGTCGAACATAATTCGCACTGGACGAATATCGAACGGATTGTAATGAACGAATGTCGAGTGTCTAAAGACACGTCTTTGATTAGTAAAAGTAGCTGAACTCATTCAAATGTGATGAGCTGCCTATGTACCCAAAGTTTAGGATCAAGCCATTCGTAGTTCGATGGAACGATGAAATTGTTTGTTGATTTTGACTGGACTCGTACGAACGCATACGAGTTGCCTACGTACCCAGTGTTTAGGGATCAAGCCAAACGTAGTTCAAGCAGTGAAGTTGTTAGGCGTAGACCTACGGATTCGATTTCGCATCGAACGTTCGACGTAAGGGATCTAGCCTTTACAAAGATTTGTTCTGAAAAAATTACAAGTGTTTAGTTTAGATGCATCAAAATAGCAAAAATAGATTACACATAGTATTTTCGCAAATGATGCGAGTTCCAACTGCGAAGAACCTCCACTCCATCGTTCGTTTCCAAGCGGTAGACGCCTGGTCGTATAACCTTCAAAATCCTGTAAGGACCTTCCCAGTTTGCTCCCAACTTTCCTGCGTTTGGCTCGGCAGTGTTCTGGAATACTTTTCGAAGCACGAGATCTCCTTCAGTTGAAAGTTCTCGGTCGAACTTTGGAGTTGTAGTACTTTGCCACTGATTGTTGGTAGTTTGCCATTCGAATCAGGGCTTGATCTCGTCGTTCGTCAAGAGTGTCCAGACTGTCGTTGAGCATTTCTTGATTCTGACTCTCGTTTTCAAAAGCCAATTGACGCCGGAGTGTAGGGACACCGATTTCTGCTGGGATAACAGCTTCAGCACCGAAGGTTAGTGAGAATGGTGATTCTCCGTTCGCTCTTCGTGGAGTTGTCCTGTAAGCCCAGAGTACGCCATGAAGTTCGTCTGCCCATCGTCCCTTTCGAGCTTCAAGTTTCTTCTTCAAATTATGAACGATCGTTTTGTTAGTTGCTTCTGCTTGTCCATTCCCTTGGGGATACCTTGGGGTAGAAAAGCTAAGCTCGATGTTCCATTCGTTGCAGAATTTTCTAAAGTTGCCCGAAATGAACTGCGATCCATTATCCTGTGACGATCTCCTGGGGCACACCAAATCTGCAAATAATGTTCTTCCATATGAAGCTTTCGACATCCGAATCCTTAATGTCTGCAAATGCTTCTGCTTCAACCCACTTTGTAAAATAATCAGTGAGTACAAGCAAATATTTGCGTTGACCGCTCGCTCTGGGTAGTGGACCCACTATATCCATTGAGTACTTCATGAATGGATATGGTAGATGCGATGCTCGATAATCGTTCCGAAGGCTGATGAAAAATGGGGGAGTGTCTCTGGCATTTGTCGCATCGTTTGACAAAGTCTTCGCTGTCTTGAAGCATAGTGGGCTAGTAGTAGCCTTGCCGCTTGACTTTGTTGCACAGTGATCGTCCCCCTGAGTGGTTTCCGCACTCGCCTTCATGAACTTCCTTTAAAACGTAATTAGCTTCATTATTATCGAGACATCGAACGTAGGGACCGTTGAACGAGCGTCGAAAAAGGACATCGTTGATCAATGAAAATCTTGCAGCTTTGGTCTTGATCTTCCGAGCTTCTTGTTTGTCCTCTGGTAAAACTCCTTCCTTCAGATAAGCGATAATGGGTGTTCGCCAATCTGTGAGGACTTCTCCTGTGATGATCGTTGATTCGACCTGGATGCTAGGTTCTTCAATAAACCCCAATGGGATGCTTCGACGTAAGTGTGGCTCTGAGGTTGAACCAAATGAAGCCAAGGCGTCCGCTTGTGTGTTAAGATCCCTCGACACTTGTTCTATCGAGTATCTTTCAAAATGTTGAACAAGCGAACGAACAACATTCAAGTAAGCTTCCATCCTTGTATCCTTGGCTGTGTATTCCCCAAGGACTTGATTCACCACGAGCTGTGAGTCGCTACATATCTTCAAGCGTCGAGCCCCTAGTGCCTTCGCCAAACGGAGCCCAGCAATTAAGGCTTCGTACTCTGCTTCGTTGTTTGAAGCGTTGAACCCCAGGCGAAATGACTGCTCGATGATCTCACCATCAGGAGTCTTGCAAAATACACCCACGCCAGATCCTTTGACGTTTGATGCCCCGTCCACCATGAGCGTCCAGTAGCATTCTTCTTCAGTGTTCGTTCTAGAAGGATCTGGTGTGAGTTCAGCTACAAAGTCAGCAAGTACTTGTGATTTCAAGCTTGTTCTCACTCGATACTCGATATCAAATTCACTCAATTCGACCGCCCACTTCGTCAAGCGTCCAGATAAATTTGGACTATGAAGTATGGCACGAAGAGGATAGGTAGACAATACAACTATCGAGTGTGATTGGAAGTATGGCCTTAGCTTTCTTGCTGCCGTAATGAGAGCCAAAGCTAACTTCTCAACCACCGGGTATCTTGTCTCCGCATCGAGCAATGACTTGCTAACGTAATAGACGGGTTGTTCGCCGTTCGAATCACGTACAAGAATAGCACTCACCGCGTCTTCTGTTACTGACAAGTAAAGGAAAAGACTTTCTCCGGTTACTGGTTTCGACAAAATTGGAGGGGACGACAAGTATTTTTTGAGCTCGTTAAAAGCCTGCTGACATTGTTCGTTCCACTCAAATTTCTTGTTCCCCTTGAGCAACTTAAAGAAGTGCAGGCATTTATCGGTCGATCGAGAGATGAATCTGTTCAAGGCAGCAATTCTTCCAGTCAACTTCTGTATCTCTCGCTTGTTCTTTGGTGAAGGCATGTTGAGTATTGCTCGTATCTGGTCAGGGTTCGCTTCAATACCACGTTGCGTCACGATATAACCCAAGAACTTCCCAGAAGACACACCAAATGAGCATTTGGAAGGATTCAAACGCATGTTGTGTTGTCTAAGTACCGAGAAGCAATCAGAAAGGTGACCAATGTGGTCGGCAGCTTTCAGCGATTTGACCAGCATATCATCAATGTAAACCTCCATCGTTCGACCTATTTGATCTGCGAACATTGCGTTGACGAGTCTTTGGTAAGTCGCACCGGCGTTCTTCAACCCGAAAGGCATAACCTTGTAGCAATATATTCCCCTCTCCGTGATAAAAGCTGTTTTCTCTTGGTCGTCTGGATGCATGAGGATCTGGTTATATCCTGAAAATGCGTCCAAGAAAGAAAGCAATTCATGTCCGGCGGTAGCATCAACCAATCGGTCGATGTGTGGAAGGGGGAAACTATCTTTTGGGCAAGCCTTGTTCAAATCGGTGAAGTCGATGCAGACTCTCCACTTTCCGTTCTTTTTCTTTACAATTACAACGTTCGCCAACCAGTCTGGGTACTGAACTTCTTTGATGAATCCAGCCTCGATCAACCTTCGTACTTCATCATTGACGATCTTGTTGCGTTCGATCCCTAGCTTCCTTCGTTTCTGCTTCACTGGCTTATGGCTAGGATCGACATGGAGCCGATGAGTTGTTACTTCCGGGTCGATACCTGGCATGTCATTGTGTGACCATGCAAAGCAGTCTTGATTGTTACGAAGGAAACACATCAAGTTTTCACGAATAACGGGATCGAGCATCGAACCAAGCTGGATGGTTTGATCTGGATTAGCTGGATCGAGCGGAATTTCATCTAGTTGTTCCACGTTTGGTTGTTCTTGATCGTTCGATTCTGCCTTCCTTTCTAGTTGCTATAAGCGATTTGTCTGTTTCATCTTGAGAGAATGGAGATAGCAAGTCCGCGCGACTTCTTGGTTTCCCTTGATCTCCTTGACTCCTCTCTTCGTTGGGAATCTGATTCTCTGGTGGTAAGTGGAAGGAACTGCCTTCATTGCATGTATCCATGGCCTACCGAGGATGATGTTGTAAGCGGATGGACAATCCAAGACCAAGAAAGTAGTCATCTTGTTCTCTCCTCCTGCAAAAACAGGCAGCTTGATCTTTCCAACAGCAGCAGTCGATTCCCCATTGAAACCTGTCAAAATGGTCGTCGAACGTTCGATGTCGGACTCAGATAACTCCATTTCTTTCAATGTTGATAGAAAAAGAACGTCCGCAGAACTCCCATTGTCAACCAGAATTCGGCCAACTTCACAATTCGATACGTTCAGTGTCAGAACGAGCGCATCGTCGTGAGGTCGGCTCAAGTTTGTGGCTTCGCTGCTGTGGAATGTGATGGAGTGCTCGATGGGGTCATCGGGAAGAATTGCGGCAATCGGCTGCTTCGCTTTCCTTCGATGAGATTTGATTGCTGTTACTGTCTCCCCACTATAAATCGAGCCTCCAAGAATGACTCCGATTGTCTTCCGGACTGGCGGAGGAGAGGGTGTCTCTTCGATCTGTTGCACCACCCTTCGCTCCTTGTGCTCGCCATCAAGTCCGTACGTTTCTCTCCCCTTTTCTGTAAGGAATTCACGGAGGTGACCTTTCTTCAACAGCTCCGCCACTTCTGCCCTCAGTGCCCTGCAGTCAACAGTATTGTGCCCGTGATCTTTGTGAAATTCACAATACTTGGATGTGTCCCTGGCTGGGTTTCTCCGGCAACTTCTTCGGCCAAGTGACAAAATCCTGGCGTTTGAGATGAGCAATGAGCTCTGAGGGGCTTATTCCAAGGGCATACTTTGGTGGAGAGAATGGTCGTTTGCGGTCTCGTCTGGTTGTCCGTTCGACCCTTTTCTCTGTTGGACGCTGTTGGCGTGGACGTTCGCGTCTAAAATTCTTCTCTCGTTCATCGCGGGCCTTCGAGAGTTCTTCTCGAGTCCTCGCAAGATCTCGCTCTACTCGTTCGTTCTCCTCCTCCAGTTCGATGAATCCCTTTGCTCGATGTAGAGCATCCTGGATCGTCGGGGGATATCGGGCACAGATCTCATTTTTAAACAAAGATCTATGCCTTAATCCCTTCTTCAATGCTTCCCTCGCTGTGCCGTCATCCAGCCCTGAGATCTCCGAAATCGCTTTGCTGAAACGCTTAATGTAAGCGCGTAGCGATTCGTGTGGTCCCTGGATCACACCCCACAGATCCTTTGTTGTTTTTCCTGACTGGATGTGAACGGAATAGCTTCGCATGAATTCGAGGGAAAGTTCATCGAACGAGTCAATGGACTCGGCTGGGAGATTACAAAACCATCTCAACGCGGCACCCTTCAAGCTCTGAGCGAAGAGCTTGCACATCATGTCATCTAGCATGCCGGTTGGGATGTTCGTCGATTGAACGACGTGCTTGTATTGAAGGAGGTGGTCATGTGGGTCTGACATTCCATCAAACCGAGGAAAAGAAATGTTGCTGAATTTGGGGGTGATTGTGTTGGTGATCCGCTTTGTCAAAGGCGTCTGGCGGACACCACGGGCAAGATCATCGATCCCTGGTGTGGAGGTTGTTGCTTTATGGATCTGTGAAGTGACGCGTTGTTGCATCTGGGCTTCCAATGTCCTCATTTCCTCGGACATTATACTTCGCATCATCTCCTCAACGTTCGTTCCCGGTTGGAAGAGATCCTCTGATGATTGTGATAATTCGGGCGTCGAACGACGAACTGGTGTGGTCTGTCTCCTAGAACTGGGTCCCGGTGCCGCCTGTCTCTGCTGCGCTTGTCGCTCGTCTACTGCCGGGGTATCCTCAGATGCGAACAATGGCTGCATCGGATTAATTGGGCTGTAAGGAGCCCTCGAACGTTGCTGGTGATAAGGCGTGGCGTGCTGCCAGCCCCCAGCGCTTGCATGTTGCGGATTGTAAGACGTGGCTGGTCGCCATGTCCCATCGTTGGTGCCTCGCTGTTCGTATGAAGCGGCTGGTCGCCAGCCCCCAGCGCTCGCACCTGAGGAATACCCGACATAGGGGTTGTAGTAGTAAGAGTAAGCGGCTTGGGAGTTGAGTGCCATCAACTGGTTTTTGAGAATCTGGTTCTCCGCAGTGATGGTCTCCATATGACTCTGCTGGTCATTGTGTTTCTTGGTCAGTTCCTCAACCAATCGTGTCAGATTGGTGATTTGGGAGATCGCTTCGGATGTTGAAGCTTCCTGTTGAATGATTGGGCTTCCCTGGGGAAGATCATCCTGGTGTTCACGTTCTGCTGCCATGTTTGCTGCGCGAGTTTCCGATGTAAGATGGCCAAGTGCCCCACGGTGGGCGCCAAACTGTAGATGCTAGTTTTTCTACAGTCAAAATTTAACAGAAAGTTAATAATAACGAATAAACAAACCGTTGAATGGGCCCTTGGCAATCGTTGGTGAAACTCATAATGCAAATTAGTATGAAATAACCGGAAATAAAAGTAAAAGACAGAGATAGAGAATTATCAACACCAAGATGTAGAGAGGTTCGCCAAACCGGGCTACGTCCTCTGTCAGTATTGTATATTCACTCTGTGGGTATTCTCAAATACAAGAATAATCTCTGGGAATGTTTTCGGCAGAGTAATAATATGAGTTTTTAGAGTTTCCGATCCTTGTCTGAAGGGGGGTCCCCCTCTTTTTATAGAGGAAGGACCAATAACTGATGTTGAGCGGTTTTCCATCGTTGTCCACAGGGGACACGTGTCATGATATGAACTCAGCAGTTATTGTAATGTTCCGCAGATGGAGGCTTAGCGGTTATTGCCAGTTATGAACTGATCGGATATCATGATGGCATGACACATCATCGTCGACGCTGGGTTCGACTGTTATAGAGAGTATAACCATATAAGCCTTGTCGAATACGAACGACGAACGATGAATAGAAAATAAGACTTTGTCTTTATGATCTATCGTTCGCAGTTAATAAAGTCAATAGTGAAGGATCAGTGTTGATCGTTAGCTCGATGTTCGATGCTTAATTTGGAACGACTCGTGTTGATGGGTCCGGCCCAATCGTACGATCGATGGTCGTTCGTTATTGACTTTACAGTGAGTTGGGTCCGGCCCAAATGTGGAGGCGTTAGAATAAGGAGTTCATCGTTCGTTAGATAAACTGTTAAAGCTAACGTCATTATTGGGAAGACGAAGTCTAACCCCAACAATATGCCAAATTTGGAAAAGGTTAAAACTACAAAGTTGTAGAAAATTGAAAACCCTAGGGGTCTACGAAGACAAATTTTGAAAAATAAGCTCCAAAGGCTTTCGTTTTTATGAAAATCCGAACTTGGTCTGCCTAGACCCCGGCCAGGCAGATTCAACAAGGAAAAAGGATAGGTTAAAGGTAGAATTAGGTTTTGTATTAAAAATGAAAGTTGTAGGAATCTTTGAGGTCTACAACTTTCATGAAGAAAACTTTTTCAAATTTCAAGCAGATTTTAAGATACAATTGAATCTTAAAACTGTATAGAAAACAGAAAGTTCCTGCATATGATTTTTAAACAGTGCATGAACAGGCAATTCCTGCACATGCACTGATAACTGGAATTATAAAACTATTTTTAAAGATATTTTTAGAACTTGACAGTTTTTATTACCCTTATTAAAAAAAATTAAAAATACAGTTTTAAAAGATTAAAATTTTATTAGACCCCGGCCAAGCAGATTCAACAAGGAAAAAGGATAGGTTAAAGGTAGAATTAGGTTTTGTATTAAAAATGAAAGTTGTAGGAATCTTTGAGGTCTACAACTTTCATGAAGAAAACTTTTTCAAATTTCAAGCAGATTTTAAGATACAATTGAATCTTAAAACTGTATAGAAAACAGAAAGTTCCTGCATATGATTTTTAAACAGTGCATGAACAGGCAATTCCTGCACATGCACTAATAACTGTAATTATGAAACTATTTTCAAAGATATTTTCAGAACTTGACAGTTTTTATTACCCTTATTAAAAAAATTAAAAATACAGTTTTAGAAGATTAAAATTTTATAAAGGGTTTTATAAAAGGAAAAATTCGGATAACAAATACTAGGTTTTGTTAAGAAAAGAGAAAAATATAATAACAAAATGATGGCCAACGGTAACCGGATAGGATACCCAAGTTACTAGATTGGGCCTTACACCCATGGTTACCAATAGTAACCTAATGGGATATTACTTTAAAAATAATTGAGCCTTAGCAACCTAATGGGGTATCATTTTGAATATGATTGGGCTTATACCCAAGATTACTAATAGTAACCTAATAAGGTACTACTTAAATACAATTGGACCTTGGTTCTAGGGTTACATTTAGTAACCGAATAAGATATTATTATAATATGTTGGGGACATATAACTAGGGTTACTTATGAATGTTGGTTATGATACCAATGTTGAATGATATGGTTTAGGATAAGATAGGATGATTCTTATCTTACGTCCTTTTTTGGAAACAGGAAGGTAACCTGTTGTTACGACTTGTAGGAGCAACAAACCCAGGACGTAGCATAACCTGTAAGTACAACTCCGCCTACAACATAAGCAATTTGTTTTACTGCTTGCATGTTTTCAAAGCTCATGCATTTATGTATGTGATGCATATAATTTATGCTTTATTTTGTGGCATCATGAAGTATGCTCACTAATGATAAGTCACATGGTAAGAATAATATCAAGCTTCAAGTAAGAAACTGTTTACAAGTATGAAATATTTTTCAAGTATGAAATGGTTTTTCAAATATGTTCAAAGTAAGAACAAGTTTTTAAGAATGATGGCAAGTAAGTTTCCTTGTGTCGTACTGACCCGCTCTAGGTCGGGTTTGGTCCATGATTTGAGTTTGATAGGGCTGGCCACCCCAACCACTCCATGGCTGCGTGCCACGGTACGAACACTTATGTTAAGTAAGGGGCCCAAAATTGTGCTAGTCTAAGACAGCATAATGAAAGCATAATTAATTCATGCATTATTTCATTATAAAATGTTTTGCGGATTAAAAGTTGTACTTGCTGAGTAAAAGCTCACGACTTACGTTTATGTTGTATGTAAGCAACCTATCAGCAATACTTGATACAAGACGGTGGGGCTTGGCAAGGCTAGTTGTGAAACTTGGGATGGAGACCGCTACGCGTTTTGTTATATTATATTGTTATATATGAAATATGTTGTATGTAAGTTTGATGCTTCAGTACTGAGTTAAGTAAGTATATGTGTGTATATATATATATATATGTAAGCATGTAATGAGATAGATTTCAATTTTAAAGTTGAAAAAAAAAATTATATCCCGTATTTCTGTCGAGTGAAATAATTTAAGTATTATGTAAGATAAGATAAGTATGATAACGGCCCACGTTAGGCGGGTCGTTACAATTTACTTGGAAAATACCTTGATTTCATAAATAAAGTATTATCTTTATTTAATACTTGAAATTGCCTTTTAAAAATCACTTATAAAATTTCAACTGGATTCAAAACCTTTTAAAACTATTTTTTCTAAAACTGTAATTCCTTTTTAACAGGGGTTGTAAAATTGTAAATCTTGAAAACTGCTTTTGAAAACAATCTTTTAATTTGTTTAAAAATACATGTGTAGGAATTTCCTATACCATGCACATTTTTAAAAATCCAGTTTTATCTTTAAACTGGTTTAGATTTTGGAAAAGTTTTCTCTATGAAAGTTGTGGATCTCTTTGAAACCTACAACTTTAATTCTTGTCCAAAACTTAAATCTGTCTATAACTTGTCCGTTTTTCTCCTTGAAGAATTCTGGCAGTGTACAGTACTTGGACCGGATAGCTTTGAAAAAACATAAAAACCGAGGCATTTGGAGCCCTTTTTTCAAGAAGCTGTCCACATTACGCCTAGGGTTTTCTATTTTCTACAACTTTGCAGTTATAACTTTTTTCAAATTCGACCTCTAAGGGGCTCAAAACTGGGTTTCCAAAAAACTATCCAGATTATTTTTAAAAACCAGCATTTTGTATTTTGTTGGTTCTTATTTAAAAACGCACACACTACCTTAAACGGTCGAAGCTGTGAGCCTACATCAACATGCAGTGCGTTGAATTTATTTTTAACATTCGATCATTCACTTGTCTATTTACTTGAAAAACACAATGTTGATAACCTTACTAGCTTACCAAGTTGTGTTTTTAGGTTAATTTCTTAACCAACATGCACATAATATTCACATCTCATCATCATCATCATCATCATCATCATCATCATCATCATTCATAAAATTTCCCTACTTAAACATGTGAAAACATATTCACAAACACATGGTGAACACACATAATCTTAAACTCATCCTAAAGCATAAAATCAAATTCTTGCTTAGGGCTAGCAAACAAGGTGATCTAAGCATAGATCTAGCATAACCAAACATATAAAAACCATAATATAGGAAAAATAAGAAACATGATCTTATACTCTTCCAACCCATAACTTGAAATACACATAACTTTCTTATTCAAAACTTAATGAAATTCTTAGTTAAAGGATCAAGAATATACCTCTAAAGCTTGAGAAGGTTGCTCTAGACCTTGGTTGAAAGAAATTTGCTCTATCTCCTTCACCACACAACCGGCCACCCTTGCTCTCTCTCTCTCTCTTTTTTTTTTTCTTTTTTTCTAAGGACTAGAGAGGAAAAAGTTTGAAGAGAACATAAAAGTTTGAGGGTCCAACTAAGTGGTTCAAGTTCTACCTCACAACCCCTATTTATAAGTGAAAATTCATAATTTCCCACAATTATTTTTTTTTCTAAAATTCTCCTTGAATTACACATTTTGCCCTAAAATGCAAAATTTTGCCTTCCATGTCCTTATGTTGGCCGGCCATGTGGAGGATTTTGGGCTAAAAAAATCCTTTCATAATTATCCACTTTTCATAATTTCAAAAATCCTCAAAATTACATAATTATCTATGATGAGGTGTCCTCCAAGTAGGGCCCTGTTTGGCACTCCCTCCTAAAATGTAGTCCATTTTCTTAATGATCCAAATAGTACCAATACTGTTTTAACTATCAACAATATAGTAATACTGAACTGCAGTCCAGAATTTATCTGCACTTAACTGGATCGTGTATAGGTTTTTCTTAGGACTAGAAACTACTTAGTCCTCCTTGCTCCAAATATTATTGTTGATTATTCTAGAGTGATACCATTCCTTATTCTTAACTCTACATCCGTAATAACGGTTGGCCACAGTATAATTTCAATACTGCTTATTATACTGCAATATTGTCTTATTCAAGTCATAAGTTATCTTGGTCATATATAAGCTAGAACAAAATCGTAAATCAGGATTCTACCTTTTTCATCATAAGGCCTTACATTAGCTTAATAAACTATTATTGAGTCTTATAACTTATAAGGACTCAAACATAATCTGATAAATCAGATCATGCATTTCACATTGACATACATAGTACAGACTTAGATCTCATTTGTATCTAAGGAAATCATGAGTCCGTAAAAAAAGTTGGTTATTACAATCTACCCCCCTTAAAAATTTTTGTCCCCGAAAATTAAAACAAGTCGGGATAACTTTTCCTCATCTCATATTCCCATTCCTATGTTGCTTCTTCGACATTGTGATTCCGTCACAAAATTTTGACCATGGAATTGTTCTATTCCTTAGGACTTTCTCTTCCCGGTCCAGAATCTGCACTGGCTTTTCTTCATATGTCAGGTCCACTTGAACTTCTACTAGTTCCTGACTTAGAACATGGGAAGGGTCAGGTATGTACTTTTTCAGCATTGAGACGTGAAAAATTTCATGCCCAGAAGCTAATTCTAGCAGCAAGGCAAGCTTGTAAGCTACTTTTCTAATCCTTTCAAGGATTTCAAATGGTCCTATGTATCTCAGACTAAACTTTCATTTCTTACCAAACCTCGTTACTCCCTTCATAGGAGCAACTTTTAAGAAAACAGAGTCTCCAACTTGAAATTCCAATGGTCTCCGACGTTTATTGGCATAGCTTTGCTGTCGGCTAAAAGCAATGGTGAGTCTCTGCTTTATCAACTTGATATCCTCAAAAGTTTTTTTAATGAAATCCGTGGTTTGAAGCTGCTTCTGCCCAACTTCTTGCCAATGAATAGGAGATCTACATTTCCTTCCGTATAACGCTTCAAATGGAGCCTGACCAATTAAGGCGTGATAACTGTTGTTGTAAGAAAATTCGATCAAAGGTAGCTTCTGATCCCAGCTTCCTTTAAAGTCCAAAACACATGATCTTAGCATATCTTCCAGTGTTTGGATGGTTCTTTCTGATTGTCCATCGGTTTGGGGGTGAAAAACTGAACTAAACTTCAATTTCAACCCCATAGCGCTGTGAACACTCATCCAAAATTGAGAGTAAAACTTCCATCACGGTCAAAAATGATAGATTTTAGTACCCCATGCAGCCTAACAATCTGGGATACATAAATCTCAGCGAGCTTTTCTACCGAAAAGGTAGCTTTGATAGGAATAAAGTGGGCCTATTTAGTTAATCTATCTACAATAACCCAAATCGCATCATTCCCACTTGCGGTCCTGGGTAATCCAACTACAAAATCCATAGTAGTTTGTTCCCATTTTCATTATGGGAGCTTGATTTTCTGAAGGTCTCCTCTCGGTTGCCGATGTTCAGCCTTAACTTTCTGGCATGTTAGACATTTTGACACAAATTCGGCAATCTCATTTTTCATGTTTGGCCACCAATAGTTTTCTCTGAGGTCCTTATACATCTTGGAAGCTCCGGGGTGTACCGAATATGGCGTCTCATGTGCTTCTGACAAGATTTGCTTCTTAAGAAACTCGAAGTTAGGAACACAGTGTAATTACCCGACTACGTAGGCCGTTACCATACTTACTTTACTTAAATACTTAACTTACTTACTTAACTTTGCAAAATTACCAGAGATTTTTTTTTTAAACTTAAATTTAAAACCTATCTTAACCCCATACTTATATATATACATGATTAATTAAGTATTGGACTTTCAAATTATCTTCACACATCTTACAAATCATACTAATTACTAGATAACAATATCATCAAATTCATATAACATAATACAAACATTTTTAAAACACGTGGCGGTGTCCAACCCAAAGTTTTCACAGTCTGTCGTGCCATTCTCCACACTCTTGTATTATACATTACCGGTAGGCTGCTTACCTACTGCATAAACATAAGTTATGAGCTTTCGCCCAGCAAGCACAACTTCATTTTCTGTAAAACAATCTTAATAAAGAATGCATGAATCAATTATGATTTCTTATGTTAGCATATTTTTGTGCCCCTTACATAACAAGAGTGTATGTACCGTGGCGCGCAGCCCTGGAGTGGTTGGGGGGGCCAGTCCAATCCAACTCAAACCATGGACCAAACCCAACCTCGTGGCAGGTCAGTACGACACGATAAAACTTGCTTGCCATTATACTTGATAACTTATTCTAGTTCTTAAAAACTTTTTCTTGTATTGAACATACTTGAAAAATGGAATCATAACTATTATATACTTGAAAACTTGAATCTTTATCGTTTCATACTTGAAATCTTGGTCTTGTTCTTGTCATGTGATTTATTATTGGCGAGCAAGCTTTCATGATGCCACAATAATAAAACATAAAACATATGCATCACATACATTAATGCATGAGCTTTGAAAAACATGCAAAGCAATTAAAACACTTTTGCCTATGCTGTAGGCGTAGTTATATTTATAAGTTGTCCTATGCTCTTAGTCTATCGTTTCAACTTGGTACAACAACAGGTTATACTCCTATTTTCAAACCAGGCGTAAGAATCATTCTACCGCATTACTCAATAAATCATAACATATTCATTGATCAATAAGTCGGTCTCCAACCCAACTACCATCCGTTACCATATTCTTAAGTAACTTGGGCCTATTATTTTTATTTCCCTTTTTCTCAAAAATACCTTGTTTTTTTTTGGAAAACACCTTATTTACTTGGAAAATACCTTGATTTCATAAATCAAGTATTATCTTGATTTAATACTTCAAATTGCCTTTTAAAAATCATGTGTGGAATTTCAAATGGATTCAAAACCTTTTAAAATTATTTTTTGTAAAACCGTAATTCCTTTTTAACAAGGGTCATAAAATTGTAAAATCTTGAAAATTGCTTTTGAAAACAACCTTTTAATTTGGTTGAAAGTACGGGTGTAGGAATTTCCTGTACCATGCACAATTTTAAAAATCTAGTTTTATCTTTAAATTGGTTTAGATTTTGAAAAAGTTTTCTTTATGAAAGTTGTAGATCTCATCGAAACCTACAACTTTCATTCTTGTCAAAAACTTAAATCTATATTTAACTTGCCGTTTTTCTACTTGAAAAAATTCTAGCCGTGTACAGTACCTGGGACCGGCCAGTTTAAAAAACTCATAAAACAGAGGCCTTTGGAGCCTTTTTTCTCAAAAACTATCCACTCTACCCCCTAGGGTTTTCTGTTTTCTACAACTTTTCAGTTATAACTTTTTCCAAATTTGACCATTAAGGGGCTCAAAACTGGGTTTCCAGAAAACTTTCTAGATTATTTTAAAAACCGGCAGTTTGTATTTTGTTGGTTCTTGTTTAAAAATTCGCACACACTACCTCAAACAGTCGAAGCCGTGAACCTACATCAACATGCAGCGCGTCGAATTCATTCTTAACATTCAATCATCCACTTGTCTATTTACTTGAAAAACACAATATTGATAACCTTACTAGCTTACCAAGTTGTGTTTTTTAGGTTAATTTCTTAACCAACATACACATAGCATTCACATAACCATTACACATAAAATATCCATATTCAAACATGTGAGAGCATAATCACAAACACATGGTGAGCACTCATAACCTTAAAAATCATTCTAGAGCATAAAATCAAATTCATACTTAGGGCTAGAAAACAAGGTAACCTAAGCATAGATCTAGCATAATCAACCATATAAAAACCATAATATAGGAAAAATAAGAAACATGAGCTTATGCTCTTACAACCCACAACTTCAAGTACACATAAATCCTCAAACAAAAACCTAATAAAATTCTTAGTTAGAGGATGCGACAAGGCCTTCAATACGCTTAAGAGTTCATGTTTTAGGTGAAAGATAAGTAAAGTAAGAATTATAAAGTTTTACGTTAGTTTTATATTTTTTATTGGATGATAGATTGCCCATGTATAATTGATTTGGTGTAAAATAGGCGAAGACATGAATAGATGAGTTTGAATGCCACTAATTAGAGGCTTGGACTAGCCTCGGGCGCTATGGTGCTCCGGGGGCTCTTTTGGGCTAAAAATCCGAGCCTAGAGCGCCGCGACGCTCATGAAATATATATGTTAATGTATGTAGACAAGAAATTATTTTGGAAAAATATCCAACTTCATTTTTTTTTTTTTTTTTGAGAATGAAAAATAGTAAACTCTAAAGTCAATAAGCATATCTAATAGAATCAATATTAAACATATGGTTAATGATGCTTCTTTTTGGAACACAGATTTCAAATGAAATTTTTATATTGAAGTTGGTTGATTTTTCAAAAACTAGTTATAATTTTTGTTGACATTTTAGAAAGTACAAAAACTGAAATGAAAAATTTTGATTTAGACCCGATAAGCTAAGTATTTGATATAAAGTCCACATCATATGAAATTAAAGAGAGATTTCAAAACCATATAGGTGTTATTACCATATGTACCACCAGATCCTTTTATTCTTCTGAAAGAAAAAAAAAAAAATTTCCACTAACTTTTCTTTTTCATTTGGCAATGAATAGCCTCGCAGTGTGAATCAGAGAAATAACACAAGTTTGTTAGACTTTTCTCCTGTAGAACGTCACTCTTAGCAGCCTACCCATTTTGGTTTACGACATTTGCGGTCAAAAGAAAAGGAACAAGGAAGGTACGTGGAACTTTTAGACACACTGTGACAAATGACGACCGTTTAAAAGTATGCTTAGACTCAATATTCTTGAAGTGACAACTTTAAATACAATATTTTACTTTTTAACAACAGTTTACCTAAATGACCGTAGTCAAATGCCACTAAAATTTGAAGGAAAAAAAAATCTAAAAGCTACGTCTTTGCTAATCAACACAATACGATTTTCGTAAAAAAAAAAAAAAAAAAAAAAAAAAAAAGAGAAAAAGAAAAGAAAAGAAAAAAAAAAAAAAACGACTAACAAACAAACCGGATAACAGCTTTTTAATAAATTACATTTACAAATCATGAAAAAAAAAATTTTTTTGAAAGACAAATGATCAATTTAACTAGTACAAAATCTAATTAATACAAATAAACATATACACAAATCCATGATGACACGACAATGAAAATTTTGGACCAGACAAAACATGGCACACGATTATATTGGGTCAGGCTAAGCATAACTGAGGTGTATAGATCGTGCTAAGCTAACAATTTTAAACTCGTAAACTTCACATAACACAAGACGATATAAAGCTCCTGGCGTTCTATATCAACGAAAGGAAGAATCACATGATGAAAAGGAACCTTCATTGCATTAAGTTGGAAGGTTGTTAAAGGACTCACGGTACTTTAAATTATCTTAGGTGAGTCTGCTCGAGTACATGAGGGATTCAGATTCCCTATCAAATTTTTAATGTCGTAAATGCAACAACATATTAATGAAAACACTATATCTCATAACACCACAACATCTCAATATCTTCATTGCTATGACACAATACCAAAACTATATGAAAAGAACTAATTGAGTTTGGATCCATCCTTTTTTTTTTTTTTTTTTTTTTTTTTGAAAAAGATAAACTATTTGCCACTTGGAGGACTGAAAATCATTATATTTTTCTGAATAGAATGCTTCAGTACTTCTTGACTTTGAGCACTCAGTACTCAAACCCCTTTCAATGAAGAAACCAAGACGCTAAGTCTGAGGCAAGATAGCTCCCACCATTTTAATTTTTATTTTTTTGGGAAAAAGATAAACTATCTACCACTTGGGATACTAATAGTCATCGTATTTTCTGAGTAGAAACCTTCAGTACTTCTCGGCGTTGAGCACTCATTACTCGAACCCCTTTCTATGAAGAAACCGGGCTGCTTAGGCCGAGGCAAGATAGCTACCTCGTTTTCCAACTTGAACACGACCGACGACATTGTTGGCCTGTCCCGAGGGAACTTTTGGACACACAATAAACCCACTTGAATGCATCTCAATACTTGAGATTCGATGCATGAATCCTTCAAACAAACATCTAGTAGATCTAAGGCTTTCTTATCATTCGACAACAGCCATGCCTGAAATATATTATACTTTGCCATTAGATAAGACTGCTAAGATCCAAATAAAGTTGGCACTAGCATATTTGTGGAAATATTTTTTAATATTTCTTACATGTCCGAGTAGGTTATGGTGATGATCTGGGAAATTGAAGTTTCTATTCTTTTTTCCGCTCACAATCTCCAGCAAGACAACACCGAAACCAAACACATCGGATTTTATGGAGAACTTCCCATCAACTGCATACTCTGGTGACATGTAACCACTGCAGCAAGTGTACAGATTTATGTTATGATGACCAACCTCCAATCCAATCCATTTTAAGTAAAGACCGATCCATCATGATTAAGAAAATAAAAATAAAAATAAAAGAGCTAGCTTCATGACTTACTGTGTTCCTACAACTCTCCTAGTCTCTGCTTCTTTTTCATCGTCTCTAAAAATCCTCGCCAAACCAAAATCTGAAATCTTAGGATTAAGGTTGATGTCTAACAAAATATTGCCTACTTTGAGATCTCTGTGAATGATTTGAAGTTTAGAATCCTGGTGGAGGTAAAGAAGACCTCTTGCAATTCCTCTAACAATATCAAAGCGCTTTTCCCAAGGCAATAGTGAACTTCTTTCACTATCTGCATATATAACATTTAAACATAAGTTAACTTTTAAAGTTTTGAAAGAAATCAATGAAAAATTTGGTGCACATTTTGTCAAGAGGCCCAAACCAAAGATAAAGTAGTCCAAGCTTTTGTTCGGCATGTACTCATAGATCAAAATCCTTTCTTCTCCTTGAATACAACAACCGAGAAGAGCAACCAGATTCCTATGTTGAAGCTTTGCAATTAACTCGACTTCATTCTTAAGTTCTTTGAGACCTTGTCTCGAAGTTTTTGACAATCTTTTCACCGCAATTTCTTGTCCCGTCGAAAGACTTCCCTGAACAATGCGATGGATATTAATATTTCAATTACTTTTTGGCGGAGAAAATAAAATTACTAGATTCGCCAAAAGAATAAAAGAAATTACAAATTACCTTATAAACAGCACCAAATCCACCCTCTCCTATCATGTTTTCCATTGAAAAATTGTTTGTAGCAGAAATAATGGCGGCCAAATCAAATAGAGGCAAATCTATATCTTCGTCCTTGCTTTTACCTGCTAAATTTGACATGTAAAATCCCTAACATAACATACTTCATAAATGAGAATTAGTGAGTAAGTTTTTTTTTTTTTTTTTTTTTATGCTTTTTTTCTTACCTTTTACCCTTATCCTTAGTTTCCAAGTGATGCACCAAAATGCAATACCAAATATACAAATTCCTGCGATCACCGAAGCTCCTAATATGAACTTCAGTCGTTTCCTCTTATCTTCATCTCTGAGTGATCCTGAAATATATAAGATAGAGCAACAAAAACTATAACTTTCAATACAAATCTTAACACAAATGTCTATTTAGTACAGAACTTAAAAAAAAAAAAAAAAAATTAGGAAGTTGCAAGCTAGACTTACTTATATCCGAGGCAGATAATCTAACGTAGATATTTTGTTCACTGCCTTTTACATTCATCACTTTAACATCGATTAGATCACCGAACCACATCAAACAGCCACTGCCTCCTCTTCTGACATCCGAATTAGCATAAGCAACACAAGAACAGTTCTTCAAGCAAGCCGCCTCGCATTCTTTAAGGCTCAGATTCTTGTCCAACCAAAAGTCCAACATGTCTGGCAGTTTCACCCCTACAACCTTCACAAACCCCTCGCCCTTCTCACAATCCAAGGGCTTCTTCCTCTTGCATCCACTGGACCAATTGAACTCATTCCATGCTTGTTGGGATTTCGGTAAATAGCCTTGAAAACACTTGCAAATTGGATACTCGGTGACCGCACAAATAGCATTAGCCCCGCAGTATGCATAATTCTCACATAATTCACCGGTTGGCAGAGAGGACATGATAGACCAGTTAGTACTCCCTTTGTGCAAAGTGAGATGCTGATCCACCCCCGAATAATGCATCCTATCGATTGATACAACTGAGTTCACCGTAGATTCAAACCTAAGATACGCCTCATCATCAGTGAACACCCAAACCAACTTGAAAATTGTTACGGAAACCAATTTCAGACCACCGAACCGAACTCCATTCCAAGTCCCCGTCCGAAACTTCCTCGTTGATCCCATGTCAAGTACCACTTGAGGTAGTCCTTTCACACTCATTCTTAAAGTAAAGTCCCCGGTGGACGGATCATCGGCGCTCTTCCATGATGTTAAATATCTTTCGAAGCCCGTGTTCAAGTCCCATCCCAACTTCATGCCCTCCAAGAGTGTGTCCGTCGGATAATCAAAGCTCTGCCAAACATAAGCCTCGGAGTTCACACTTTCTTTATCTTTAAGGACAAGATTTCCCGTGTCCAAAAGCAGACAAACTGGATTATTATTCGCCACGTCCCTCGACACATTCGAGGACCAAACGACACTCCTTGTTCTGCTGAGAAGAACAAGGTTTCCGTCTCCAATGATCAACTCGCCATTCGAGTTGTTAAGCGGGCTATTTCTGTTGGCAATCCAGACAACCTGGTCAGGTGTACTCTTATACCATATTCCTAAGTACCTGTTCTTCGAATTTCCGGGGGAGAAGAAGCCTAACTCAAAGGTTTGGGATTCGGAAATTAAGGTGATTTTGTTACCATCATCGGTGAGTGATTGAATTTGAGTTATGGTGTCAATATGAGCAGCCAAAGAGATTTGCAAAAAAGGTAGGAGTGGGAGCATAGAAGAGATCAAAACGGTAAAGAGATGAAGGGCTTCCATTGATGGGACATTAGAGGTTTTTTTTGGTACTTGGTTCTTGGAATAAGTTGCAATTGATCCTGTACTGAGAAGTTATAGTAAATAGTATTTCTACATAAATAATTGGAATAAATATTAACGTTAAATTATCAAGTAAATGAAAAATTTAATAGATAAATTACATAAATAAAACATTCATTCATCTAATAAATCAGTTATTTATTCCAAATATTTTAAAAATTTTCTACTCATTTCATTTTTTTTTTGGGCTAAAAACTGCTATTTATATATCTATCTCTAATACATATAAGGGCATTAGACCATTGACTCAAGATGAAAGTTCAATCCATTGAAAGTTTCAAAGTTTACAAGAATAATGGGTTCAGAATTTCTCATATAGATACCACGAATGGAAAGTGGGACAACTAAATGAGGCTTTATTTTTTTTCCCAGCAGAAACAAAAGAAAAATTTTTTTTTTCCAGATTTTACATCCGACTCTGGTCTACTTAGGACACTTCTAAATTCTAATACACGTTCCAATGCAATTACGTTCCTTTTCTTCCTACTTTCGTTTTGACCGTTTATCCCGTTCCACACTTTTGTTTTAATTGGTGACAGGTCATTTTGTCAATGTTTCGTGCAAACCGGTTCAAAGAAAAATGTCCATATAAAAGGTCTTGGCATGGAAAATAATTAGTGTAACGCAAATTACATAAAGCACCCCTAACGAGTATTGTATCGATGTAAGAGCATCCTCATTTATTATATCAATGATAAATTTTGATATTCAAATGAAAAATATATTCTTCAATATATTTATATTTTTGATATCAAATTTGTCATATGCTAAAATTTGTGAAAAATTTATAACAAGATATAGTCAATACCAAATTTAATATTTGATTCTTATCCGTTGCTGTTTTCACTTTTATATGTAATCATTACAATATAAAAGTAGATATAATCTTTAAAATAAAAGTATAATATTTGCTCATCGACTAGAGAATGAAAGTGAATTAGTTAACAACAATAGTTAATTAACCAAATAGTTTAATATTAATAATCAGTTGTTAGAGTTTTGAGTACGTAGGTCCACTTGGACCCATGCAATACTTCAAGGTCTACATTTCTCTTGCTTGAAAAAAATAATTATTTCAACTAATTAATTGGTCATAATGTCTTGGAGTCGTTGCTGTAAAATTGATTTGCGATAGGATAATTTTGTACTATTGATAATTGCCTATAAAAATGTAGCATCTCTAAGATAGTAGGTCAATGTTAATTTATTCATTATTGGCTAGTTTAAAAGGCGCCACATCTATAAAAAGAAAAATATTAGAAACATCAACTCTAATCCCAACATTCGAGTACCAACCTATGTGGTATATTAGTTGTCATTCTTTTATTGGTAAGTGTTTAAAGCATTGTCACATTAATTGATTGCTTCTACTAATGAAAATATGACACGTGAGTTGGTACTCAAAAAATTAGGATTGGAGTTGGTGTCCCAGCATTACTCCTATAAAAATAGTCAATAAAAACAAAAATAACTTCCTACAGATAACACTTGCATTTGTCATGGGACTTATGAATCTCTTATTTAGTCAACCGTTTGAGTTCTCAAAAGAAAACTTGTATCACAAGAAATTAAATGAGCGAAAGCTGATCAGTAAGTATACATGAATGCTTATAAAATCCTCAACTTTTGATTGTACCTCAAGGGATGTTGCCACTAATACTTAGGTCCGACAATCCCTTCAACGTTCCTTGCCTACCCAAGTAGTAAACGATACTTCACACTTTATTTACAATAAGAAATAAGGGCACAATAGCTTTTCCGTCTATAAACATGCATTTAAACCAATGTCATGAATGCACAAGTTAATTAATACGCTATGCACATATCAAAATGGCATGAAATGTGTGGTTGGATGCTAGTTTTGCATTTTCAAGTACACACTCTCAAAATGGCATGAAATGTGTGGTTGGATGCTAGTTTTATATCTATGCTAGTTTTGCTTTTTCTAGTGCACACTCTCATATGTGGTTGGATGTTTTGCCCTCCTTTCTGGGTTGTTTTGTAAAAGCTGATTTGTGTGGTTTAGTTGAATAAAAGCATCGAAACCTATCCTCAAAAAAAAAAAAAAAAAAGTATATATTGCATCTTGAATTTTTATACCAAAAATAAATGGCATGAAATGTATCCTTTCATAAACATAGCATAGATATAAAATGGGAAGTCATATAAATATAAAATATGCTACTATTATTCTTGTGATCCAGTTGCAGAATCTACTTACTTCGTGTCCATAAAGAATAAATTAAATGAAAAGGCGCCAGTTTCCTCTTCGAACAAAGTGTGCTAACTTCCTAATATAATGAAGCACAATACGATAATTATTAACATACACTTCAAAATTAAATGAATCTCATGACCACTTCTAACGTCAGCAAAACGATTTCCTAATACAATTATATCTTTCAAATATGAAAAGTAGGCACACACATATGTATATACATATATATATTTATATATTAGACTCATATATTAGACTCAACTAAACATACATAATCTTAAACTATAACGAGTAACAAATCCATCATAAAACATACTTAATGTCTAGATATCTGACTTTTCTTTGGTTTTGCTTCCAACATTTGCATGCGTATCTCAATACACACACACACACACACACACATAGAGAGAGAGAGAGACTAAATATGTAAAACTACAAAACTTATCTCACATCTTTTCACTTACACAAAACACAAGAAGTTAAATTGAATATTTATGAAGATAGCAAAGCAATTGACTTAGTATATGCATAAATGAAAGTCTTATCTGTAATGATGGGAAGTATATGCCTTTATAAAGTAACCTTTCCTTAAATTATTCCTACTGTGTGTGTCATGTGTATATATAAGCTAGTTTAAAGCATGTGCTATATATGTCGGACATATTTGAGAAAATTCATTGGAATATGAAAAATTAGAATAATAAGTTAAAAAACTAGTCCCAAAAAAACAAAAAGATCTTAACAAAGGACCTGAAAAAAAAAAAAAAGGAGTCATGAAAAAGTACTGAAAAGATAAAGTACTAAAAAATTGACCAATACGAAAAAAGGACTAAATTGTAAGAAAAAAATTGGGGCAAAAAAAAAAAGAAAATTCAAGGACCAAAAAATAAATATAAAAACATAACCATTTTGGATGAAATTTTAAGTGAGCAGTAACACTTTTTATATATGTATATGTTAGGTATGTGACTCAAATTAGTCTTTTAATAAGTTTTTATTTTGTGAGTTTAGGAAGTGTTACTTTTGTGTCCCATTAAGAACCAATAAATAGGCGTATTATGTTTAGAGATGTGTATGTGGTTAGAAAAATAGAGAGAGTGTGTGCCTCTTTTTAAGAGAAAGTGAGATCAAGAGAGATAGGCAAAGGGTATAAGGGGTATGGGGTAGAGGGAGGTTGAAAGAGTTTGATGAGCATGTAATTGTGAAAGTGTCATTGAATTTACTCTCTCTCTCTCCTGTAGACGTAGGCAATTTTACCGAACTATGTAGATTCTTTTGTCTTCTCTTTGTTTCTGTTTGAATTTAATTTTCTGTTGCGCTTTGGGTACAGGGGTACACCAACAAGTGGTATCAAGGAGACAGATTGAAGATCTAAAAATAAATAAAAAATAATATAAAAAAAGGTCATCGCGATGTCTGGATTAAAGTTTGAGCAGATTGAGCGTTTTGATGCTAAGAGTAATTTCAAAATCTGGCAAAGTATGGTCAAAGATGTTCTGGTGCAACAAAGACTTCTGAAAGCACTACAAGGAAAGAAGCCAGAAAAGACGAGTGATGAAGATTGGGAAGAATTGGAAAAATATGTTGCTTTGAATGAAACATCTCCTTCAAAGTTATGGGAAAAATTAGAAAAAGTTTGTATGTCAAATCCTTAACAAGTAGATTATATCTAAAAAAGTAGTTGTATGGGTTGAAGATGAATAAAGAAGGTGATTTTAGGGATTTTGTAAACAATTTCAATAAATACATAACTCAAAAGTTAAGTGTAGAGGTCAAGATTGATGAGGAAGATAAAGCGGTAATTATGTTGGCCTCCCTACTCAAATCGTATGAGACTTTAGTAACTACACTGTTGGTTTGAAAAACTATGTTGGCCATAGATGAGATGTCAACTGCTTTGCTCGAGACTACAAACATGAAATAACTTAGTAGTTTGTCTCTTGCTGAACATGTTTTTGGGGTTAAGTCAAATTCAAATAGGGGTAGGAGTAAGACATGGGAGAGATATTATAGGAGAGATGACTGTTCCCAATCGAGTTCATCGTGTAACGACCTGCCTAAGTCGGCCATTCTTAGACTAAGTCTTTACTTATAACTAAAAAATATTTAGGCTTAGGTACTGAAAATCTCAGATTGAATTTTTTTTTTATTAACTTATCATGAAAACTTTTATCACATACTTGTCATTTCTTAAAAAGATATTAATTTCTTGTCATAAACTTCGTTACTTATAGATATATAACTATAAAATCTTAAAACATGATGATATTTATTTTAAACAAAATTATGTGGAATAAAAATACGTAGTAAGTTACGTGTCATTCTTTAAACTTCATCCTTAGTTTACTAATAAATATTATAAATACTTTGAATTGGATATTTGAAAATAGGTAAATCTTTATATATATATATATATATATAACTTAACATAATAGTTGTAATAGTCAACATATTTATAGACTTATGATTTCTTTTGTTAAGAATCAAGATTTGTTTATGTGATATGTATGATGTGTTTTCTAAGAAAAATTGTTGAATCTTTTGTTGAAAGATTCGATAATGTTAGTTTAAGACCCTTTGATTACAAGGGGGTAAGTTATGATTTATGACTCTATGTGGTAGTTTATAATTTTAAGAAAATCCTATACGCAGTTCAAATAAGTTTTGGACGATGGTCCAGTAAAATTATACTGTTATCAGTTGAAAACAGTATATGAATATCTATGTTAGTATGAAAATAGACTGCATTTAGGAAATAAGCCAAACAAAGCTTTTAAGGATGACACCTCAGATGACAAGTGTCATTGCCATGATTGGTCACTTTACAGGGACCAAAATGTAAATATTTTATGTTTAGGGGTCAATTTGCAAATTTAAGAAAGTTCATGATTTTGAAATTTTAGAAGTTAAGGAAGTCTTTTTAAGAAGGATTTAGCAATAAATTGAGGTTTAGAAGGCTTAATTTTAGTCGGCCAATCTATAGGGACTAAAGTGCAAATATTTTTATCTTTAGGGGCTAAAGTGCAATTTTGGGAAAAATTGTGGACTTATCAGCAATTATGTAAATTTTTGAACCAGGGATTTTTTTAAGTACAGTTTCTTAAGTCAATTAAGTTAATGATCCATTTCAAGTTCGGTTAGATTGGTTGGAAATCAAGGAAGACAAGTTAAGATTGAACTAAATAACTCTAGTTAGAACCAATCATAATGTTCCATGTGTCACCATAGGAACCGGCCACATCATGGCCTTATGAGCAAGGGATCTAGTTTTTGAGGAGCATTATGCAAATTAGAAGAATTTAAGTGTCATTAAAAGTTTACAAATCATACCCTAAGTGTAACGCCACAAATGCTATCTAACTTTAACGTTAGAAAATTAACATTAAAATTAATATAGATAATGTGATGAGATAGAACTTTCTTAATTCTAATATTTTATTGAGTTATTTTTTCAGGTGACGCGATGAGGACTCGATGTGCTAGAACAAAGTTCATGTCAAATTGATGAATTTTTTTTTATGTTGATTTGATAATTTAGTGTGATGGCTTTAAAAATATATGTAATAAAGAAATTGTTGCATTAATTTTGTATATTATATAAAGCATAAATATACCCTATACGATTATCTTATACGTTTATATATATATACACTATATGTGTAAGTATATTTTATTATATATATAGATTGTACTATATATATGTCTTTATGTATATAACGTATATATATTAAGTTTGATTAGTCAATGAATATATAATATTATATGTATATATATGTGTATGTGTTTAATAGGAAATTTGAAGGAGAAAAGGGAGGGGATGTCAATCGGAAATCATGGGAAAAAAAAAAAAAAGAAGAAGGAAAATATTGCAGCCGAAGAAGGGAGAATGTGGAACAAGAGAGTTGACAATTTATATTTCATTAACTCCAAAATTTAATTGAAATTAATAGCTCATGATTTTATAGGGTTTATTGTTTTAATTATTTCCCTTCCACGCACATTTACACAATATCTCTCTCTGTCCCTCACTCACACACAAGCCCTTCTTGTTATCTGCTCTCTCAGCCCCTCTCCCACGAACACACAGAAAAAATAAAATAAAATAAAATAAAATAAAAAAATCCACCAAACCTCTAAATTCCTCCAAACCGAAAAAATCAAAGGATTTCAAGGTATGTTTTGTTATTGTTTGATGAGGATGACTTTATTATTTGTTTTGGTATGGGGATTGGATAATTTTATGTGTTAGAAAGATGTCTTAGGGCTGTTTTGTGTGTGTGTGTGTGTATGAATCATATACATTGTGATGATATTTTTTTTATATATACTTTTATAGATTTTCGGATTTGACCACTGTTACTGGGATTTCCAGATTTTATGATAAGTTTCGAAACTGTTTTTGGGAATCCAAACGGTCTCCGTGTTTAACAAATTTGATATTTTTGGAAAGCCCTAGATGTCTATTTTCATTTGAAATCAGTTTCATATCTTTTGGAGTTATTTGTGAAATTTTATGATTTTTCAAATAGGCAGAGGTCGGACTGCCAAGTTCGGTAAAATTTTAATGATCAGATTTCAAAACTGATTTTGGGAATCTAAACGGTCTCCGTTTTTAACAAATTTGATATTGTTGGAAATCCCTAGATGTTTATTTTCGTTTGAAATCAGTTTCATATCTTTTGGAATTATTTGTCAATTTTTATGATTTTTCAAATAGGCAGAGGTCGGACTGCCAAGTTCGGTAAAATTTTAGTGATCAGATTTCAAAACTGTTTATGAGAATGCAAACGGTCTCCGTTTTTAACAAATTTGATATTGTTAGAAACCTATAGATGTCTATTTTCATTTGGAATCAGTTTTATATCATTTGGAGATATCTGTAAATTTTTTGTGATTTTTCAAACCGGTAAAGGTCCGGCTGCCAGTTTCAGAAAAAGTTTAGAAATCAATTTCAAAACTATATTTGAGGGTCCAAACAGTCTTCATTTTTTATGAATTGGATACCATTAGAAAGATATGGATGTCTACTTTCATTTAAAAGTAGTTTCAGATCATTTGGAGCTCTGTATGAATTTTTATGAATTTTTGAAGGGACAAAGGTCTGATTGGCAGATTCTATCAAAATTTGAAATTTCATGAAATTGTTCAATTTTTGTGTTTTGATGTAACGCCACAAATGCTACTTAACTATAACGTTAGAGAATTAACATTAGAATTAACATAGATATGTGATGAGATAACAATTTCTTCATTCTAATGTTATGTTGAGTTATTTTTCACAGGTGACGCGACGAGGACTCGATGTGCTAGAACAAGTTCATGCCAAATTGATGAATTTTTTTTATGATGACTTGATAATTTTGTGTGATGGTTTATATATATATATATATGGTATGTAGTATTTGTGATGATGTTAATGTTTAAAAAAAAAAAAAAAAGAAAAGAAGGGAAAGTATGTTATCCGAAAAAGGCATGTTTTATATGATGTTAATTTCCAACTCAATTATGAATCTTTGAATGTCGAAAATTATATTGTAATTTAAATAAACTTATAGAGCTTTTCATAAGCTTTCCAACGCCTACTCATTTGTGCAAATCCGATATTGGAGTAAGAAGTTATGACCAGTTTACTATCCGGATACCTGCTAGTCACCAACCAGTTTACCATGTGTGATTGTAAGTGCGAAAATTCTAGAGGTGAACCTAGTTGTTTCCTTTTCCTCCCACACGTTTTCACACCCTAATGACAGCCATTCCGCAGCAATTAAGAGACAATTAAACCAAAGAATTCAACCTCAATTAATTCCAAAATTTATTTGGGATTAAATTACTCATAAATTGCTTTTATAATTTTCAAAATTTCTCTTTTACATGCTCTCTCTCTCTCTCATTTCCCTTGCCTCCATTTTCCTTCTTTCCCATTCTCTTTGTCTGCTCTCTCTGACCATCTCTCACACACACAAGAAAAGAAAAAAAAAAAAAAAAAAAAAAAATGGAATCCGCCAAACCTCCAAATTCTTCCAAGCCGAAAATCAAAGGATTTCAAGGTATGTATCATATTGTTTGATGATGATGACTTTATTATTTATTTTGGTATGGGGATTGGATAATTTCATATGTTAGAAATATGTCTTAGGGCTGTTTTCGTGTGTGTATGAATTATATAAATATTGTGATGATAATTTATATATATATATTTCTATTTATTTTCGGATTTGACATTGCTACTGGAATTTCCAGATTCTAAGGTAAGAATTCCAAACGGTTTTTAAGGGTGCAAATGGACTCCATTTTTAATAAATTTGATATTGTTGGAAAGCCCTAGATGTCTATTTTCATTTGAAATCAGTTTCATATCTTTTGGAGTTATTTGTGAAATTTTATGATTTTTCAAATAGGCAGAGGTCGGACTGCCAAGTTCGGTAAAATTTTAATGATCAGAATTCAAAACTGATTTTGGGAATCTAAACGGTCTCCGTTTTTAACAAATTTAATATTGATGGAAAGCCCTAGATGTTTATTTTCGTTTGAAATCAGTTTCATATCTTTTGGAATTATTTGTGAATTTTTATGATTTTTCAAATAGGCAGAGGTCGGACTGCCAAGTTCGGTAAAATTTTAATGATCAGATTTCAAAACTGTATATGGGAATGCAAACGCTCTCCGTTTTTAACAAATTTGATATTGTTAGAAAGCTATAGATGTCTATTTTCATTTGGAATCAGTTTTATATCATTTAGAGATATCTGTAAATTTTTGTGATTTTTCAAACCGGTAAAGGTCCGGCTTCCAGCTTCAGAAAAAGTTTAGAAATCAATTTCAAAACTATTTTTGAGGGTCCAAACGGTCTTCCTTTATTTCAAATTAGGTACCATCAGAAAGATCTAGATGTCTACTTTCATTTAAAATTATTTTCAGATCATTTGGAGCTCTGTATGAATTTTTATGAGTTTTTGAAGGGACAAAGGTCTGACTGGCAGTTTCTAACAAAAATTGAAATTTCATGAAATTGTTCAATTTTTGTGTTTTGATGTAATTAAATGATGAAATAGGCCTTGTAGGTGCTGCTATGATCTGATGGATGTGTTTGATGAATTATTTTGAGCTTTTGTTGATTTTATTATATTTATTATTTATGGCATGAACGGTTCTAAAGACGAGCACTCGAGACCTCAATCGCGCGTCACCATCGGAAAATTCAAAAAGGTTAAGTGAGGCGTTTATGTAAGTACACTCTCACCTGCAACATGAATTAAAGATTTGAGAAGTATATATTTTGATGTTGATGATGATGTTATGATGTTCTTAAATAATACTTCTCCTATGATGATGTTTTGATGAAAAGTATATATATGGTATGTATATGTATTTTTATGTTTTAAAATGGCGTTGTACACCCTTGATGATGATGTTGTCCGGTGAGCGGACTTTTGTCACCGTTGGTTTGGGATTTGCTACCCCAACCCTTCCGTGACTAGCGCGCTATGATGGTACAACGCCGGGCCCAATATATGACGGTTTTAAAAGTAAAAAGTTTTTAAATGATGTTTATAATTATGATGATAAAAGAAAAATGTCTATTTTTGTGAGATTTAAGTGTTTTACTAAGCACTTGCTTATATAAGTTAATTCATGTTGCAGATAAAGGAAAGGGTAAGATGTAGTGTTGGAGGAGCTTGGAGCGGATAGCGGGACGATATATGATAGGAAAACGGGAGGAACGATCTTGAGATGGACATTTATAATTTCAAATGAAGTTTTGAGATTTTAATTTATTATTATTTGATTGAAGGTCTCATATGGACTTAAATTTTATTTCATGAATTCAGTTTTTAAAATATATATATATATATATTAATTATGAAGTTTATTTCAATATAGTTTCAAAAAAAAAAAAAATTTCTAGAGTTTTCTAAAATTATCTAAGTAAAGTTTTCTGTTATATAAAGATTTTTATTTCAAGCTTAATCTTTTCCGCAATTTTATAAGAGATGAATGATTAAATAAGAAGTCAACTGTAACGGTCCGTGAGGGGTCGTTACAGATATGGTATCAGAGAGGTTTCCTATTTCCTATCATGCATCGTCACGTATCCACTTCAAACTTCTTCAAGTAAGTAATTAACTAGTTTCCTTAAATAGAAATGTAAGAGTTGTGAGGTGATGTTCTATTTATGGAAAGTTTGAATCCTGACTCGATATCAAAAAAAAAAAAAAAAGGGTCTTTTATTGACATTTTCGCTACTAACTGACGACTAAGATAAGATAGTACGCGGACGAGAACGTGCAATTCGAGGACGTGGTAACGGCCGAGTGCAAGCCGAAGATGAAGTTGCTGCGGAACCTAACTTCACGTCCGAGTGCAAGCCGAAGATGAAGTTGCTGCGGAACCTAACTTGGCAGAAGTTATGGCGCAGTTACGTCAAGACCAACAAAGGGGTCGTGGACAAGTTGAAAACGAAGCGATGGCAGAGCCTAAGTGAGTAGAAATGGTGGTTCAACTTCAGAGGCAAGTTTAGGAACAACAGGCCCTCATTAACAATTTGCAAGCTAATGCCAACAAAGTGGAAGTCCCCATTAATCCACCGGCTGCACAACCAACGTAAGATAGAAAAGTTCAAGCAGCTACAAATCATGAGCCCCTATATCTGCGATTCAAGAGGATGAAGCCTAAGGAATTCAATGGTTCAACTGAGCCTTTGGTAGCTCAAGGATGATTGAAGTCGATCAAGTTAGTCCTGAATTTAATAGGTTTAACTGAGAATGAGAAAGTGAAGTGTGCTTCATACTGTTTGATGGATGATGCTATAATCTGGTGGGAAGGAATAAAGTTGAGCAGGGATATAAGTCAAATGACATGAGAAGACTTTTATCCAGAAATTTAACGAGCAGTATTTCAACATGTCTGTGACCAGGGAACACTATGACGAGTTTAATAACTTTCGTCAAGGAAATCTTTCAGTGACAGAAGCAGCTGTTGAGACATCTACTGTTGTCACAGGTCAAATACTTGTTAATAACCAGTGTGCTAATGTTCTTTTCGACACAGGAACCTCACACTCCTTTGTGTCTTCTACTTTTGCTAAAAGACTAGGAATAAATCAAGATATCTTGAGTCAGGGATTCACTACGACACTACCCTCTGGGGAAGTGATGATGTCCACTCATTGGCTACAAGCAGTGCCAGTGAGAATTGTTGATAGAGAGCTCTACAGTAATCTGATAGTGCTCAAGATGTTTGATTACGACCTAATTTTAGGTATGGATTTCTTGGGAAAGTATAACGCGTCTATTGAATGCCGAAGACGTAAAGTCGTGTTTAATCCCGAAGGAGATGATCGATTTGAATTCATTGGTGATGCGAAGAAGAAGACGAAGTTATTCCTGTCAGCAATGAAAGCTCGAAAGATGCTAGCCAATGGCTGTAACGGTTTCTTAGCCAGCATCGTAGATAAGAAGAAAGAAGACAATTTGAAACTTGAAGATGTACCTGTCGTACGAGATTTTGGTGATGTGTTTCCAGAGGACTTGCCAGGTTTGCCGCCAGATAGAGAAATCGAGTTCGAGATTGAGTTAGCACCGGGCACTGGGCCAATCTCCAAGGCACCTTATCGTATGGCACCTGCTGAATTGAAGGAATTACATGAGCAACTTCAAGAGCTGTTGAACAAGGGTTTCATTCGCCCTAGTCATTCACCGTGGGGAGCTCCGGTTTTATTTGTGAAGAAGAAGGATGAGACAATGAGACTCTGCATCGACTATAGAGAACTAAACAAGGTGACCATAAGGAACAAGTACCCATTGCCGAGAATTGATGATTTATTCGACCAATTACAAGGTGTGACTGTGTTTTCGAAGATTGATTTACGATCTGGATACCACCAACTGAATATCAAGGAAGGAGATATTCCCAAGTCAGCCTTCAGAACTCGATACGGTCATTATGAGTTTGTGGTCATGCCATTTGGGTTGACCAATGCCCCTGCTGCTTTCATGGACCTGATGAATAGAGTGTTTAAGGAGTTTCTGGATAAGTTTGTGATAGTGTTTATCGACGATATTCTCATTTATTCAAAGACTCGAGACCAACATGAGAAGCATATAAGGACAGTTTTGCAGACATTGAAACAACACCAACTGTATGCCAAATTCTCTAAGTGCGAGTTTTGGTTGGATCGTGTGGCATTCCTTGGTCATGTGATTTCTAAAGATGGCGTAATGGTGGATCCCGCGAAGGTTGAGGCCGTTAGTAATTGGAAGAGACCAACCAACGCAAGTGAGATCAGAAGTTTCCTTGGTTTAGCGGGATATTACAGGAAATTTGTAGCTAATTTCTCAAAACTTGCTATGCCGCTTACGACACTTACTCGAAAAGGAAAGAAGTTCGAATGGACAGAGGACTGCGAAAAGAGCTTTCAAGACCTGAAGAGACGACTCACAAGTGCTCCAATCTTGACGATTCCGGATGGGGATGAAGGGTTCGTAATTTACAGTGATGCTTTTAAAATGGGACTAGTCTTGATGCAGAATGAGAAGGTAATTGCCTATGCTTCAAGGCAATTGAAGAACTATGAGAATAACTATCCCACCCATGACCTAGAGTTGGCTGCCGTTGTTTTTGCATTGAAAATATGTAGACATTATTTGTATGGAGTCCGATGTAAAATATTCACTGATCACCAAAGTTTGAAGTACTTCTTCACGCAGAAGGATTTGAATATGAGGCAAAGGAGGTGGCTTGAGCTAGTAAAGGATTACGACTGTGAAATACTATACCACCCGGGGAAGGCAAATAAGGTAGCTGATGCGTTGAGTCGGAAGACCCCAGCCACGTTAATGTCCTTGAATGTGATGTCCAAGCCACTTCAAAAGGAGATTTTTGATTTTGGATTGGAATTAATAGTTGGGCAACTTTCTACAATGACCTTGTCTCCAACTATTTTAGATGACATTCGGAGCAAACAAGACCTTGATCCAAGCCTTGTGAGAATTAAAAAGGAAATGCTCGAAGGGAAGTGTGAAGGATTTAGTGTGTCTGATGATGGAGTGCTGAAGCTTAAGGAACGGTTATGTGTTCCTAAAGACGAGAAGTTGAGGAAAAAGATTCTTGAAGAGGCGCACAATACCCCGAATATGCTTCATCCTGGTGCAACCAAAATGTACATGGATCTTAAGAATAGTTTCTGGTGGTTCAGAATGAAGAAGGATGTAGCACACTATGTGAAGCATTGTTTGACGTGCCAACAAGTTAAGGCTGAGCACCAAAAGCCAGGAGGGGTGCTCCAGTCAATTCAGATACCGGAATGGAAATGGGAAGACATTGCGATGAACTTTATTACTGGATTGCCAAGGACTACGAATGGATATGATGCTATATGGGTGGTCATTGACAGATTGACCAAGTCAGCACATTTTCTTCCTATACGATTGACATCCTCGATGGAACAGTTGGCAGAATTATATGTGAAGGAGGTCGTGAGGCTTCATGGTGTTCCCAGATCTATTATTTCGGATCGAGATAGTAGGTTCACCTCTCATTTCTGGAAGAGCGTTCAAGCGGCTATGGGTATGAAGTTAAATTTTAGCACGGCTTTTCATCCGCAAACAGACGGTCAGACGGAGAGGACTAATCAAATTCTTGAGAATATGCTTCGAGCTTGTGTCTTGGACTTCAAAGGGAGTTGGTATAAGTTTTTACCGTTGGCTGAGTTCGCTTATAACAATAGTTATCAAGCGACGATTGGGATGGCTCCCTATGAGGCACTTTACGGAAGACGTTGTAGGTCCCCAATTTATTGGCATGAGGCGGGGGAGAAGAAGCTAGCAGAGTCGGAACTTAAGGAGAAAACTGACTTCTTCAATAAGACGATCGAAGCATTGAAGGTGATTCAGCAGCGGATTGCCACAGCTCAAAGTAGGCAGAAAAGCTATGCAGATGTGCGTCGAAGGCCTTTAGAGTTTGAGGTTGGTGACTTGGTGTTTATCAAGGTCGCCCCGATGAAGGGTGTGATGCGATTTGGGAAGAAAGGCAAGCTTAGTCCCAGGTATGTGGGACCATATATGGTGATTGAGCGTATCGGCAATGTGGCTTACAAGTTAGATTTACCGCAGGAGATGACATCCATTCACAATGTATTTCATGTCTCGATGTTGAAGAAGTATGTACTAGATCCATCTCACGTCATCCAACCGCAATCGATTCAGATTCAAGAGGATATGAGTTACGAAGAGAAACCAGTTGAAATTCTTGATCGAAAGACGAAGACCTTGAGAAACAAAGAGATCCCCTTAGTGAAAGTTCTTTGGCGTAATCACAAGATGGAGGAAGCTACATGGGAGCGAGAAGACGTTATGAGAACGAATTATCCGGAATTATTCTAAGTTTCGAGGACGAAACTTTTATAAGGTAAGAGGGATTGTAACGCCACAAATGCTACTTAACTATAACGTTAGAGAATTAACATTAGAATTAACATAGATATGTGATGAGATAACAATTTCTTCATTCTAATGTTATGTTGAGTTATTTTTCACAGGTGACGCGACGAGGACTCGATGTGCTAGAACAAGTTCATGCCAAATTGATGAATTTTTTTTATGATGACTTGATAATTTTGTGTGATGGTTTATATATATATATATATATGGTATGTAGTATTTGTGATGATGTTAATGTTTAAAAAAAAAAAAAAAAAAAAAAGAAGGGAAAGTATGTTATCCGAAAAAGGCATGTTTTATATGATGTTAATTTCCAACTCAATTATGAATCTTTGAATGTCGAAAATTATATTGTAATTTAAATAAACTTATAGAGCTTTTCATAAGCTTTCCAACGCCTACTCATTTGTGCAAATCCGATATTGGAGTAAGAAGTTATGACCAGTTTACTATCCGGATACCTGCTAGTCACCAACCAGTTTACCATGTGTGATTGTAAGTGCGAAAATTCTAGAGGTGAACCTAGTTGTTTCCTTTTCCTCCCACACGTTTTCACACCCTAATGACAGCCATTCCGCAGCAATTAAGAGACAATTAAACCAAAGAATTCAACCTCAATTAATTCCAAAATTTATTTGGGATTAAATTACTCATAAATTGCTTTTATAATTTTCAAAATTTCTCTTTTTACATGCTCTCTCTCTCTCTCATTTCCCTTGCCTCCATTTTCCTTCTTTCCCATTCTCTTTGTCTGCTCTCTCTGACCCTCTCTCACACACACAAGAAAAGAAAAAAAAAAAAAAAAAAAAAAGGGAATCCGCCAAACCTCCAAATTCTTCCAAGCCGAAAATCAAAGGATTTCAAGGTATGTATCATATTGTTTGATGATGATGACTTTATTATTTATTTTGGTATGGGGATTGGATAATTTCATATGTTAGAAATATGTCTTAGGGCTGTTTTCGTGTGTGTATGAATTATATAAATATTGTGATGATAATTTATATATATATATTTCTATTTATTTTCGGATTTGACATTGCTACTGGAATTTCCAGATTCTAAGGTAAGAATTCCAAACGGTTTTTAAGGGTGCAAATGGACTCCATTTTTAATAAATTTGATATTGTTGGAAAGCCCTAGATGTCTATTTTCATTTGAAATCAGTTTCATATCTTTTGGAGTTATTTGTGAAATTTTATGATTTTTCAAATAGGCAGAGGTCGGACTGCCAAGTTCGGTAAAATTTTAATGATCAGAATTCAAAACTGATTTTGGGAATCTAAACGGTCTCCGTTTTTAACAAATTTAATATTGATGGAAAGCCCTAGATGTTTATTTTCGTTTGAAATCAGTTTCATATCTTTTGGAATTATTTGTGAATTTTTATGATTTTTCAAATAGGCAGAGGTCGGACTGCCAAGTTCGGTAAAATTTTAATGATCAGATTTCAAAACTGTATATGGGAATGCAAACGCTCTCCGTTTTTAACAAATTTGATATTGTTAGAAAGCTATAGATGTCTATTTTCATTTGGAATCAGTTTTATATCATTTGGAGATATCTGTAAATTTTTGTGATTTTTCAAACCGGCAAAGGTCCGGCTTCCAGCTTCAGAAAAAGTTTAGAAATGAATTTCAAAACTATTTTTGAGGGTCCAAACGGTCTTCATTTATTTCAAATTAGGTACCATCAGAAAGATCTAGATGTCTACTTTCATTTAAAATTATTTTCAGATCATTTGGAGCTCTGTATGAATTTTTATGAGTTTTTGAAGGGACAAAGGTCTGACTGGCAGTTTCTAACAAAAATTGAAATTTCATGAAATTGTTCAATTTTTGTGTTTTGATGTAATTAAATGATGAAATAGGCCTTGTAGGTGATGCTATGATCTGATGGATGTGTTTGATGAATTATTTTGAGCTTTTGTTGATTTTATTATATTTATTATTTATGGCATGAACGGTTCTAAAGACGAGCACTCGAGACCTCAATCGCGCGTCACCATCGGAAAATTCAAAAAGGTTAAGTGAGGCGTTTATGTAAGTACACTCTCACCTGCAACATGAATTAAAGATTTGAGAAGTATATATTTTGATGTTGATGATGATGTTATGATGTTCTTAAATAATACTTCTCCTATGATGATGTTTTGATGAAAAGTATATATATGGTATGTATATGTATTTTTATGTTTTAAAATGGCGTTGTACACCCTTGATGATGATGTTGTCCGGTGAGCGGACTTTTGTCACCGTTGGTTTGGGATTTGCTACCCCAACCCTTCCGTGACTAGCGCGCTATGATGGTACAACGCCGGGCCCAATATATGACGGTTTTAAAAGTAAAAAGTTTTTAAATGATGTTTATAATTATGATGATAAAAGAAAAATGTCTATTTTTGTGAGATTTAAGTGTCTTACTAAGCCCTTGCTTATATAAGTTAATTCATGTTGCAGATAAAGGAAAGGGTAAGATGTAGTGTTGGAGGAGCTTGGAGCGGATAGCGGGACGATATATGATAGGAAAACGGGAGGAACGATCTTGAGATGGACATTTATAATTTCAAATGAAGTTTTGAGATTTTAATTTATTATTATTTGATTGAAGATCTCATATGGACTTAAATTTTATTTCATGAATTCAGTTTTTAAAATATATATATATATATTAATTATGAAGTTTATTTCAATATAGTTTCAAAAAAAAAAAAAAATTTCTAGAGTTTTCTAAAATTATCTAAGTAAAGTTTTCTGTTATATAAAGATTTTTATTTCAAGTTTAATCTTTTCCGCAATTTTATAAGAGATGAATAATTAAATAAGAAGTCAACTGTAACGGTCCGTTAGGGGTCGTTACATTTGATGTAATTAAATGATGAAATAGGCCTTGTAGGTGCTGCTATGATATGATGGATGTGTTTGATGAATTATTATGAGCTTTTGTTGATTTTATTATATTTATTATTCATGGCATGAACGGTTCTAAAGACGAGCACCCGAGACCTCAATCGCGCGTCACCATCGGAAAATTCACAAAGGTTGAGTAAGGCGTTTATGTAAGTACACTCTCACCTGCAACATGAATTAAAGATTTGAGAAGTATATATTTTGATGTTGATGATGATGTTATGATGTTCTTAAATAATACTTCTCCTATGATGACGTTTTGATGAAACGTTTTGATGAAAAGTATATATATGGTATGTATATGTATTTTTATGTTTTAAAATGGCGTTGTACACCCTTGATGATGATGATGATGATGTTGTCCGGTGAGCGCACTTTTGTCACCGTTGGTTTGGGATTTGCTACCCCAACCCTTCCGTGACTAACGCGCTATGATGGTACAACGCCGGGCCCAATATATGACGGTTTTAAAAGTAAAAAGTTTTTAAATGATGTTTATATTTATGATGATAAAAGAAAAATGTTTATTTACATTTGTGAGATTTAAGTGTCTTACTAAGCTCTTGCTTATATAAGTTAATTCATGTTGCAGATAAAGGAAAGGGTAAGATATAGTGTTGGAGGAGCTTGAAGCGGAAGCGGGACGATATGTGATAGGAAAACGGGAGGAACGATCATAAGATGGACATTTTTGATTTCAAATGAAGTTTTGAGATTTTAATTTATTATTATTTGATTGGATGTTTCATAAGGACTTAAATTTTATTTCATGAGTTGGGTTTTAAAAATATATATATATATACTTATATTAATTATGAAGTATAATTTTGATATAGTTTAAAAAAAAAAAATTCTAGAGTTTTCTAAAATTATCTAAGTAAAGTTTTCCGTTATATAAAGATTTTTATTTTAAGCTTAATCTTTTCCGCAATTTTATAAGAGATGAATGATTAAATAAGAAGTCAACTGTAATGGTCCGTGAAGGGTCGTTACACTTAGGGGTGGCAATTCGTGTCACGTGTCGGATTCGTGTCGTGTTTGAGCCGTGTCGAATTTTTTCTTCTCCAACCCGAACACGACCCGTGACACGAAAACGACACGAAACCGCGACACGAACACGACATGAACCCGTAACGGCTTGACACGACACGACACGAACTGGACCCGCAACACGAACATGACCCGCGACACGAAATTGACCCGCGACACGAACTAGACCTGCAACACGAAATTGACCCGAAATGGACACGCGACACGAAAATTGACCCGAAATTGACACGAAATAGTGACCCGAAATGGACACGAAATTTGACACGAACTTGACCCGAACTTGACCCGAAATTGACACGAAAACTGACACGAAATTGACACGAAAAAAACAGGTCCAACCCGAACACGACCCGTTTTTTTTCGTGTCAAATTTTTCCAACCCGAACACGACCCGCCACCTATTTTTCCCAACCCGAACCCGTGAAATTCGTGTCGTTTTCGAGTCGTGTCGTCGTGTCGCGACCCGTATTGCCACCCCTAGTTACACTAAGTTTAGTAACTAAGCACTTAGATTTGCTTGGTTGATTTTGTGTTATGGTTCAATTAGCAACCTTGTCTCACATGACATCACCAAAACCGGCCACATGAGGGTGAGACACCTCAAGCCTTTAGCTAGCATGAGTCACCCTCCTAGCTTGCACACCCAAGCACCAAGGGCCGGCCACAACAAGGAGCCACCACAAGGAAGCAACACATGGACTAGCCTTGTTCACATGGCAAGCTCATGCTTTGCCAAAACCACACCATGACCGGCCACTTGAGGAAGCAACACCTCTTGGCCTAGCCTTGATGAATCCACACTCTAGACTCCCTAGCCTAGCCCCCTTGGCAAGCCAAGGCTTGCACACCTCACCCTAGGGCCGGCCATCACAAGAGAATGCCACATCAAACATGTGGCCTTGATGAGCAAGCATTCTAGCTAAGCTTGCTTGGCAATTTGGGACAAGGAAGGCCGGCCAACACATAGGGACTAAGGAGAAATATTTTGGCCTTAAGGATCAATGTATAAAATTACAAAAGATGGATTTCTTGAACTCTTCTAGCTCTTGACACCTCATGCACCATAGGCTAGCTTAGTAAGCTTGCTAGGCTTACTTGTTGGCTAGCAAGAGCAAGCACAAAGCTTACCAAGGCCGGCCACTCTAGGGAGATGACACCTCATGGTTCCTAGCCATCATGAGTAAGCACCCTAGCTTGGCTACATGGCAACTTGGCCGGCCACCTCTCAAGAAGTCAAGAACAAGTTGGATTCTTCTAGGGACTTTTGAGCAATTCCAAGAATTTGTGCTTCACCTATAAATAGGTGAAGGTCCTCTCATTGTATTTTGTTAGCCAATACACACACAAACAGCACATACTCCCTAGTTCTGCCTTAGGAGCCGAGACAAGAAAGGAAAGAAAAGGGAGAGAGGAGAGAACAAGAGAAAGAGTTTTCGGTTGGTATAGAAAGTTTGAGGAAAGTTTCAAAACTCTAGTTTAAAGATTTTAATCCGTGGAACTTGAGGTAAATACTTGAATCCTCTAGTTCTTTATTCAAGTTTCAGTTAGGGTTTGAGTATAAGATCATTGAGTATGAGCATGAGCTTAGTTTGTTAAGTTTTATGCACTATGGTTTAAGTATGCGTGAGTAAGGTTCGAATTGAACGGTTTTTCTGGAAATGAGATTTTTAGGCCTTTAGAGGCCGAATTTGGAAAAAGTCAAAACTGTAAAGTTGTAGAGAAGGGAAACTCCTAGGGCTCAGCATGGACAGTTTTTGAAAACAAGACCCCTAAGACCTTTTTTTTTTTGCAAAAACCCGAGACCAAATTATAATTAGTGTATATGGTTGAAGAATTTTCAAAGGCAGAAACAAGCATGTTAAATACAGATTTGAGTTTTGAGTTAAAAACAAAAGTTGTAGGAGACTTCAAGGTCTACAACTTTCATGAAGAAAACTTTTCCAAATTTTAAACGTATTTGTAAGAAAAGTACCAAACACTATGTAATAGTTTTAAAACCCGGTTTTGAGAACTTTAGGGTTTTACTAAAAATTCAAAAAGGAATTTGAATTTTAGGATTTGTAGTTTATTAGCTAATAGGATCGCTATGAAATTATGATAGGATGATGCTTATCCTATGATTTCTTGAAAACAGGAAAACAACTTGTTTGAGTGAAGTAATTTAACTCAAGGCGCAGTAAAGGTAAGTACGACTCCGCCTACAGCATAAACGAAATTGTTTGATGTATGCTTTCAAGTTTATGATGATATGAGTATGATAAAATGATATGGCCTGTATGATATCAAGTTCATGATGCTATGTGTACAAGAAATGTTTATGATATGTATGTATGTATGTTTTCAAGATATGATGAATACTAAGAATATGTATGGAATGTTTAGAGTATGAATGGCATGTATGTATTCAAGAAATAATGAATGTATGGCGTGTATGCTTCCAAGTTCATGTTAAGAGGTACATGATGTATGTTTATAGTATGTAAGTTCGTATGATGAATAGTTTGATATTATGGCATCACGAAGCATGCTCACTAATGATAAGTTATTCGGTAAGATATGAAATCCCAGTTTCAGTTAAGAAACTGTTTATGAATATGAAAACAAGTTTCAAGTATGAAACAAGGTAAGAACAAGATTAAGCATCATTATGATAAGCAGGATGCTTTATGTCGTATCGACCCGCGTTAGGTCGGGTTTGGTTCATGGTTTGAGTTGGACAGGACTGGCCGCCCCAACCACTCCATGGCAGCGCGCCACGGTACGTACATTTATGTTATGTAAGGACCCTAAAAAGTATGCTAACTTATGAAAACAGTAAGAAAGCATAATTGGTTCATGCATTATGTTATTATGTGATATGTTGCGGATAATTAGTTGTGCTTGCTGAGCAATAGCTCATGAAATATGTTTATGCTGTAGGTAAGAAATCCTACGGTGTTACATGATACAAGGCTATGGTGCATGGCAAGACAAACTGTGAAACTGTGGGACGGGAATCACTACGTTTCTTTTGTTAAATTATGCTACGCTAAATATGTTGTATTTGAATATAAGATTTCTTTACTATAATATGTAGCTAATTATATGTACAAGTATGTATGTAAGTAATTATAAAAAAATAGATTTCAGTTCAAGTTTTATATTGTATGTATAAAAAAAAAAAAAAAAATTTAGCTCAAGTTTTCATATGTAGTAAGTAAGTATGTATGATGAGGGCCTACGATAGGTGGGTCGTTACAATAGTTATCTAAAATCTTACATGTCATAAACATTATTATAATATAATCTGAAAATTTTATAAAGTATGGCATTTACATAGTGTGGCAAGTATGTAAATGTGGCATGCTTGTGAATCATAGCATAAATATTAGTATGGCATATACGTGGCTGTAGCATGTCAAACTGATCATGATACATACTTAAACATGGCAATCATGTAATTCATACTATACATGTTTTCATTCTATAAACATAGGCAAAGCATTCCTAACATGGCATGTGCCTAGTACATAGTTTGAAAATAATACTATTTCCATACTATAGGAAATGTTTGTACTTACCTTGCTATAACAAAAATGCTTCCTTCTAAGCCACAGTCTAAAATTCTCTTCCTGAAATTTATCCAAGTCGATTATTTTTTATATATACTCTTGAATACGGTTAATCGTAAATTCCCTTTCAAACAGAATTTAAGACTTAATTTTCATAAGCTATGGTTATGAGACTGTGGTGTATTTCAAAATCTAAATCATATATTTTTACTTAGAAAAATTGGATCTAAAGTTTTTAAATCCAACCTAATCTTATTATTTTATAAAAAGTTTGTCTTTAACAATACCCCATAATTTATTTATAAAAATTTCCCTCTCTCTCTCTCTCTCTCTCTTTTTTCTCTCTCCCTCTCTCTTTCGGCTGGGCACTGCCTGCCCACTGGGCAGCCCAGGTGCGCTGGAGCACCCATGGGCTGCCCCTGGGCTGCAGTGGCATGCAGTCCCTCCCCCAAAAATTTCCTTGTTTTTGTAAAATTTTGAAAACTCGTATCTGTCAAATTGGCGAGAACTTGACAAAACTTTCTTCACAGAAAATGTTCATTTACATGTTATCTAACATTTTCATGTTTATGGCCAAGTCTAATTTTGACATCAAATACTTCTTTTTTCCAAAACTCCGAAACTCGACAGTTTTAACAATTTTCATCGAAAAATCAATATTTCACTTCCGGAAAATTTTGCAATTCATACATAATCACCATAGTTCAATGTTCCGTAGTTTTTTTAAATTTACTTAATAGTTTTTATCTAATAGAAAGTCATTTGAATTTCTAAAGTTCTTAACGAACATATCAAAGTTCAAAATCTCCGATTTAAGTTTGAGTTTTAAAAATTCTACACTACCCATAACATAATCATGAAAGTATTCATATGAACAATCATAAACTCTACATTGTCAAGCCAACAATTCTCAAAATTCGATAGCATTTCTACTTAAATATTAATCCATAAATATTTAAACTAAAAGAGAAATAACTAGAGACTTGGTCGGAAAATTATCTCGACGATTGGAGTTTCCACCGGAGAACTGAATTAGAATCTCCTAGAAAATAACTTCTTGAACGGGCTTGAAGGATTTTTTTCAAACTCTTATGAAGCTAGGATGGTGTTTGGGAGGTGGGAAAATGGGAAGGAATATTTTTGATGACTAGAGAAAATTATCTTAAGAAAACTTAAGACTATCTAAGAAAATTTCTAGAGAGAGTTTCCAGAGAGCGAAGAGAATGTATTTTGACGTGTGAAGAAATGGTGGAGGGTGGATGCCTATATATAGGCCTTGGCTAATGACTTTGGGGTTAATTTGTTAATTAACTCTAATCAAGGTGATAAAAAACCTTATCCAAGAAGGCTATATATTCAAAAAGAAGGCTTTTTCTTAGCCATTGATCTCTTGACACTTATCCATTTGTAACTATTGGATCACAAATTCCTATTGTCCTTCAAAAAAATAATTAAAGATAATGCTATATATTATGTTCAATAGATGCATTCTTGGACTGTTAACTCAATATAACAGTATTTTCCTTTATCTGCCACTAGCACAACTCCCAAGGTCCTCTACTCCGAAAAACTTAATCAGTATAATTTCTATCTGTTACAAAACTTGCCCACCAAGTTTTTGGAATGAAAAAGTTAAGTAGTCTAAATCTTTTATGTTTGTAAAAACTTGGCCTCCAAGTTTTTGTACTAATAAAGCAACTTAGTAAAAATCTTATATGTCATCAAAACTTATCCTCTAAGTTCCCATATTGAAAAAGTAACTCGGTAGAAATCTTATCTGATGTCAAGACTTATCCACCAAGTTTCTAGACTAAAAAAGGTAATATGTCTAAATTTTATCAATAAAAAGTTAGATAGTCAAATTTTTATCTGACTAAAAAGTTGATGCCAAATCCTTGATATTGCATTTTATATGCAGAAAAATCCTATCTAGGAAAACTTTAAGACTGCTAATTCATATACTTCTAAAACTGTTGAAATATTGTATTTGGTGATTGGACAACTTTTATAAACATGCATCAATTGGTCACTTTTTACTATTCAAACCTTTTTGAATAATAATATGTGACCTAAGCTAGCTACTTTGTTACAAAATTAATAATTGTCACATCATAAAAATTCATTTCATCACTTTAGGTTAAAATTAAAACCTAAACTTTAATTTACATAAGGAATTTTGATGCATTAATTCCTTGTCAAAAATTTGGGTATTACACATAGAAGGATGTTGAGTGCTTTTATTGCCATGAGAAAGGGCATATTAGGAGAAACTGTGAAGAACTGACAAGGCACCTTGAAGAAAGAAGGAAGCAAAAAGCTCAAGTGACAGAAACTACAAACGTTGTTGGTGATATGTATGATAGGGAAGACGATATTTATTTTGTTACTACTGAGAAAGGTAATTCTGACTCTTGGATTTTGGATTCGGGATGTTCGTTCCATATGTGTCTACATAAAGAGAGGTATTCTTATGAGCCCTGTGATGTTGATACTCTTCTGATGGCCAATGATTCGAGTGCTAAAGCCATTGGAATAGGTAGTGTGAAGATAAAGATGTTTGACAAAGTTGTGAGAACATTGATGAATGTTAGGCATGTTCCTCGACTTAGGAAAATTTTAATTTCTTTGAGGGAATTTGGACACTTTGGATTGTGAGTATTCTGTCAAGGGTAATTTTATGGAAGTCAATAAAGGTGCTTTGGTATATGAAGGGTTAGAAAGTGAGGAATTTGTACAAGTTAATAAGGAAGGCAGTTGTAGGTGGAGCTATGAATATGGAGCCACATCAAGAAAGGTCATCATCGGTCGTGAAAGAAGTTGCAAGAGTTAAAGAGTACAACAAGGTGAAGGTGACGAATGAAGACAAAGCATGGAAGAAAAAGAAATCAGTTTCCCGTGTCAAGTTCAATGAGAGTTTGAACTCGACGTATGTTTATTCTTGTTGAGTGTGAGTGTGAGCTAAGAGAATTTGAGTCAAGGTGGAGATTGTTAGGTATGTGACTCAAATTAATTTTTTAGTAAGTTTCTATTTTGTGAGTTTGGGAAAGTGTAAATTTTGTGTCCTATTGAGATCCTATAAATAGGTGTATTGTGTTTAGAGATGTTTGTGTGGTCAGAAAAATAGAGAAAGTGTGTGGCTCTTTTTGAGAGAAAATGAGAAGATAGATAAGCAAAGGGTGTAAGGGGTTTTAGATAGAGAGAGGTTGGGAAAGTTTGATAAGTGTGCAATTGTGAAAGTGGTGAATTTATTCTCCCTCCCCATAGACGTAGGCAATTTTATTGAACTACATAAATTCTTTTGTTTTCTCTTTATTTCTGTTCAAGTTTATTTTTCTGCTGCGTTTTGGGTATAGGGGTATTTTCCCCAACAGTATTAATACACGTATAAATGTATTTGAGATTTTGCGAAAAAGAATAAAACATCAACAAAATTAGAGAGAACTAAGAAGACCCTTAGGAATCATCAAATAAGACGATTTCAAATTAGATAAATGTACAAACCCGTGGAGAACTTTCTCCAATATGATCATCTTGAAGGGACAAACGAAATCACCTATATCAAGCTCTACCAATGAATTTTTGTTTTTTATACTGTTGGAATCCATATGCAGATCAATATTTTATCTGCTTAGGATGATATCTAGGAAAATCCTTGTTTTCTTAAATTAAGAAAATTTAGAATTATCGATCTAGTGGTTGAGAGGAGAGAAGACCAAAGGAATCAACGGCTAGAAATTTGCAAGTCCATGTGGTCTACCCTTTCCCTAAATGGCGCTAGTATTAGTGATGAAGCAAGCTTTGCTTCTTTGCTTCACCAAGACCAAATTATGCAAATGAGAAAGAGATTATACTACATCATGCCTGAAACAACCATGCTTATGCATTTTTACCAAGAATCTAGACAACAATTAAGTTAATCAATGTTGAGTAAGTGTGTGGAAAAGATTAAGCCAAGGGTGAACAACATTAGCTAAGTTAATACTTGTTCATTAGTGTGGGTCTATAAATAGGCTACACTTATTTCTATTTCTAACCTTTAGTCATTTTTCCACTCAAGAAAATTCTCTCTAACTCTCTCTATTTTCCCACACTTTCCCTCCCACTTTCTCACTAGCCAAATGCCACCCTTAGTCTCAAAATGCTCAAAATTTTTTCAAACTCTCTTCACAAAAGTTAACCTTCACGGTGTCCTAAACCCTATTCCGGAGGAAAAATGAACTCGGACGTAGTGATCTCTTCACTTGTTTTTGTATTTGTTCTCTTTAAAGTTTCAGTTTTTCCTCTAGATCTTTATGCTTAGATACGTTGTCTTTATATTTGTTTAGTTGTCAGAGCATTTCTAGAGTCTCACCAGAGACTACATGAGGTATAATCTCTCGATCTTGTTTTGCAAAGATTGGGCATATGTTTTAGTGTGGTTTTAGTGTTGGTGATTTGATAGTATGTGTAGATCTATATGTTTTTAGTTATGGCTATGGCATGTTATTTGTAGATATGTTTTTGTGTGTGTTGATATAAAAATTTTTGATAACGAACTAAAAACAACATTTTTAGATCGTGACAAGTTTGTTAAAAAGTTTGTGCTAAAACAAGATTTTACGAGTTGAAAACCACTTAGTGAAATTGTAAGAAAAATATGTTGGAACATGGATTATGGTGTTTAAAATTCTTGTGAGTGTTCACAAGCAAGAAAATATGCCCTTTAAGCAAAGATTTTGACAACTTAAGCAAAAACGGTCAAACCGATTTTTAATGATGATTTTCAGAGTTTTGAGAAAACGGAGCCTTTAACGACAAAATTGGATGAAGTCACAAACATAAAAGTTTTAGATAACTGAAAAACTAACAACTTTTATGAAGAACATTTTGTCAAAATCCTCGGTCTATAAGATATGATTTTTCTAAGAAAAATCTGAAAAAGGGAAAACAGGGGAAAATTTTCCCGTCACTGTACAGTGGCTGCTGTGCAGCCACTACACCCAGTAGCGCCGCAGCACCAGGCCAGGTATTATTAATAAATAAATAAATAATTAAAAAAGAAAAAGAAAAGGAAAAAAAGGGGGGATTTTAAAAGATAAGTTTTGATATTATGATAATATACATTTTTATAAAGATGGTTTTGATGTTTAAAAATGTTTATTTTCCTATGATAAGTTACAATTTTAGAAAAATGTGTATTTTAAGTTAGAGAATCAAAATGAAAATTTTTGATACTAAAATGAGAATATGAAATTGGAATTTAATTCCAATTTTCCCTAAGATTGGTAAAGATTATTTTAAGGAAAATTTTGAAAGTAATTTCATACGAGTTTTAAGGAAGATTTCATATGGTTAGAAAAATAATATTTTTAAAGTAAGATATCAAAATGATAAATTTATAATTTTGATATAAAGTTTGAAAATGGGATTAGTTACTCTAATCCAACTTCTGTTGAATTAATTAAGGAGATTATTTCAAAGTTAAGAAACACCATAACCACATAACCAATATTAATAGGGGATTAATTTTGGATTAATTCCTTAATTTCCTTTTTATAAAAGGGATTTAGGCAAAATCATGTCTAGAGAGTATTAAATTAATCCTTGTACTGGATATGTCTTATGGGACAATACTTGACCGCAGTCTAATTTAAAGACGTGGACGGTTTTTGAAAATAAGGCTTCAAAGGCTTCTGTTTTTATCAAAATTCGAAGCTGGTCAGTACAGACATTGTACACGACCATAATTGTTTTTTCAAAAAGAAAAATGAGTAAGTTAAAGGCAGATTTAGGTTTTGGACATAAAACAAAAGTTGTAGGTTTCGATGAGATCTACAACTTTCGTGAAGAAAAGCTTTTCAAATTTTAAACCGATTTAAAGATCAAACTGGATTTTCAAAACTGTGTAGGGTACAGGAAATTCCTGCACTCGTACTTTCAACCAAAATAAAAAGCTGTTTTCAAAAGCAGTTTTCCAGATTTTACAATTTTACAATTTCTATTCGAAAGGAACTATGGTTTTATCAAAATGGTTTTAAGAGGGTTTTGAATTCATTTGAAATTTTACAAATGATTTTTAAAAGGTAATTTCAAATGCTTGATTTATGAAATGAAGGTATTTTCTAAGTAAATAAAATGTTTTCTAAGAAAGCAAGGTATTTTTTTTTTTTTTAGGAAAATGGAAATAAAAATAATAGGCCCAAGTTACTTGAAAATATGGTAACAATTCTATGACAAATAGTAATCGGATAGTATACCAATTTATTATGTTGGGCTTTGTATTTATGGTTACCCATGGTAGTCGGATAGGATACCGATTTGTTATGATAAGGTTTGTATCCATGATTATCAAGGATAATCAGATTGGATATCAACATTGTATGTTATGGTTTGTTGAGTTATGTGGTAGAATTATTCTTACGCTTGGTTTGAAAACAGGAGTATAACCTGTTGTCGTACCTTGTTGGGACGATATACCGAGAGCGTAGGACAACTCGTAAGTACAACTCCGCCTACAGTATAGGAAAAATGTTTTATTGCTTTGCATGTTTTTCAAAGCTCATGCATTAATGTATGTGATGCATATGTTTTATGTTCTATGTTGTGGCATCATGAAAGCATGCTCACTAATGACAATTCACATGGTAAGAATAAGATCAAGTTTCAAGTAAGAAATTGTTTTTAAGAAACTATTTTCAAGTAAGAAACTGTTTTCAAGAAAGAAACTGTTTTCAAGTAAGGAAATGTTTTCAAGGAACTGTTTTCAAGTAAGAAACTGTTTTCAAGTATGATGGTAAGACAGTTTTCTCGTGTCGTACCGACCTGTCACGAGGGCGGGTTTGGACCATGGTTTGAGTTGGACTCGGTTGGCCGCCCCAACCACTCCATGGCTGCTCACCACAGTACGTACACTCATGTTATGTAAGGGGCCCAAAAATATGCTAACATAAGAAAGCATAATTGATTCATAAGAAAGCATAGTTGGTTCATGCATTCTTTTACTAGAAATGTTTTATGGAAGAAAAGCTATACTTACTGGGCGAAAGCTCATAACTTATATTTATGCTGTAGGTAAGCAGCCTACCAGTGATGTATGATACAAAACTTTGGAGGATGGCACGGCATACTGTGAAACTTTGGGTTGGACACTGGCACGTGTTTTGAAAAAATGTTTGTATTATGTTATGTTAATTTAACAATACGGGTATCTAGTATTTAGTATAATTTGAAAATGTGTTAAAATGTTTTGAAACGTTAATACTTGATTAAACATTTATACCTATATATAAGTATGAGGTTAAAATGGGTTTTAAGAACAAAAAGAAAAAAATAATTCAGTATTTTCTAAGGTTAAGTAAGTAAAGTAAGTATGATAACGGCCTACGTAAGGCGGGTCGTTATTACACTTATGCCATGAATTACAAATATGCCAGACTTGTACACTTATGCCATGATTTAGTTTACATTATTGATCTAATGTCATGTCAGTGGATATGAACTATGACTAATATGATCACAACTTATAAGCGTTAGTCCTAGATCAAGTCTTTGATAAGACTTTAATAAGAGTATGATGATAGGCATACTCAATTAAATAAAGATTAAAACTAATACAAATAGTAGTAAGGTGTCGTACCAACCTCCCTACAGAGCGAGGAAGAATTTAATTTCATTTCTGGTTTTTAAAATGTCCAGATTTATTCCCAGACTTGTTAGGGTCCTTACAAACCCTAACTTTCTGTGGAATGTGCGCATCCGATACGTACAGATAAGTGCCCAAACATAAGCTAAGATAAGAAGTACATAAAAGAAAAAAGGACTTGAATAATCGAGAATAATTGGATTACGCTTATTTTTTAAAGTGAACCCTAATCGAATCATGCATCCACATATATGCCATGTTATCTTTTTGTTATTTCTGCGCAATTATGTTTCTACTTGTTGAGCGAAAGCTCATTAGATATATTCATACTATAAGTAAGAAGCCCACTGTATAATGGATGAGGTACATTACGGACAATGACGAAGAGGAGGCAGTGTGGGATACCACTACGTAGATTTTCTGCACACTTATTTACTTATTTTGATTAGTGATGATTATATTTGTGCTCATATATATATATATATATATATATGGGAACTGTTATATATATATAAATGATGATAAGCTATATACATATATCTGGGAATTATTATATGTATATATTCATATGGATAATGATTAAGTGTACGTATATTTATATTTGGTATTGTGACCTATATACTATGGTTTTGAAACTACGAAGTAATTACAAAAGACTTGGCTTGCCAAGCCAATGTTTTAAGTAAGTAAGTAATTAAGTAAGTATGGTAGTTTAGAAGGATTATGTTTAAGCTAAGATTGGTTATGGAATGGTATGCTATGCCCAGTTTTAAGAACCTATATGAGTTAAGTTGTTTTATGATTGAAAAGGTTTAAAGCATTTTAGTGACCACGTATTTTAAGAAGCATAATTAAAAGGTATTTAAAGGTTAATGTTCAAGTTTTAATCAGTATGTTTTAAAAAGAAAATTTATTTTGAAATTTTAAGATTAAGATTAAGGATCAAGTGTTTTCAAGTAAGTTAATGATATGTAGTAGTTATAGTAACAGCCTACGTAGTCTGGTTGTTACAGGATGAAACCGTTTAGACAAGTATGTGTCTTTTCATATTCCATTTCCAAAGTTCTCAACGCCTTCTTGGCTTTGTTCATACTAAACGGCATTTTGTTATCATTTGGTAGAAGCTCTCTTAAAAATTTTAAAAGAGTTGTAAAACAAAATTTATCCTCCCTCCTGATGCCTTCATGTTCCATAATTTAACCAATGTCTAGTTTTGTATATTTTGTACACTCATCATACAAGGTCGTCTCGGCATCATTAATCATTGCCTCAAATAATTCTAGATAGTGCATAAAGTGTTCTTCCAAATCATTTATCATATCAAAAATATTATCACCAATGTCTTTCTCAACAATAGGCTCTTTTCCTTTACTCATCGATGTTTGATTAATATCGAAACTATCTTTGCCATGTAAATACCATGTTTGGTATGAACAAATAATCTCATACGTATGAGAATGCCTCTAACATCATCAATAGAATGAGATCTATGATTTCCACATTCAACATAAGGACATCGGAACTTATCATCTTGCATATGAGCTTAGGCAAATGACAAAAATTTCTTCAACACCATCTTCAAATCTTTTACTCAATTTATAAAGCCACATATGTTTCCTATCCATATGTAACCCCTAAATCCGAATATCATAATGTTCAGTAACCAAGTTTTTGAAATCAAAGTAATACAAGTAATCAAGCATTCAATAAAATTATCAAATGCATATCAAATTAATACCCATCACACAAATAACTCAAAAATCTTCAAAAACAAAATTAAAATATACAAAACCTAAAATCATTAATTTAAATATGGTAAAAATAACAAAAAGAAATCAGTAATCACTTGCAAAAAAATATATATATATGAGTAGGAGAGGTAGATGGATGGTAGATGGTGGGGGCGACATCCAACGGTAGTGGAGGAGGCCTGTTTTTG